>JAMPIV010016302.1:0-129387 GCA_024509875.1 Oreohelix idahoensis
TGATTGTGGTAATAACTTAAGTTGTGCTTAAGTATTAAATGTGTTAAGAGTTTTACCAATTTTATTCACTGCTATTTCCTAGCGTTAAGACTAGCGAAATAGAAAACGCGCGGATATTTTCTTGCCAGTGGTTCAGTAATGTAAAATCCATCAACCAATGTTTTAGCTGACTTAAGTATAATGTTAAAAGTGACGGAGTAGTGTGCGCATTATATTTCGTGGTGTATAAAAATATTTTAAATGACTAGTGTTTATATCAGGTGTTGAATACCGATAGACGCCGACAATCAACTAGCTAGTAATGACAGGCGATATTTGTTTAGGAAAGTAGTCATAATTAAATTATAACTTTTATCGTGTGCTGAGTGTTTTACAAAAAGTTGGGGGGGGGGGGGCTACATGCCGACACCCCAAATCCGTACTTGCTAAACGAAGCGCGATAGTATAAGCTTAACATTCCGTGTGCCTTTTAAATTTAATTAGAGGACGGAGAGAATAAGAGATCACTTTACGCGTGATAGCATAGGATTGTCATTTTGGTTAAATGTGTGTTTTCTTCCCAATATAGGTTAGTCAAAACCAGCGGCCAGCGTGTTTTCTCTAATTGTAGACCTTTTCTCAGTTACTGAAGGACGAGCTGTAACGCGAGGTAAACTGGACCTATAATTATCCAGATTTGTTTTATTCAATTTATCAGCCCGCTGCGGCAACAAACATAACATTTTCCTCGACTACTGACAGTCGTTTTCACAAGAGAATTTTTTTTATCCAAGAGAAACGCTGTTTCTTAATCGGCACTCTTCCCAGAGAAAAGTCGAGAGATTTATAATCATCAATTTTAACGTAACAGTCTTAGCACCTAGAGGCTAGACAAGACAGGAACTATTTTCTCCTGTGTTTATAACTGTGAACACCCGAGAACCCATTGCTTCAAGAAACATATCGTCCAGAAAAATTAACTTACCAATTTGGCGACTACCTGGAAATTATTATTCAATACCAAGGCTAGTCTGGGGCCATATTTGGGCGACCCACCTGAAACTATAGGCATACTATTGTTGTATGTTTTTTTTTCGAAGGATACCTACATCAAGTATTGGGTAAGCAAGTATGTTTGTTGTGGCCACAGAATGACAGAGTGAAAGACCGAGAGAGAGAGAAAAACTATTTTCCTTTTGTTACAATCAATGTACTCACTTCTTTTTTGTTTGTTCGCTAACTCGATTAGTTACTGGATAGCTAAGTAGAAACTTTGTTCTTTACTATACTGTCTATTCTATACCCTAGTGTTAATCTTTGCCCTTTTGGGGTTATTAACTTCTTGCGGGATCTTTTCTCAACAGAGGAGAGGGCACTTATGGGGTTATTTTCATATCTCTGTAAACTTGATTTATATTGATATATATATGTTTGATGTTGTGAGAAGTTTAAATGATTAAAAAAAAAAGAGTGTCTTGTTGTCACATAACTGTGTGTGTGTGTAGATAACTTATAATTAACATTATAGGAAGTGTGACAGATCGTCTTCTTTAATCATAGTCGTAAAGATAGGCTGGACTAGAGAAACCACTCATTCCAGAGACGGATCTTCACCTTAATCTATCTCACTCGTGGGAATCTATTCTAACACCTTCTTGTCTCATATATCCCAACATTCTGCTCTACTCAGACGGGACCATATAAATCCCCATACCTATCTTTTTAAATTTACGACAACGCCCCATCCACTGCAAGTATTTCCTCACTTTTTGATCCACATTTATTTGTCTCTCCGTCGTGCTTTCCCACGTGCTACGAAGGTCAAACTGGCAGAGTGGTTAGAGCGCTTGTTTCGCGAAACAAATTTACCGGGTTCAAATCCTGCTACCGTCTAGCTGCAGTCTACCCAGCAGTAAATGGGTACCCGAGTTCGCTCTTGAGTCAGAGAAGGCATAGGCAGTGAGGAAGAGAACTGGTCACTCCATCCCATAAATCTGAGAACTAGTATAGAGGTCTCTAACACTTCACTTCTCTACGGTAGTATCTGCAGTGACACTGCCTACCATTATTTGTACAGTCTAGGATTGAAGCTATCATGATATTGTCTGTGTCTTCTCTGTTTATCCAGTTTTAAAATTATTTTCTCTGCTTATTCATTGTATGTAATCTTTTAATTATCGTCACCTTTCATCTCCCTAAGAAGCATAGGCGTTCAACAAATTTATACCAGGTCACCCTGTCCTGTGCCATCAGGTCAAGGTCTTTCCACGTCTTCTTCAAACATTTAATGTCTATCTCCACTTCTCGTCTCCACGTGTTCGTCGATCACCCTTCACCTCTATAACCCCGGGGATTCTAGAACAAGTACTACCTTGTATTGATATCAGCAGGCGTCCTCAGTGTGTGTTCTGTCCATCGCCAGCTTCATTTTCTATTCTGTTGTTCCACTAGCACTTGTGTGGTTCTTGTCATCTCTTGTTCTACTAGCACTTGTGTGGTTCTTGTCATCTCTTGTTCTACTAGCACTTGTGTGGTTCTTGTCATCTCTTGTTCTACTAGCACTTGTGTGGTTCTTGTCATCTCTTGTTCTACTAGCACTTGTGTGGTTCTTGCCATCTCTTGTTCCATTAGCACTTGTGTGGTTCTTGTCATCTCTTGTTCCACTAGCACTTGTGTGGTTCTTGTCATCTCTTGTTCTACTAGCACTTGTGTGGTTCTTGTCATCTCTTGTTCTACTAGCACTTGTGTGGTTCTTGTCATCTCTTGTTCCATTAGCACTTGTGTGGTTCTTGTCATCTCTTGTTCCACTAGCACTTGTGTGGTTCTTGTCATCTCTGGTTCCACTAGCACTTGTGCGGTTCTTGTCATCTCTTGTTCCACTAGCACTTGTGTGGTTCTTGTCATCTCTGGTTCCACTAGCATTTGTGTGGTTCTTGTCATCAGTTCCACTAGCACTTGTGTGGTTCTTGTCATCAGTTCCACTAGCACTTGTCTGGTTCTTTTCATCAGTTCCATTGACACTTGTGTGGTTCTTGTCAACAGTTCCACTAATACTTGTATGGTTCTTGTCATCTCTTGTTCCACTAACATTTGTGTGGTTCTTGTCATCTCTTGTTCCACTAACACTTGTGTGGTTCTTGTCATCAGTTCCACTAACACTTGTGTGGTTCTTGTCATCAGTTTCACTAACACTTGTGTGGTTCTTGTCATCAGTTCCACTGACACTTGTGTTGTTCTTGTCATCAGTTCCACTAACACTTGTGTGGTTCTTGTCATCAGTTCCACTAGCACTTGTGTGGTTCTTGTCATCAGTTCCACTGACACTTGTGTGGTTCTTGTCATCTCTTGTTCCACTAACACTTGTGTGGTTCTTCTCATCAGTTCTACTAACACTTGTGTGGTTCTTGTCATCAGTTCCACTAACACTTGTGTGGTTCTTGTCATCAGTTCCACATTGATCACCTTGTCGCACCGTTTCAGTCCCTCTAGGATAAGTCTGTAGCTATTTGGTTGTTGTTTTTGGTGTTCTCCATGTTTCACAGCCATACAATAGGACTGACTTGACATTTGAGTTGAAGATTCTGATTTTATTTGTTGGGCTTGGTTTCATTCAATCACCATATAATGCGGGGAAAATCCTTTTATCTTCCTATTCTTACTAATCTCTATCCCTCCAGCTACGCATGCATTGCTGCCAATATATTTATATATCTGTCTACATTATTCCTGTTTACTTGTGTTTCTCTCTGTGTGTTCAATGCTTGTAAGTATGCCTGTTTATTTCATTTTCGATTTGTTCTGAATTTGTAAATCGTCTCTTGTATGTTTTTCTCTTTGTTTACTCCCTGCATGTTTTTATTCTCTTCTCCGTGTAGGGAACGTGTGTATTATATTCTGTTTTAGTCATTATTATTCAGCTCGCAATGGAAAATATTCCATCAACAGATGTACGCTAGGTCTTCGTGTCCTGTGCCATCCGTTAAAGGTCATTCCATGTCTCTCTGTAGCCTTGCATTGTTCGTCGGTGTAAGTGTGGGATACATGTGCTCTCTTATACCAGCATAATACAGCCACGGTTTATTTATAACAAGACACGTGACATTTATATTTATCTTGTGGCCGTATCTGTTGTGTAATCCGGGAAGTTAAAATTGATATTTCGCGGGCAGCTAGTTAAGTTTGTACAGTTTTTCTGCGGTGTGTACAAGTTACTGCCGTGGGTGGTTCCCGGGGGTGGTTCCCGTGGGTCTCTGAAGAGACAGAAAGAATAGACCTACTGTACCCTCAGGCATGCTGCACAGATTGACTAATATGAGGTTGTCTGTGGAAATGGCATCCTCACCATGTCAATGAAATAACCACATGAACCTCCACTACAAGAATGTTGAAGCCAACTTCCACCCAGGGGACCAGCTTCCACCCAGGGGACCAGCTTCCACCCAGGGGACCAACTTCCACCCAGCGG
The DNA here is from genome assembly GCA_024509875.1 of Oreohelix idahoensis. Lineage (NCBI taxonomy): Eukaryota > Metazoa > Mollusca > Gastropoda > Stylommatophora > Oreohelicidae > Oreohelix > Oreohelix idahoensis. The sequence continues at coordinate 4,445 of JAMPIV010016302.1, forward strand.
ACCAACTTCCACCCAGGTAGCCAACTTCCACCCAGGGGACCAGCTTCCCCCCAGGGGACCAGCTTCCCCCCAGCGGACCAACTGTAGTGATGGCCCCCATCTTTCGTAAGAAGAGCAAAGAAAAGTGATAAGTGATCATAGAAGTGACAGTTTATGTGATAACGCGGAGAACGAACGAACGAACTTATTTTCAAAGGGTTTAGAATTGGGCACGCAGGCCCGTCTAACATTCTGCCCTTCCTTTCTCTCGTCTTCCATTCTGAATCCATTTATTCTCACATGTATCTTAAATATTACTTAAATAATAAAATAACAAAATAAAATAAAATCCCAACATTGTAACAGCTCAATAACAGTTACACAGATTTACAGTACCTTATCATAATTAATACTAAACAGGACAAAATTATCTTTAAAACTTACATATGATGTTTTGTAATTATTTAAGAACATAACTAAATTAGGGTGGCATATAATCTGCACTCATGATGTATTTAAAAAGTCTGTGATTGAATGAATATGGACTAAGCGTGTTTTTTAGGTCGTGTGGAAGATTATTCCACAGATGAGCAGCAGAAAAAGCTAAACTTTTCTTGAATAAGTCGAGCCTAGGCTTGGGCATGTGTAATTTATTTAAGCGTTGATTGGCGTCTTCCGCTGTATTTGAAAATAGGCCACAGATACGTTGGAGCATTCTGTGACAAGATTTTGTGAATAAATTTGGCTTTGTTGAAGAGAAAGCGCTTTCTTAGTGGTAATATGTTTGTCATGAAATATTCTAATCCACATATATAAATTATTAGGTAAATATGAAGCCTAACAAATAAAATTAATAAAGAGAAGAGCAATGGTAAAATGACAGTGCTGTCCCAAAGAATGTACTCGAAATCCCCCTTGTTTTCTGCTTCGTCTGCAAATTGTAACGCTTTCACGTTGATAGTAAAGCTTACTGTATTATTACCCGCCTTCTTCAATGAAACGTGTGCTGTATTTCTTGGAAAAGCATTGAGACGTACTGCGTAATGACCTAAATTAACCCTAACATTAATTATACTGCGTTACCAAAACGAACGAACAGATGGACTAAAGGGATAAAAAGAGAAGGGAGAGGCAGAAAGCCGAACACTAAACCCGCTTCGCGCGATACACAATTACTACCATCACGCGTGTAAGTCTACATGCACTAATTTTTTTTCAGACGGACAGTGATAAAATACACTACCCTTTCCCAGAGTTAGGTTTATAAATCATAACAGACTCTTATTAGAAAAGACAACATTATATGGGTTTACGTTTGAACACATAACAGTACCCAGACAGCACATCTTCTAAACAGGAGATAGAAGAAATTGCATATTTTGAACGCAGCCACGTAGCTCCTTTAAATTAGTATTTTTGGGTTCCTTAGGGTTTGCTGACAAATAATATGTAAAACGTTACGCAAATAGTCCAGGAATTAATAAATTATACCCAAAATAAAATATTGGGGGTGCCTGACAGCATAAAATCATTTCTGCTCATAAAATTTTTTTTTATAACGTGTTTGAAAAAAACCTTACGTTACATAAATAGCCTACCATGTAAACTCCAAATTGATTGGAGCGCAACAAATGAAAGCCTAACCACGATTGGTCGGGCTATAAATACTATCTTGGTTGTTGGGGGAGACGGGAAAAGATAACATTTTTTCAAACACTTGTCGAAACGTGGCTCATTGGCCAGTCTCGCTGATATACACACTTGGGAGCGTTAGTTCGAGACCACTAATTCAAATAAGCTTGATAAAGCGACAGTACGTTGAAGCCAGCTCACATTTTTGCTAAAATAAAAGCCTGGAACATAGGCAGAACGGAATTTGTGCCAGTTTGTGCCAGAATTCATTGCTAATCAACGTATCTGTGTTTATTTCCATGAAATTGTGGTAAGCTTGAACCATTCAGTATCTTTTAATGAAAAATTGAATGTGAATTGTTGATTTATGCCTGTATATATATGTGTAGTTCAGTGGCAAACGTGAGGTAAAGCCTATAATGCTCCAGCCTGAACAGAGGGTGTCGGAGAGAAGTAAAACGGCATGGAATGGCCAAGTAGTACACTGACACCTGGATGATGGACTAGAAAGAAATAATGCTGGAAGTGCAGAGGCGTAGTAACCATTAAGAAGGGTAATACTGGAATAAAGTATTTCAAATGAAGCTGACTGTTGGCCTAACGCTCTGAACGCAATGTTTGTGCTGTATTGTGATCAGTGTAAAAGAGAATATAAATTAGTTATGAAGTAGAAGGTACATCCTTCTTGATTTCAGGGACAGTGGTCTTGATGGTAGTGAGCAGCACCTGGTCAGAGATTTGCTGAATCCAGAGTCGGACAGCATACTCCTTGGTCTTTTTAGCTATCAGTGAGGTGTCTCCTGAGCCCAGAGGAGAATTCGAGCAGAGGAGTCCTTTCCTGCCGCCATCACTAAAGATAAGCAGAGTTGGCCAGCTGAGCTCAACATTATGTCCCCTCATCTTGAACTGATTTTTTAAAATTAACATTAAGAGGGGAATTTACTTGTCTTAAAATCAGGAACTGTGAACATCTACAATAATGGTCCCTAAAGACAAACTATTGAAGTCATGATGACAAATACCAACAGAGCTTGAACAAAACAAAACCAGTATTACCTCATTTTACCACTACACAATTGACACACATAGAACATTGGTAATAATATATGTCACTACAATATTCATATTAAATACATTCTGTACATAACTTGTAATTTAAATTGATTGTGATTCCTGGTTCCCTTGTAGTTGAATCAGGACACATATTCATTCATGCCAGTAATGAATACATATTGTTATTTGAAACGTTACTAGTGACTTCTTTAAGATATTCTCATAGAGTGTTATATGTATGTGAGTGTCACAGTGTTGTTAAGAGTAGTGGATTAAATTAAATTGTTTATCTGTCTGTTGTTGTGACTTACACTTCACCATACACATACCCTAGACACATAACGTAGCATCACACTATTCCAGAATAATTCTGACTGAGATATATAGATATGTGGTAGCAAGTAAGGTTACATATAATACACTACTCTTATTAGATATATATATACCTTCACAGCTGATCTCAGTCAGTACACTAAGTCCCCTATAAATATTTATAACATCCCACTTCACCACATATATTGGGGTCTCGCTCTTGGGATTTTGAATCTTTAACTATTAAAAATATTGGGGATAATTCACTTCAGGGAATATAAGAATTAAAAGGTATCCTTGGGTGGAATTAAATAAGGTTGAGCTCACGGTGCCTGTGTTGTCCATTAGAGATTGAATTGTTGGTTAGACATTGTATTAAGTTACCTGATAGACAATGGCGGACCTGGCCAAATTTCGATCTGCTGCGGTTCAGACTGCAAAAGAGTTAGGATTAGATGGGCAAGTTATGGTTGCCTATGTTACTACGGAATGTGACAAATTTATTGAACGCGAAGAAAGAAGGTTTGAAGCCGAAAGAAGGTTAGAGGGAGGCTGAAGGGAAATTAAGAGGTTGCAGATTGAGGCTGAGGCTAAGAAATTGGAAGCAGAAAGAGAAGACAAAAGATTAGCAGCAGAAGAGAAGAAATTAGCTGCAGAAAGGGAAGCCGAGGAAAGAAGACAAGCTGCAGAAGAAAGAAGATTGACTGCAGAGAGGGAAGCAGAAAAGGAGGAGAAAAGATTACAAAGGGAACATGAATTACGACTAAGGGAGTTTGAGTTTCAAGGCCATGCTCCTGAAAATGGTGCCAGTCCCTTTGCCTCTGATGCTACGGTTACTCAAGGAGCCTCAATCTCAGCTATGAATTTTCATTTAGATCATTTTGTTGAGAAAGACGATGATATTGAGAGCTATATAAATAGGTACGAACTATTAGCTACCACGTATGGGTTGGAGAGAGAAAGGTGGAGCTTAAAGTTATCTCAGGGACTTCGTGGGGCAGCTTATGAAGTTTTTGCAAAAATGAGCAGAGGTGATCAGGAAAATTATGACATGCTAAAGCAGGCTCTTTTGTTAAGGTATGAAAAGAATGCAGAGTTTTACAGGAAAAAATTTAGGAATGCTAAACTACTGTCAGGTGAAACCTATCACCAGTTCTCTGCACGAATAGAGACATACTTGGAGAAATGGACTTCTCTGGGGAAAACCCAAGATCTTAAGGAAATGGTCCTTATAGAGCAACTAAGAGAGTCCATGGCTCCAGACCTGAGAAAGTTTCTCATGGAACAAGGTGCAGAGAGGCTGGGTGAGTTGCTAAATGTTGCTGAAAGGTATCAAGCAGCTCAAGCAGAGGTAACAGGTAATAAAAAGAAACAGGTGGACAACTTTAGGGCACCACAGAACTTTAATAAATTTGATCCTTAGGATCAAAATAAAGGTAAGCACCAATTTGATAGGCCACGGTATGACAATAAAAATAAATTCCCACAATTCGATGAAAGGAAATATAATGAAAGAAAATCTTTCAACCAAGGAAAAAGGTGGTGTAAGAATTGTCAGATGGACAATCATGACACTGACCGTTGCAGAAGGAAACCTGTGTATATGGCAACCCTTCAGGTCAGGTCGACCTCAAGACAGGAGGAGGATATTATGTTAGATACCACTCCAGAAGAGATGAGGAAGGCACAGGCTGGGGATAAAACACTCAAGCCTTGTTTCAGAAAATTGTCAACTTGTCATACAACTCCAGGCAAGGGAGATTTTTACATGAAAAACAAGTTGATGTATAGGAAGACTGGAACTAGATCCAATGGTCACGGACAGCTGGTTCTTCCAAAAAGATATAGGACAGACTTAATAAGGAGCCTACATGTGAAACCAGATGGGGACCATGAGAAGATAGGTACCATCATTCAAAAGGTGGCTCACAATTATTATTGGCCCAAAGCAAGATGGGACATTGAGAATTTTGTAGAAAGGTGTAGCATAGCACATGAGGGAACACCCACAAGTGGGAACATGGATCAGGACCTGGACACGCCATGGGGCAAAATCAGGCCTGACAATAAAAGGAAAAATAAATTTGATAAAGTGGACCAAATGGAATGGGAAGCCCCTTTTCACGGACAAGCTTCACTTAACTGTTTTACAATGGCCACTATGCGGAGAGTGCAAGAAGATGTCTTACCCCAGGATAAGCCGAAAATCCCTCAATCGGACTTAAACAAACTGGAGGAAGAGGATGTAGAGAGGAAATCTCTCATCAAGAATTTTAAGTGGGGAGACAGCCCCAAAAGAAAAATTGGTAGCGGTCGTTTTGTGAATGATAATTCTGGGAGGAAAAATCATCACTATAAAGCTTCAAGTGGAAGAGACCATACCGGTGCATGGACAAATAGGTCCACACAATTAAAGGTCCATATGTAGCTTTGTTAAGAACGTGGACTGATGAAAAGGCAGAGGAAAACATTACATCTTCATACCAATATGTGAATGAGCTGACCACTCGGTTAAAAACTGGCTGGAAACTTGCCAATGAAAATTTGAAACAAGCCAGGAAGAAACATGCTGCCTATTATAACAGGAAGGCGAAAGACAGAAATTTGGCTGTGGGAGAGAAAGTACTGCTTCTTTTGCCCGGGAGTCAGAATAAGTTACAAATTGGATGGCAGGGTCCATATACAGTTCTAGAGAAGGTGTCTAGAACAAATTATAAGATAGATAAGAAGGGGAAAGAAAAAATCTATCATGTGAATCTCCTGAAGAAATATTTGGAAAGAGAACATCAGGAAGAGACACACTTGTTGACCTTGTCCATCGCCATGGAGATGAAAAAGGAACCACTTTCATCATTTGAATATCCATTACACCCCTGTGAGACAGCAGCACAGGTGAAAATCAGTACACATTTAACGAAAACTCAGAAAGAGAGAGTGCAACAGGTTCTAAATAATCATGCAGAGGTGTTAACAGACCGACCAGGGCATACAAACCTATTGGAATATGATATGAAACTCATAGACTCCACACCTGTCTGTATGAAACCATATTCGATTCCGTTTGCTAAGGAAAAAGCTTTGAAGGAAGAGATAGACTATCTGTTGAAGGAAGGAATTATTTCGCACAGTGAGTCTTCGTATAGTTCCGGTGTTGTACTTTTAAGGAAGCCCTCTGGAGAACATAGACTCTGTATAGATTACAGGAGACTGAATGCTATTACAGAAGGACAGGTGGATCCATTGCGGATACAAATCAGCTGTTTTCCAGGCTAAATAAAGCTAAATATTTCTCAAAAGTGGATCTGAGTAAAGGATACTATCAGATTCCAGTAAAGCCTGAGGTTAGACCATACCTAGCTTTTAGTACCTCAGAAGGACACTATGAGTTTAATAGATTGCCATTTGGATTGAAGAATGCGCCTAGTGTCTTCTCTAGAATGATGAGAAAATTATTGGATCCTCTGAATAATCCCTGTATAACAAATTTTATGGATGATATCCTTATAGCAACAGAAACATTTGAGGAACACATTGACTCTCTGAACATGCTGTTTGATCGACTTAGGGAGGCAAATTTAACAGCCCGACCAACCAAATGTTGCGTTGGATGTAAAGAATTGGAATTTTTGGGACACACAGTTTATCAGGGAAACATGACCCCTGACCCAAAGAATTTAGAGAAACTACAGAAAGCCCCGAGACCACAAACCAAGAAGGACGTGAGATCCTTTGTCTCATTATGTGGTTTCTACCAGAAGTATATCAAAAACTTTAATTCCATATGTGCACCTTTAACGGAATTGACACGTAAAGGACTTCCAGATCGCATTACATGGACACCACAATGTGAAATGACTTACCAAGAATTGAAGGAAAAGCTCACAAGTAAACCCATTTTGAAATTACCTGACTTAAGTCAAGAATTCATAGTAAGGACGGATGCAAGTAATATTGGGCTAGGTGCAACTTTACTACAGAAATCAGATGCATTGGATGGGGAATTAAGCCCAGTGGCATATGCTAGCAGAAAGTTGAATAAAGCTGAAATCAACTACTCAACTAGCGAAAAAGAATGTCTTGCAGTAATATGGGCAATAAAGAAATTCAATATTTATCTATATGGGAAGGCATTTAAGTTGCAAACTGACCACAAACCTTTATCGTTTTTAGCACAGGCTAAGCATGAGAACTCTAGGTTACTCCGATGGTCTTTGCTTCTGGCTCCATATAATTTTAGCATTGAATATATATCTGGAAAAACAAATCTGGGAGCGGATTTTTTAAGCCGCCATCCGTGTGATGAGAATCACCGTAAACCCCAGAAATAATAATAAATTTCTCTATGTGTATATAGAATAAAGGACTGACATATAATGTCTGTTTTAAGAGGGGAAGTGTCATGAAATATTCTAATCCACATATATAAATTATTAGGTAAATATGAAGCCTAACAAATAAAATTAATAAAGAGAAGAGCAATGGTAAAATGACAGTGCTGTCCCAAAGAATGTACTCGAAATCCCCCTTGTTTTCTGCTTCGTCTGCAAATTGTAACGCTTTCACGTTGATAGTAAAGCTTACTGTATTATTACCCGCCTTCTTCAATGAAACGTGTGCTGTATTTCTTGGAAAAGCATTGAGACGTACTGCGTAATGACCTAAATTAACCCTAACATTAATTATACTGCGTTACCAAAACGAACGAACAGATGGACTAAAGGGATAAAAAGAGAAGGGAGAGGCAGAAAGCCGAACACTAAACCCGCTTCGCGCGATACACAATTACTACCATCACGCGTGTAAGTCTACATGCACTAATTTTTTTTCAGACGGACAGTGATAAAATACACTACCCTTTCCCAGAGTTAGGTTTATAAATCATAACAGACTCTTATTAGAAAAGACAACATTATATGGGTTTACGTTTGAACACATAACAGTACCCAGACAGCACATCTTCTAAACAGGAGATAGAAGAAATTGCATATTTTGAACGCAGCCACGTAGCTCCTTTAAATTAGTATTTTTGGGTTCCTTAGGGTTTGCTGACAAATAATATGTAAAACGTTACGCAAATAGTCCAGGAATTAATAAATTATACCCAAAATAAAATATTGGGGGTGCCTGACAGCATAAAATCATTTCTGCTCATAAAATTTTTTTTATAACGTGTTTGAAAAAAAACCTTACGTTACATAAATAGCCTACCATGTAAACTCCAAATTGATTGGAGCGCAACAAATGAAAGCCTAACCACGATTGGTCGGGCTATAAATACTATCTTGGTTGTTGGGGGAGACGGGAAAAGATAACATTTTTTCAAACACTTGTCGAAACGTGGCTCATTGGCCAGTCTCGCTGATATACACACTTGGGAGCGTTAGTTCGAGACCACTAATTCAAATAAGCTTGATAAAGCGACAGTACGTTGAAGCCAGCTCACATTTTTGCTAAAATAAAAGCCTGGAACATAGGCAGAACGGAATTTGTGCCAGTTTGTGCCAGAATTCATTGCTAATCAACGTATCTGTGTTTATTTCCATGAAATTGTGGTAAGCTTGAACCATTCAGTATCTTTTAATGAAAAATTGAATGTGAATTGTTGATTTATGCCTGTATATATATGTGTAGTTCAGTGGCAAACGTGAGGTAAAGCCTATAATGCTCCAGCCTGAACAGAGGGTGTCGGAGAGAAGTAAAACGGCATGGAATGGCCAAGTAGTACACTGACACCTGGATGATGGACTAGAAAGAAATAATGCTGGAAGTGCAGAGGCGTAGTAACCATTAAGAAGGGTAATACTGGAATAAAGTATTTCAAATGAAGCTGACTGTTGGCCTAACGCTCTGAACGCAATGTTTGTGCTGTATTGTGATCAGTGTAAAAGAGAATATAAATTAGTTATGAAGTAGAAGGTACATCCTTCTTGATTTCAGGGACAGTGGTCTTGATGGTAGTGAGCAGCACCTGGTCAGAGATTTGCTGAATCCAGAGTCGGACAGCATACTCCTTGGTCTTTTTAGCTATCAGTGAGGTGTCTCCTGAGCCCAGAGGAGAATTCGAGCAGAGGAGTCCTTTCCTGCCGCCATCACTAAAGATAAGCAGAGTTGGCCAGCTGAGCTCAACATTATGTCCCCTCATCTTGAACTGATTTTTTTAAAATTAACATTAAGAGGGGAATTTACTTGTCTTAAAATCAGGAACTGTGAACATCTACAATAATGGTCCCTAAAGACAAACTATTGAAGTCATGATGACAAATACCAACAGAGCTTGAACAAAACAAAACCAGTATTACCTCATTTTACCACTACACAATTGACACACATAGAACATTGGTAATAATATATGTCACTACAATATTCATATTAAATACATTCGGTACATAACTTGTAATTTAAATTGATTGTGATTCCTGGTTCCCTTGTAGTTGAATCAGGACACATATTCATTCATGCCAGTAATGAATACATATTGTTATTTGAAACGTTACTAGTGACTTCTTTAAGATATTCTCATAGAGTGTTATATGTATGTGAGTGTCACAGTGTTGTTAAGAGTAGTGGATTAAATTAAATTGTTTATCTGTCTGTTGTTGTGACTTACACTTCACCATACACATACCCTAGACACATAACGTAGCATCACACTATTCCAGAATAATTCTGACTTAGATATATATATATACCTTCACAGCTGATCTCAGTCAGTACACTAAGTCCCCTATAAATATTTATAACATCCCACTTCACCACAATGTTAAGATATGTATATGGGTCTACACTAGGGTTCTCATTCGTCCCGTTTTTCCCGGGACAGTCCCGTTTTTAAATAAAATGTCCCGGTGTCCCGAATTTATTCCAAATGTCCCGCTTTTTAAGGGTCCTTCCTAAAAAAAAAAAAATCTTTGGGTAACAGATTTTATTCCGTGTTTTAGTAGTGTTACTTTATCAATTTCCGGTTACAGTGGACCCTCGGTTTGAATCTCGAACAAAAATTCGAAAGTCGGCCAAAACAGTGTTCAGTGAGCATCTACCAAATGATTTAACTACAGGAAGGCAGAAAAGTTTCTTACTACTACTGTGAGAAATCCGTTGCAAGAATTAGAAAAAGAAGGACACATAACAGTTGAAAAGTTTCAAAGCTATGCAGTAGATTTCTATGACACCTGCATTGAATATATTCAGGAGTGGTGTACACCATTTCTTACGCCTCTTCAGTCTATGGATTGGATCAATTTGAAGGGAAATAAGTCTGTGACTTGGAAGAACATCCAAGAAAGCTACATATTCACGAAGACAGTGTCACCAAATTTTACTGTGAATGAAGAGGACTTATTTGATGAGTTTGCATATGTGAAAAAATATTGTGAAAGCAAATTTGATGTGTGGAGTGAACTGAAGGATCAAAGTGTCAGTGAAAAATGGTGTGAGATGTTCGCTCATTTTACAAAGTACGATATAAATGCTGAGAACCTGAAATGCCTAGTTAGTTTTTGTTTGGCACTGCCAGGATCCAATGCAGCGGTTGAACGTATTTTTTCATTAATAAATGCGCTTTGGACAGACGAAAAAAAAAAAAACAGACTTAAAATTGAGACAGTGAAAGCTTGCCATTATAAAGGCCAATTTTTAAGTATTTCTCTTGTGCTGAGTTCTATGTCCAAATATCAGAAGAAAAAAAAACTTCTTGAACAGGCCCATAAATCTGATAAATATTCTGATGAATCTGAAATATAAACTTGACTATTGTGTATTTTTTAAAGGTGCGATTTGTCTAATTAAGTATGTTTGTAATTTAGAATTCTTTTTTAAAGTGGAAGTTGTGTTAGTTAATGTGTGTACTTTTATACCAGTAACTGTGTGAGGTTTTTGTCTGAAACTAGGCGCACTGCACAAGGGGGAGGCTGAGGTGAACATATGTAAATTAGAGCATTTGTTTACCAGTGTACTGAAATGTCCGCACTGGGATGTAAATTAGAGATTCGAGTTATATAACTCGACCTTCCAGTTTTGAAGGTGACCAGACGGAAGTTACAGACTAGTCTATCTAACCGTTAGTTAGTCGCTGGGTCAAGGAGAAAAATATATCATTTCTTTGTTTACCGTTTATTTAGATTTTCTCAGAATTTTTTTTTTTACCTTCTGTAAAGAAGAATAAAGACAACCGAAGCGCAACTTAACGGTTGGAAAGCCTTAGTCAAATCGATTCTTTTTTAAAAAGTGAGGCACGTGACCAGTACCTAATTTGGGCTACTATGTGACGTTGTTTCCGGTAAGAAAAAATATTATTTAATTTTAAAGCTCTATAAGACTGGACTGTCCCGTATAGATCCCCGGTAAAGCTCTATAAGACTGGACTGTCCCGTATAGATCCCCGGTAAAGCTCTATAAGACTGGACTGTCCCGTATAGATCCCCGGTAAAGCTCTATAAGACTGGACTGTCCCGTATAGATCCCCGGTAAAGCTCTATAAGACTGGACTGTCCCGTATAGATCCCCGGTAAAGCTCTATAAGACTGGATTGTCCCTTATAGAACCCCGGTAAAGCTCCATAAGACTGGACTGTCCCTTATAGAACCCCGGTAAAGCTCTATAAGACTGGACTGTCCCGTATAGATCCCCGGTAAAGCTCTATAAGACTGGACTGTCCCGTATAGATCTCCGGTAAAGCTCTATAAGACTGGACTGTCCCGTATAGATCCCCGGTAAAGCTCTATAAGTCTGGACTGTCCCGTGTAGATCCCCGGTAAAGCTCTATAAGACTGGACTGTCCCGTATAGCTCCCTGGTAAAGCTCTATAAGACTGGACTTCCCGTATAGATCCCCGGTAAAGCTCTATAAGACCGGACTGTCCCGTATAGATCCCTGGTAAAGTTCTATAAGACTGGACTGTCCCGTATAGATCCCTGGTAAAGTTCTATAAGACTGGACTGTCCCGTATAGATCCCTGGTAAAGCTCTATAAGACTTGACTGTCCCGTATAGATCCCTGGTAAAGCTCTATAAGGCTGGACTGTCCCGTATAGATCCCCGGTAAAGGTCTATAAGACTGGACTGTCCCGTATAGATCCCTGATAAAGCTTTATAAGACTGGACTGTCCCGTATAGATCCCCAGTAAAGCTCTATAAGACTGGACTGTCCCGTATAGATCCCCGGTAAAGCTCTATAAGACTGGACTGTCCCGCATAGATCCATGGTAAAGCTCTATAAGACTGGACTGTCCCGTATCGATCCCCGGTAAAGCTCTATAAGACTGGACTGTCCCGTATAGATCCCTGGTAAAGCTCTATAAGACTGGACTGTCCCGTATAGATCCCTGGTAAAGCTCTAAGACTTGACTGTCCTGTATAGATCCCTGGTAAAGCTCTATAAGACTGGACTGTCCCGTATAGATCCCTGGTAAAGCTCTAAAAGACTGGACTGTCCCGTATAGATCCATGGTAAAGCTCTATAAGACTGGACTGTCCCGTATAGATCTCTGGTAAAGCTCTATAAGACTGGACTGTCCCGTATAGATCCCTGGTAAAGCTCTATAAGACTGGGCTGTCCCATATAGATCCCCGGTAAAGCTCTATAAGACTGGACTGTCCCGTATAGATCCCCGGTAAAGCTCTATAAGACTGGACTGTCCCGTATAGATCCCCGGTAAAGCTCTATAAGACTGGACTGTCCCGTATAGATCCCCGGTAAAGCTCTATAAGACTGGACTGTCCCGTATCGATCCCCAGTAAAGCTCTCTAAGACTGGACTGTCCCGTATAGATCCCCGGTAAAGCTCTATAAGACTGGACTGTCCCGTATAGATCCCCGGTAAAGCACTATAAGACGACTGTCCCGTATAGATCCCCGGTAAAGCTCTATAAGACCGGACTGTCCCGTATAGATCCCTGGTAAAGCTCTATAAGACTGGACTGTCCCGTATAGCTCCCTGGTAAAGCTCTATAAGACCGGACTGTCCCGTATAGATCCCTGGTAAAGTTCTATAAGACTGGACTGTCCCGTATAAATCCCTGGTAAAGCTCTATAAGGCTGGACTGTCAAGTATCGATCCCCGGTAAAGCTCTATAAGACTGGACTGTCCCGTATAGATCCCTGGTAAAGCTCTATAAGACTGGACTGTCCCGTATAGATCCCTGGTAAAGCTCTAAGACTTGACTGTGCTGTATAGATCCCTGGTAAAGCTCTATAAGACTGAACTGTCCCGTATAGATCTCTGGTAAAGCTCTATAAGACTGGACTGTCCCGTATAGATCCCTGGTAAAGCCATATAAGACTGGGCTGTCCCATATAGATCCCCGGTAAAGCTCTATAAGACTGGACTGTCCCGTATAGATCCCCGGTAAAGCTCTATAAGACTGGACTGTCCCGTATAGATCCCCGGTAAAGCTCTATAAGACTGGACTGTCCCGTATAGATCCCGGGTTCGGTTCTTGTGCGTTAATTCACCGCTTAAATCAATTTCTGGAAATTTATTACCCAAACTGAGAACCGTACTTTTTCTTGACTGAAAAAGGTTGATTTCACATTGTGGTTTGGGAGGGCAAGTTAAAAAAAAAAACGTTCCTCGTGCATTCATAGTTGACACGCTTACGACAGACCCGCCCTCAACCCCCCCCACCGGCCCCCCCCGTATTTTAAGTTTATAAACCAATAAAACGGTATTTAATCCGTTCTACAAGTTAACGGTACACATGAAACAAGGGAAGTCGCTGCCGTTGCCTTCTCTAACTCAAGATCAGAGTCAGGTACCCATTTACAGCTGGTTAGACTGATGCGTGACACTACCAAGCTCGAGAGGTGGGGCCTACGTAGCTATAAATGCGTGACACCTGTTCCCTTCCTCGCTGCCGTTGCCTTCTCTAATTCAAGATCAGAGTCAGGTACCCATTTACAGCTGGTTAGACTGATGCGTGACGTTACCAAGCTTTGAACCCGAAACCCGGTAACTTATTGCGGTAGTGGAGCGTTATACAAAAAAAAAAAAAAAAAAAAGAAAGGACGGACGGGGTGGGTAGGAGATTTGTGACGTCGCGTAAGTGGGTGGCAAAAAATGTCACCTAGACTGCGATTGGATTCAGGCGAGAAAAAAATAAAAAAATACAACGGTGGCTACACGCTACGTCGGGAGCAAAAAAGGTAAATGATGGTGATGATTATGATGATGATGGTGATGATGATGATAATAATGATGATAATGATGATGATAATAATAATGATAATAATGATGGTGAAGTATAGAGTGACAACACTAACTGAAATTAGGAACAAGATTTACTTCTCAGAAAAAATATTGTGACGTACATCACAAAATGGTTTAAGATGGACTATCCTGTGTCCCACAAAATGGTTTAAGATGGACTATCCTGTGTTCCACAAAATGGTTTAAGATGGACTATCCTGTGTCCCACAAAATGGTTTAAGATGGACTATCCTGTGTCCCACAAAATGGTTTAAGATGGACTATCCTGTGTACCACAAAATGGTTTAAGATGGACTATCCTGTGTCCCACAAAATGGTTTAAGATGGACTATCCTGTGTACCACAAAATGTGGTTATTGGACAAGTGGCATTCCTCTGTCTATAAGGAAGGTTGCAATCAGATGGGATTTTCAGCACAAAAGTTTGCGTTTAGTTTTTCCATATTGGTAGTTATCTCCAAGAATAGCAAAAATCCAGTCAGACATATACGTTATAACAACTGTCATAATTCTAGGTTTCACGACAACCGAACGCATTTTACGGAAATGGCGACATTTTTTGGTTTCTCCTGTAAAATTTCAGAAATGCGGAATACACAAGTAATAACCTAACCTGGTGGTTCTTAATCAGGGGCAGCACTCCCTGGAAGTGTGGTACTCAACTTCTTCGGGTGCCAGGCAGGCCAAATATTTTAGATGGCTAAACATCATAAACGCATTATAATACACAGAACTCAGATGTATTTCTACAAAATAGAAACTGACAACGTGAATTCAATACGGAGCCCACATTTTAAAAATAACATTTTCTTAAGCATAATTGACAAGAGTCAGTAACATAAGGATTATTAACCTTGTCAGCTCATGATTAATTTCAAATGTAAAATAGTCAATTTTCATATTTTCTAACATTTATTCTAACACTTCATACATATTTAAAATTATAGGTATGTCGTTCTTTCGTTATGAATATATTGGATTAAAAATATTAACATAGTTTTCAAAAAGTTTCGAATATTGCTGCGTGTTGTATTCAAATCAATTATTTTCACTATGTATACAGCTGCATGAAAAAACGCCAGAAATTACTCACAAAAGTACTTGTAATTTATGTGCCTCTAGCGACCAGTATCCCTTTTTTCCTGATGCACTACGTGCGCAAAATGTATAAATACTAAATGTTTTTATCTTCATTTCATTGTACAAAGACAAACCGTTTATCTCTTATTTTGCGAGTCAGAAAATGATCGGGTGCGAGATTTCTTAAGATGTTGTAAAGGGGTGAGCGGCTTCTTAAGATGTTATAAAGGGTTGCGAGGCTTCTTAAGATGATGTAAAGGGGTGTGAAGCTTCTTAAGATGTTGTAAAGGATTGCGAGGCTTCTTAAGATGATGTAAAGAGGTGTGAGAATTCTTAAGATGTTGTAAAGGGGTGCGAGGCTTCTGAGGATGTTGTAAAGGGGTGCCAGGCTTCTAAAGATGTTGTAAAGGGGTACGAGATGTCTTCAAAAAAGTTAAGAAGCGCTGATCAAAGCCAACTAGAATATGGCGAATGTATCGTGGCCAACGTTCACAAAATCAAATAATGTTATTACCGTAAGAGGTCATTTTCATCATTCAGTCATTTCTGTTTTCCTTCGTTATGGAGGGAGTTTTGTTGATTATCTGGCAGGTTTTTGTTGTTTACCCGGTATATTTTTGTTGACTATCTGGTACATGTTTGTTGATTATCTGGCAGGTTTTTGTTGTTTATCTGGTAGGTTTTTGTTGATTATCTGGCAGATTTTTGTTGTTTACCCGGTAGATTTTTGTTGGTTATGTGGCGGGTTTTTGTTGATTATCTGGTAGGTTTTTGATGACTATCTGTGTCGTACCGATAGTTTGTGAGTTATTTTTGTTCCGTCTGAGTAGAGTGGATGGTGATAAGTACGTGAGAAAAAGGTGTGAGAAATAGATTTCACGGGTGAATACCTTAAGGAGAAGATATGTCTCTGGAATGAGTAAGTTTCTGTAGTCCAGCCTATCTATACGACTATAATTTAGTACAAGACAACCTTGCCCTTCTCATACACATAAATATAAGTTTAACTACACACACACACAGCTATGTGACAACAAGACACACAAATGTGAAAAAAACTACGGTTAATTAGGTATGGGTCTGACCAACACACAAAGTTAAGTTTCTTTTGTTGTTTATTATCATTTAAACTTGACAACATCAAACATCTAAAGAAAGATCAAAATAAAACAAGATTTACATACATATGAAATAGCAGAATAAATGTGCCCTCCCCCTCTGAGAAAGAAACCCCAAAAGTTAATAACTCAAAGGTCAAAGGTTAGCACTATGTTACAGAATAGACAGTAAAGAAACAAGTTCCTACTAAATGCTACCCAGTAAAGTAAACAAGTTTAAGCAAAATCCAATGTTGGTACAGTTCCTGTAACAAAGAAAAATATTCACTCTCTCTGTCACACAGTGGCCACTCAATCACGCTTACCTACTCTTGGTGATATCCCTTGGAAATACAATTATCCTGAATATAAAAATTGCCAGGTTTTATTCCTAAATAGGCCGCAGTCCATCTTCTAATAAGTCAAGACTAGCGAGGTGAACGCCGAATCTGGTGTGGGTTTTTCATGGATGAACAAATGTCACCGCGAATAGTTAGTGTAGCGAAACGTGCCCTTGAGGTTCACAGTT
Organism: Oreohelix idahoensis; assembly: GCA_024509875.1. Taxonomy (NCBI): domain Eukaryota; kingdom Metazoa; phylum Mollusca; class Gastropoda; order Stylommatophora; family Oreohelicidae; genus Oreohelix; species Oreohelix idahoensis. Next base: position 21,328 of record JAMPIV010016302.1, read on the forward strand.
AAAAAGGAAGAAAATACTTCCAGTATTGGGAAACATCTGGTTGCTAAAAATGTTACAAATGATGATAATCCTATCGGCTGACTCTATGGAGAGTGCCGATTCTGAAACCGCATAACATTCTGGATAAATCCGCTGAATACGACTGTCAGAAGTCGGGAGTATAAGTGTTCTTTTGTATACCCCAGTGGGCTAGTAAAAATGAAAAAAATATTGCTGGGTTTGGTAAGTCCAGTTTAAATTTACAAGTTAAAATGTTTCTCATGTATCTTTGGCAAGTCCTTGCTCACAAATGAAATTGGTGACGCACAAGCCAAGAAAAGACAACATTAACCAATCAGTAAAATGAAGAAAAAGACCGATGGACGCCCTTGATCAGGTCTGCTAGGAATAAAAAACATGAAAAAATGCTACTATTATATATATATATATATATATATATATATATATATATATATATATATATATATATATTATATATATATATATATATATTATATATATATATATATATATATATATATATATATATATATAGTATATATGTATATATATATATATATATATATATATATATATATATATATATATATATATATATATATATATATACATATATATATAATAGTAGCATTTTTTCATAAATGTTTTTTATAACGGCACAGGTGTTTTCCTTTACGCCTATACAGTCAGCTTTCGCTAGCGCTGAAATTAATTTCAGGTTGGATGGAGGTATGCACTCTCCCCGCCCCTTTGCTCGCGCTTGAACGATCAGCGTATAATGTTAATTATTATTTAATGATCTATATGCGCACTTACGCAAAGTATCGCCTGTCTTTAATAATATTAAGTTATCGGTGTCTGATAGTTTAGTCGTATGGTATTAAATAATAGGCACTTATAATAAATACGCACAATGAAATAAACCGTGAATTCTTTTCTGTCACTATTAGTCGCGCCTAAGATATAGATCAGTCAACTAAAACCGTCTCTTCTTGTGTGAGAAAGGGGGTGGTGAAAATTAACATTATAACTGAACATCTGGTATAAAATAGCTACGCGTTATTTTATTTCACTGGTTTTATTAGCTAGAAGGGAGCCGCGCTAGCGTAGTGGTTACAACACCGCTCTGGCGACCGGGTGATACAGGATCAAACCCGGGCGACGGCATTTGAGGATTTTTCGTCGACCGGGATTTGGACTGGATTAACTCGAGACCTGGCGAAAACATTTGAAGGAGTGTCGTCGACCAGGGACTGGCGGCTCCTGAGCCGACCCAGCTGCAATGGGTACCTCCGAAATCGGCGAGTATTTGCCTGAATGGCGAGGGACACCTGTCTCTGTACAAGAAATAAAGGGATACTCACGTAAAATCAATGTCAGGTTAGACATAAAATAATAACCTGAGATTTCGCCTCGAGTATTAGCGGGCGTACGAAAAAAAAAAAAAAAAAAAAAAAAAAAAAAAAAAAAAAAAAATTAGCTAGAACTCTAAGTGAATTATAATGGTACGCTAACACTGTTAACCACGTAAACACTAATTTCTGTTACCAGAAAACCATAATGAAAGATCCCCACGAATGCTATTAACACATTTTCCACAGTGGTTCTAGAACTACGTGCTTAGACTATCCAAAAATTCTGAGTGACAACTGATAGCAGGTTTAAGAAAACACAGTTTATATATCATCATGTTTCTCTGATCTAAAGATGATGTTACTTTTCACACTATTGTGTATACCAGAGAATCAGAAACATGAGTTCCCCAGATAAAACTTTACGGTCGGCCTTCTGGCGAGTTTTCAACCGTTATCAAAGGACATACGGGTAACGGGGTTCTCGAAGATTTTCTCTGTACGAATGCCCGCTTCTGAGATCAAAGAGCCCAGGGGTTTTTATGCCTTCCCTGAGTACGAATTTCAAAAGGTTCGGTGTTATTCACGTGCGGTCTGTCAGGTATCGTATGAGTGACATATAAGCTCGCGGGAGAAGACTCGATAAACAAATCTGATTCGCTACCTGTTATGACTGGCAGGTCACGAAAGTTTGTAAACATTGTGTTAGCTCGTGTTAAATACAGAAAAAGAGGTGGAACTAAAAGTGAGTAAACACAGACTGTAAATGCATGGTTTTGCTAGCAAATCATAGAACGCTAACGGAATTACAAAGACTGTCAGATTACCGTAGGCTCTATTTCCATTATACGTCACAATCTGGTACATTTATGTTGATTATCTGGCAATTCCTGTTGTTTATTTGGCACGTTCTTGTTGTTCATGTTGCACTTTTTTGTTGTTTATCTGGTAGTTTATTTTGTTTATCTGGCAGTTTATTTTGTTTATCTGGCAGTTTATTTTGTTTATCTGGCAGTTTATTTTGTTTATCTGGCAGTTTATTTTGTTTATCTGGCAGATTATTTTGTTTATCTGGCAGTTTATTTTGTTTATCTGGCAGTTTATTTTGTTTATCTGGCAGTTTATTTTGTTTATCTGACAGTTTATTTTGTTTATCTGACAGTTTATTTTGTTTATCTGGCAGTTTATTTTGTTTATCTGACAGTTTATTTTGTTTATCTGGCAGTTTATTTTGTTTATCTGGCAGTTTATTTTGTTTATCTGACAGTTTATTTTGTTTATCTGGCAGTTTATTTTGTTTATCTGACAGTTTATTTTGTTTATCTGACAGTTTATTTTGTTTATCTGGCAGTTTATTTTGTTTATCTGACAGTTTATTTTGTTTATCTGGCAGTTTATTTTGTTTATCTGGCAGTTTATTTTGTTTATCTGACAGTTTATTTTGTTTATCTGACAGTTTATTTTGTTTATCTGACAGTTTATTTTGTTTATCTGGCAGTTTATTTTGTTTATCTGGCAGTTTATTTTGTTTATCTGGCAGTTTATTTTGTTTATCTGGCAGTTTATTCTGTTTATCTGGCAGTTTATTTTGTTTATCTGGCAGTTTATTTTGTTTATCTGGCAGTTTATTTTGTTTATCTGGCAGTTTATTTTGTTTATCTGACAGTTTATTTTGTTTATCTGACAGTTTATTTTGTTTATCTGGCAGTGTATTTTGTTTATCTGGCAGTTTATTTTGTTTATCTGGCAGTTTATTTTGTTTATCTGGCAGTTTATTTTGTTTATCTGACAGTTTTTTGTTATTTATCTGCTAGGTATTTACAACGAAAACGGTAATTTGAAGACCAGGGTATCACGTGAAAGCAGATTCAGCCTTTTAGAGCCATCATGCGCATGTGTTTTGTCATGTAATAAAAAAAAAAACTATAATTCTTGTTCCTGGAGTTCTTAAGTATGTTAGTGCTGAGACATGTAATGACACTGAAGGATTGAATACAAAAGATGTATGCTGCTTGAGCAAGTGACGACATATTGAAAATTGTATGGGAGAGTTGTATTTCAACTGTCTGATGTTAGAAGTTATAAAGTTCATTGATTTATCTTAAAAAAACTAAGTTTCTGTACAGGTTCTTCAAAATTGATTAATATGATATGAAGAACCTTAAGTTATTGTCAGATGCAAACTGAAGTGTTTTAATCTAGTATTGAACATTGTTGAGACTGTCGTGTCTCGTTTCCTGAAATGATAGATCTTCAAGCGGTGAAGATGGCGCAAACAATTAGGAATTTAAAAAGCAGCATACACATTTACTGCTTGCAGATTTTTAATGTATTTCAAAGAACCATTAAATAACGGATAACAAAGAAATTGCAGTTATTTTTATTTTAATGGCTGGCGCTAAGCCACTCATAAAAGACTTCATAGATATAATAAGAGTCTAGATCACTTGTGTTCGGTGGTCTGGATTGCTTATTTTATCTCGATATATTTTCATTTGTAAAGGCATGACCTTCACAGCGTGAGAAGTGGCTGTGAGAAGTTAAAAACTAGATTTTCACATTTCTCAAATTTTTTTTTTTTTTTTTTTAATATAAAATATTTGTAGAAAAGAAAACATGAAAGCAAGTGAAACAATTCAGCTATCTTGAATCTGTCATAACATCAAATGGCAGATGTCTAGATACAAACAAGGCAAGAATTGCAAAGTCAAAATCAGTATTCAGCAGCATAAAAGCATAAAACTAAAATTTCCATGAGGAAGAGAGTATTACGAGGTGTATACATCCTATATTATTGTATGCTAGTGAGACATGGACTGGAAATAAACAGAAAGAAGGAAGAAATTGAGGCAGCAAAGATGTAATTATTAAAAGAACGAACGAACGAACGAACTTTATTTTCAAAGGGTTAAGAATTGGGCACGCAGGCCCGTCTGACATTCTGCCCTTCCTCTCTCTCTCATCATATATACTATATCCTTTCATCCTCACATTTACTATAAGCATAATTAAGGCATTTATCATTATAAGAGTAATATTACATTTGCAATAATCATCATAATTAAAGTACGTTTTTAACATTAAAAAAGAATAATAATAATAATAATGAATGTAAAAATAAAATAAATAAAAATAAAAATAAACATTAATAGATAGATAGATAGATAGATAGATAGATAGATAGATAGATAGATAGATAGATAGATAGATAGATAGATAGATAGATTAGATAGATAGATAGATAGATAGATAGATAGATAGATAGATAGATAGATAGATAGATAGATAGATAGATAGATAGATAGATAGATAGATAGATAGATAGATAGATAGATAGATAGATAGATAGATAGGTAGATAGATAGATAGATAGATAGATAGATAGATAGATAGATAGATAGATAGATAGATAGATAGATAGATAGATAGATAGATAGATAGATAGATAGATAGATAGATAGATAGATAGATAGATAGATAGATAGATAGATAGATAGATAGATAGATAGATAGATAGATAGATAGATAGATAGATAGATAGATAGATAGATAGATAGATAGATAGATAGATAGATAGATAGATAGATAGATAGATAGATAGATAGATAGATAGATAGATAGATAGATAGATAGATAGATAGATAGATAGATAGATAGATAGATAGATAGATAGATAGATAGATAGATAGATAGATAGATAGATAGATAGATAGATAGATAGATAGATAGATAGATAGATAGATAGATAGATAGATAGATAGATAGATAGATAGATAGATAGATAGATAGATAGATAGATAGATAGATAGATAGATAGATAGATAGATAGATAGATAGATAGATAGATAGATAGATAGATAGATAGATAGATAGATAGATAGATAGATAGATAGATAGATAGATAGATAGATAGATAGATAGATAGATAGATAGATAGATAGATAGATAGATAGATAGATAGAACGAACTTACTTTATTTTCAAATGTTTAGAATTGGGCACGCAGGCCCGTCTAACATTCTGCCCTTCCTTTCTCTCTTCTTCCATAGTTAATCCATTTATTCTCACACGTATCCTAAATGTTACTTAAATAATAAAATAACAAAAAGTACAATAAAATAAAATCCCAACATTGTAACAGTACAATAACAGTTACACAGATTTACAGATGCGTATCATAATTTATACTAAACAGGACAAAATTAACTTTAAAACCTACATATGATGTTATGTAATTATTTAAGAACATAACGAAATTAGGGTGGCATATAATCTGCACTCATGATGTATTTGAAAAGTCTGTGATTGAATGAATATGGACTAAGAGTATTTTTTAAGTCGTGTGGAAGAGTATTCCACAGATGAGCAGCAGAAAAAGCTAAACTTTTCTTGAATAAGTCGAGCCTAGGCTTGGGCATGTGTAATTTATTTAAGCGTTGACTGCGTCTTCCGCTGTATTTAAAAATAGGCCACAGATACGTTGGAGCATTCTGTGACAAGATTTTGTGAATAAATTTGGCTTTGTTGAAGAGAAGGCGCTTTCTTAGTGGTAATATGTTAAGATATGTATATGCGTCTACACACTGTGTGAGGTTTGTGTCTGAAATTAGGCGCACTGCACGTTTTTGTAATGAATAGTCTTTTAGTGTTGGACATGGTGCAGCCATCCCAAATTGTGGAACAATAGTTTTTTTTTTTTTTTTTTTTTTTTTTTTTTTTTTTTTTTAACCAGCGGCACTTAGGCTTTCAGCCCTTCGGCCCAATGACATGTCATTGCGAGGCTGGGGAACCTGCGGACTTTCCTTCCAACCCGGTCAGGAGCTTCGCTCCTTCCCATCCACAGAGGGTTTATCACAGGAGCCGTTCAGGCTATTCAGTCAAATTTCCGGCCGTAAACATTTCTTCAAACGCCGACGCCCGGGTTTGAACCATGAACACCTGGTCGCCAGTACAACGCCGAAGCCATTACACCAGCGCGGCTAACAATAGTCTAGATGTGTCTGTATCTGGGATGTATAGAACATTTTTCGTGTCTCCTCATCTAGGAAATGTTTGATTTTAGCTAACTGGTAAACTTTTTGTGCCGTTTGTTTGGTCAGTGCTTGTACATGCGAATTCCAACTTAAATGTTGGTCAATTATGAGTCCTAGTGTTTTATATTCATTTACATTTTCAATTAAAGAGGTTCCAATGTAGAGCTGAAGTGTTGTTTTCGGCGAGTTTTGTAATTTTTGTCTAGTTGATATTATCATACATTTTGTTTTAGTGATATTTATTTGCATGCAGTTTTCATTGCTCCACTTAATAAGATTGTCTGTGTCGCTTTGTAATAATATTTCTAGCGTGTTGCAACTTTTATCACTAGTATAAATGGTACAGTCATCGGCAAATAGGTCGCAGGATGAGTGCTCGATGTGTAGTGGAAGGTCATTTATGTAAATGGAAAAAAGTAGAGGGCCGAGAATAGAACCCTGAGGAACACCAGTGTCAATAATAGTTGGGCTTGACAAGGAGTTATTGTACCACACTACTTGCTGTCTGTCGGACAGGAATGATTTAAGTAATGTCACTAGTTTAAAGTTAACTTTCATTGTTTCTAATTTTCTTATTAAAACAGCGTGATCTAACATATCAAATGCTTTCCTAAAGTCTACAAAGATTGCTCCACATATGTTATCGTTATTTATGTTTAGGTGCAAGTTGTCTATCATCTTAGTTAGAGCTGTGTGGCATGAATGCTTTTGTCGAAACCCTGACTGACTGTCAATTAGCAAGTCATTGCTAACTAGGTAATGTAGTGTTGCTTTATGTATGTGTTTTTCTAGTGGTTTAGAAAGCGATGATAAAAGAGAAATTGGTCTATAGTTACCAAGATTACTGTTATCTGACGAGCCAGGTTTGAAGAGAGGATATACTTTGGCAATCTTAAAGGCCGAAGGAAAATAACTTTTAGCAATACATTGATTATATATAAAAGTTAGTGAATCACTAATAGCTGGTGCGGCGTAACGCAGTATTCGATTACTAATTCCGTCAAGCCCTGATGAGCTATTATCCTTAAGGCCAATAAGATAGTTATACACTTCATTAACTGTCATAAAAAGGAATGTCGGGTGGAACTGAGTTTGTACATTTGTTCTTACAGAATGCTGAAAGTTTGTCTAAGTCACTACAGGAAGGTGGTATTGTGGATTTCAGACTGTTTATTTCTGCTTGAAAGTGATTGCTGAAGTCGGTGCAAGTAAATGAAGTGTTGGAAGAGAATGAGTCTGGTGCATTACGTTTTTTTCGCTAAGGTGTTAATTGCCTTCCATATTTCCTTACTATTTGATTTGTTCTGAACCATATTTCTAAAATGATTTTTCTTTTCTTTCCGAATTAAATATTGAACTTTGTTCCTGTATACCCTGTATGTGTTGAGGTCCTTATTTTTGTGCGCTTGATCTCTCTGCCTCATAGCCTCCAACACTTCCTGCGTGATCCACGGAGATTTTAATTGTCGTTTGACGCGAATTTCCTTAGCTGGTACGTGCGTGTCAAAAACATTATAAAAATTTTTGTCCAGTATTCAATAGCGTCATCCGGATCAGGAAGTTGGTAAACACGGGCGAGAGGTGCAGTTAGCAAGTCATTTAAAAATAATTCCTTACTGAAATGTTTGAAACTTCTAAATTTGATACTTACATGTTTATTTTTTGGAACTTTACATTTATTCTTTGACCATGTACAGCATACTGGATAGTGGTCACTCATTGCAATATTAGGGACAGAGCATTCTATGATGTTTTCTGGGCAAGTTACGTAGATGTGGTCGATTAGTGTGGTTGATGCTTGTGTTACTCTTGTAGGCTGGTTAACTATTTGTTTTAAGTTGTACGATAATATTATATTTTTCCATGTTAGATTTGAATTGTGTATATCGATGTTGAAATCACCAAGAAGAACAACCTCCTTGACTGTGGCAAATACATTGTCCATCATTATGGTGAAATCTTCGTACCATATAGGTCCTGCACTAGGATTTCGATAAAGATATCCCACCAGAAATGGGCCCTGATTCGGTAGCTTTATTTCCAACCATACACATTCTATCTCTGCTGTCTCTAAGTCGTTTCTGCGGCGAAAATTAAGGGAAGTGGAAATATAAACTGTTATACCTGTCTCTTGTTTTTTGCTTGCGTCTCGCCGAATAGTTTTAAAACCATTTAACGCAATGTCATCGTCTGTTATTCTGTCATTTAGGCGACTTTCTGAAAGTCCAAAAATGTGAAAATTATTACTTAGAATGTATGTAAGTTCGGGGAGTTTACCTAGAAGATGGTAAATATTCAGATGACCAAGTCGTAGACCATCCTTGTGAAGCCACGGTACATAATTACCAGCCATGTTTGTACAGTAAAAAGAAATATATATTTAAAAAAAAAAAATAAAAATAAAAAAAATTACAAGTTAAAAAACAGTTATGCACACAAAAAAGCGCACAATATTTTTACGAATTAATACTTCACCAAGGAAGTGGCATTCAAGGAATGAGAAACTGCAGAAAATACAATATTAAAATAATTAATACAACTAATAAAAAACAATTTCAACTGAGTATATGAAAATTGTCACAAAACAATCAGGCATACAACATATCACACCAGAACTGCTCAACGCAACAAAGTGAAGTTAAACGAGAGATGGAAGAAATTAATAATAGTCACAAGTCAGACAAGTATACAACACTTCACAACTTAACACCGAAAATTCTAACAAATTGAAGCTACGCGTGATAATAAGAAATTTAAATTGTAACGAAATAAGTAATCAAAGAAAAATTTTTTTGAGGATATTAACCGATAAACTATTAAAAGTTCTGATTATTACCGTTGTATTAAAAAATCAACAAATGTTCAAATGGAGTGAAGGCTGTGGTAACAGAGATTTAGTGAAGCAAAGTGTTTGTTCGTCAATAACTGACGTCTCTGCCGGGCAGATAATAGGGGTGACTTTGGGCAGACATCATTAATGCTTGTCTAAGTGAAGCAGGGCTGAATTGCATCAGATAGACAAGTTCAGGGTTCCACTGAGGACGATAATAAGAACTAGGGGAGGAAGCATGGTGATCTCTGATTTCTTCCGTCCTTGTTGTAGTGTTGGTAGGAGTATTCTGAGCCTGGGACATTGGAATACTGTTGGTAGAGGTACCTGAGTGGAGCTGCCTTGTGACTAATGGGGGAAACATGGTATCATAAGATTCGGCTTCCTGATTGAAAGTGGCGTTGTGATAGCTGGAAGGCTGCCTGCTTGCAATAGGTGTGCTTCTTTGAGGGGTAGATGGGGTTTGTGATGTATTGTAATTATAGGTTGAAGTCTCAGTAGATTTCGTTGCATTCTCTATATGGGTTGAGCTGTCTTGTTGTGTCCTTTCTGGATATTTTATGTTTTTGGCCAGGATGCTGCTTCCCAGTGTGGATGTGTGAATTTGATCTCTGTAGAGTCGTTTCTTAGGTGCTCCTGAGTTAGATGTAAAGAATGGAGTATTGTTGATGAAGCCAAGGCCGTTTTGTTTACAATAGTTCTGTAGTTTTGTGTTGTAAGTGTCCGCTGTGCGACGCTGAAACCCATAATGGTGGTATGATTGATGAAATAAAGATGGAGGCTTTGGGAAATTTTTGTTTTATTGTAGCCACCAATCCTGAGGGGTTTAGGCTCTGCTCATTCATGATATCATTAATTCCTACGTGTAGTGTTGTTTTTGTTATCTTATGATTAATATCGAACTTATTAATTATGTCCAGTAGTCTTTTAATACCAGCCCCCGGCACTGTCATATAACTGAAACGATGTCTTCTCTTGTAGTGGACATTCTTTCACAATAAATACCCTTCAAGAGGGAGTCACCAATTACAATATGTGTAACGTCACTACGTATTTCTTCACTTTGTTAAGAATACAACAGGTACATTCCTTCTTCCGTCCTTCCCGTTTCTGTCACGCCCTTTTGAACAGGGTGTAACAGGGCTGGTTACGGCATCAATTAGCAACGTCTCACAGCGGTAGGGGCTGGTTTTACTTTGGTGTAATCACTAGGTGGCAGATGGCAGGCCTAATTATATAAATCAAGTTACAAATCACTTTTATTTATCTTCCAAGTTATTTATGGGGAAACTGTTGTACTGGCCATCACCGCCAGAGATAATGATTCCTGGATGAGATATGGTCCTTCTCTACAACCCTCGACCCGTTCTATTCCTTCTTTGTTGTTAATAGTGACTGATCTCGTAGAGTGGATTTTGTTTCTAACCTGGACTTAGCCCACATACAACAACTCTCACAGATTGAGCCAAACTTGTGTGGTATCCAACAAAACTGTTTATTTACACATGATTAATTCCCTCAACAAGGCAAGGTATACAGCATAGATCTCCTTTACAGTTATATCATAATTGCCTTAGGCGCAACTTCTGACTCGTGTATATACATATTCTCCTCTTTCACCAATTCATATCAGATCTAACTGGCTTATTTCTACCGTGCTTCAAACCTTCCCCTGATTCTTCTAAGCACCTCAATAACTCATATCAACACTTCCAATTTAAGGTGTTAGTGCTTTTATTCTTTATTATCAATCTCGACGTATCTTCCTCTGATACTGATAGGGTGAGCATAACTTAATTTCTTTTATTTTCCTTGTTGTTTTTCCCTCAGTGTCTCCAACTCAACATAATTATGACTTTATTCCCTCTGACTAATCTTGTCAGGTCTATCTCCATTACTGTACCTGTAACCTTAACATAATTCATGTACTGGTGCCAAACCTTAGATATATATGCAGAGGTATAAATATATACTTACATTTGAAAGCACATGAGCATTGGGTGGGAATTTTATAGTCGTAATTAATTTTAACAAGTCCCATTACTTGTCGTAATAATTTGCTAACGACAAGTAATAGTATCATTTGTCATGAGCCCACCATGAAAAATATGACTCTCCTCGTTGACAATAAGTCTTTATATTCATCTTTATACTTCTATAGTCCTCGGGTGAATATCGTATGCAAGCTTAACCATCAGCTGAAAATTTATTACTTAATCAACCAACGCTCCCAGTGATTGGCCAAGACAATCATTCTCCCTTATCGGCGCTCAGACGCGACAACCTGGGGGCCATTCAGTAATTAAGTGGTTCGATGACCCTGTGACATGGCCCCCATTACCTTTAGTAGATTGTTGTGATTTACAATGAAAGAAAGTCGATAATTAAGTCCAAGGGTAGCCTATTACTCTTACGCCAGCAAGCTCATGCTGAGTATTATAGTTTTGCATAAACTCATTGGCTCTGTGTTCATTTACTTAACATACATCTGGTAAGATTGATGAAATTATTCTTTGCGATATTTTTGACATACATTGTTTACTGTTCGAGACGTGATTTATACTAGCCAGCATCGAAGATCTAGCCTGGGGGGGGGGGGGGTGTGGGGGCGATGTTAGCTCTTATTTGTAACCCCCCCCGGCCATGTCCAGGGTCTAGGGGGACCAAACAATATACATACACTTCGTGATACAAGGGTAAAATAAGGAATCACTGACAGGATTCAGTGTTGAGAAGATATTAATGAAACATGCCATTACCTATCCTAAGCTTTTTAGGGAAGGGAACAAACTAATGCGAACCACATATCTAAATTCAGAATCTCTAGTCTGGAGGACTATTGTGTAAAAACCCCCCATGGTGACATGTGCTGTTTGGTACATCCAGAGTTGACATGTCTGTCCTCCTGCCATGGTTGAATGTGTCCGTGTTGACGTCCAGGACGTGGGTAGCCGAATAGCAATTTTTGATTACATAGCCCAATACTTGTTTGCGGTGAGCTGTGACCGCCATTCAAGGTTTGTGAACAAGGCGGTGTCCACTGTCAGTTGGAGATTTTACTCGAGTGTATACGGTGCAGTACGTTGTGACAGTCTAAACGTGACCACTATTATCGAAGCAATGAGCGGAGAGGAATGGGACCACCAGATTTCAGCGACCAGAGCTACATATAACAGATTGAGTGAGACCTATGGTCTTGATGGAAGTTCACCAACGGCCTTTGTAGTTAAACACTAGAAATACCCCATAAAATTACATGCAACCCATAATGGACTACGGTGCTTTAGTCCCCAATATAGGACAAGGTGTGATGAGGCCACCCCACCAGCACAAGCATTAACTATCGCTCAACAAAGTAGATGATACTAGAAACAGTATGTTAATAAAAACTAACTGTCTTAGTACTTATATAATGTAGGCCTCTGGATTTATTATGCTAACATGTCCTGCGATTTCTGAGAATATAAATTTTAAATCTATTTTGTATGCGGAAAAGTGACTGGTCAAACATAAAACCAGTATCTTTTAGGAACAACATTTCTCGTGTAAATTATGACGGTTGGTATCTTTTAAAAATTTTACACTCTGGGAGTTACCGTGTCCTAGAAAAAAACAGGGATAATATACTGTTAAAGGAGTTATTCAGTGGTGCTTTAAAATATCTGTCTCCTCCCGTCATCTATAGATCCATCCCTTCACACCCCACATTCCTCACGCACATATCATTTACCACTACGTAGAAATTTTTACATAGCCACATTCATTAAGGAAAAAAAAATTCCCAGTGCATGAGGTCGTTGTTGGTAGCTAAGATAGGCCCTTCAGGATCCACATTCACGGCGGTTCCCATTTTATCTCAGGAAGCTTCAAAGCTGGCCTCACCTAACATTACATTTCTGATAATATCACTGTCATACAAATACCTGAATCAATACCCACTACAGAAAAATACAATGCTCAAGTAAACCTTCCATAATTTCCTCATAATTGACCCGCCCGCTGTATTCCTTAGATCTCCTTTTTCTCATGTGTTTGTTGGTTACCTCTGCCTCTCTTTCAACTGTGGACTCAAGAACAAGGAATCGCCTTGTAATGCTATTAACTGAAAAGGTCTCCTACAGTTGTGCTTCTAATCCATCTCCAGCGTGATTCTTCTCAACTCTTAAACCCACTGGCATTTGTCTGGTTCTTGTCATCAATTCACGACCCTGTGACTTTGGTCATTACCGTTTCAGCCCCCTTCCATTCATAACATAACCCAAACACGTCAATCTTTAACAGTCAAGTAGCTTTTTGGTGTGTGTTTTGTTGCCTATAAGTGTCTCAGAGCAACAATTAGGACCTGACCAAATTTTGTGTTGATGATTCTTATTTCGTGATGACTTGAATTTTCTTTGTTAATCATATATTTTCCAAATGCCCAATGAAAGCTCTCTTGCTTTTTGTATTCACTGGTCTGTTTCTCGCACAGGTTCTGTTTATATTACAACCCAAGATATGTGTACGATTCTTGCATCTTTAGTGGTGTTTCACCACAACACGGTTCAACCTTGTTTATCATTTCTTGCCATTTATTCAGCAGTATTCATAACCTTACTCTCACAAAGGAGCATAGAACTTCTAACAAAACCAAATGCGAAGTTGGGGGACTCCTGTCATGTGTCCCGAATCATATTCAGGGTAATCTTTCCACGTTCTCCTAATCTGTTGTGCTCACATACCGGTTTCCAGCACTCTTCTCCGTGTGCTTCTTGGTCTACCTCTGACCTCTCTTACCCTGGGGGTTTCCGAACAAGGAATCCCAAATTGTATGCGATCAAAACAGGTTGTCTCCACAGTGTGTGTCCTATACCTTGACAGCGGTCTAATCTTCCTCATCTCTTTGTTCCACTAGTAACTATGTACTAGTTACCTTGTCCGTTAACCAGCTTTGACACGTTGGTAACCTTGACTCATTACCATTGTAATTCCCTCTATTCTACGCACGCCACGCCATTTATGAAAAGTCTAATCAACAAAGCTTTTTGGTTGTTGTCTTTCTCGTTCTCAATGTCTCAACGCCATAGCTTCGCACACATTGTGTTGAGATTCTTAATTTTCGCTGCTTGGTCTAACGATTTCAGCTTGATCTACCTTATATCATTCTACCAATGCAATGAGAGCTCCTCTTGACTTTTTTTATCTTAGTTTGTATATCACTGTCTGTCCATCCATCTCAGTGTATATTGGAAAGTGCCCAAGACATGTGTATACGTATTTTTCTACATCTTTGGTATTGGTGTTTGGAACTTCAAGTTCAGACCCTGTTATCAGTCTACTTTATTTATTCTCATAATTTCTTGGTCCTGTTGACCTCGTGTTTCGCGCCCGACCCAATTGATTGTGACCTCTCAGTGCGAGTGTTTAGGAATTTGTCTACTGAGATTCCTGGTTACGGTTATAATCCAAACTGCTATGCACCGTCAAAAAGAGGTCCATGGATCTGTCCAGTTCTGTTGTCGTGGTGATCCTCGATAACCCAGTCTATTGATAGTAAGATACGAAATAGAGACAAGAGGCCTTCCCTGTCGCATCCTGTTCTTATCCCAAACAGGTTCTGTTTAAGTGCTATCTCAAAACGGTTAATACAAAACCATCCCCTCCCTTACCCAATGCCTGACCAAAACATTACCAACCACAATCAAAATTTGCACTATTCTCTGTAATTACGATTCAAGATCCCTGTACTTCGAAAGGTCGGTCGACACGGATATGTAATCGCTAGCTCAATGTCGCTGCATTTGTAGACTTCATCGGTAGATGGCATGTACCAAGGTTCCATTACTTGCTTACTTTGGTTTAAATGAACTATGTTTTAGGGGGAAAACCTAAAATTATCTAAGGGAGTGATATTTTCTTGTGTGATTACATATATTTATTACTGGGACATACGGCATGACGTGTGTCTGTCTTGCTGAAGGTCCACAACTAAGAGAAGATAGAACTGATCTCGATTAATCATGGGGTTATATCCTCCTGCCCTGGCTGTATATGATAAAGCTTCTCATGGGGAGTTGTTCACCTGAGCTTACCCATTTACCTCAGCACATGTCCCGAAGAATCCCACATGCATCGTAAGCCACAACATCCGATCCACCATGTGAATGCATGTCCTACCTACGATTAATTGCTAGGTAATGTATAACTGTTGCCTGTGAGGAAAGAACTGTGTTATGATGAGCCGTACGACACATTATGCGCTAGAGGCCAATTATTGTCAGCTGTGTGGCGTCCACAAAAAATAATGAAAAAAAAACGTCAACGGCTGTTTTCAAGACTCATTGACGTTAAATTAATAAGTCCTCCGTCGAAGTTTTTACTGACGTCCTAATGTGGATTGCCCTGTTATTGTTGCAAATGAACATTGTATGTTGACGATGAACACAGTCTACACACTACACAAAACCAGACATTGCGGATCGCCATCCATCTTCAATCAATTGCATCACGCATGTCCATATTGGGTGGCCATAAGGGGGCCCCTGGTTTGATTCTGGGTACCAGCAAACACGGGGTCCCTTACCCGACATGGGTGTCCTTTTCAACAAGAAATCATCAGCATCCCATTGCAAGAAAATTAACATTCTTCAATACAGTCAAACATCTTCAAGAATTTACAAAGTACTGGTTCGGTGTCTGCTGGGGGGAATGCGGCCTTTGCCGGTAAAAGTCAAGTCAAATATCAATTTTTTTTATAGACGGAAACGCAAGAATTTGACATTACCGCGCCGTCGCGGCGTTTGTATATTGACTATGTTTGCCGGAGTAACACGGACGCTGTTAACTTTTACGCAAGTCCAAAGCAGTTGCCTGTCTGTCAAGGTGTTCATGCTGTGTCGTTTTTTGATAGAGGACCAAGTGCCGTAATAAACTGGTTGTTTTCTTAGAGAAAGTCCAATTACCGATTTGTCGCCATCTACGTTCATTTGGTGAGGTAAGAAGGGACGAGAATTGGCCGAAACAACACAACACAGGGGGGGGGTCGGTAGGCGGTGGCGGGGGGTCTCGAATAAAGACAGAAGAGCCACTATTGTTACCATGCGGGGTGTTTAGCTAATAGGAAATCAGTATCAGATTTGCCCATTCCTCGTGTGGAGCTAACGCACTTGAAGGAGCTGAATAAGAATCCAAGCTCTAAAGATAACATGTGTGGGTCAGGCAGTATCATGAGAAACGGGCTAAATGACGCCAATACCTAAGCCTAATTTCTCCTATAAAGACGATACCACCATAGCCCAATCGACCAACAAACTCATTCCTTATTGACCTACTGTGACTCAACACAATGCATATTATATATACAGTGTATATATAATGTGAATCAAATGACCACAAACTAGCTAAAAACAGAAAACATCTTTAACAGCTGTATTTATTTTTTTACCTACCTGAAATACTTATTCCTCCTTCCGACCGTTACTGACACTTGAGTGCTCTAAATATCATACGAGTATATCAAAAAAGATCCAATACATTGGAATAAGCACCTTGCGAAGCTACTTCGTAGAATGGCATAAATAAAGTTTAGTCTTTGAGTTACAATGAATAAGATATTGTTTATTCGTAATAAATTGATTCGCATTACCTTTTATTTTTTGATTTAGAGTATGTTAGATATGTGATTGATAGCCTACTCTTTTCTAAAATGTTGAGTTTTCATAAACAACATTTTTTTGTTTATCACAGTTGGATGTCATGTATTTTTATTCACTTACAAGTAATTAATCGCAGAACACTTGTAACACAAGTATTAATATCAATTATGGAAACCAATACTATGACAAACATGCGAAAGAGAAAAATATAATATAAAAGTAACAGCTATCTACTAAAATAGTGACTGAAATAATGTTCATCACAAATAACAATAAAAATACCAATACAAATAAAAGTTCGCCCCAAATAAAATACAATAAACCGCAAGTAACCGGGCATAAACTTTTTCCAAAACCCATCCAGAGTATACCCACTACATCAATAAACCCATAACACTGACCAACTAACAAAAGTTGCGACAGCACCGTATCACGAGAACCAGTGGGTTACACACGACATCATCATCCCTCTTGCATCCCCAGTCATCTCCACTTATAACTATCCCACAATCCATCTCCCTATCACCCATACATCCCGACCGCTTTCGCAATTCTGGATCTATACAAACCCCACACCCCTGAAGACAATTATCAATTCTCCTAAAAAACCTTCCTGCGCTTCTCCATTTTCTACCCCACTACGCTTATCGATTTACACAATCCCTTTAATGCAACCAACTGCGTCCTATATGAACCGCCAAACTTAAATTCCTATCACAATACGAACTGAAACCAGACACCCTATGCTCACTTCCTCTCTCATGTACAACTGGATCGTATATAGCCTCATAACTGCTTAGTGCTCTTTTAGATATTGGTAAAAAAAAAAATAATATGTTCCCTTGTACTATGTTGGTGGGGGGGGGTGGGGGAGATGGAGAGAGGGTGGAGGTGGGTTATGTTGCGTGATAAATTCTCTTTGGTGTGGTTGGTCAACATCGATAATAATTACAATAACTTGATTTAATAAACGCAATGGCAAAACAACAGCATTGTAATATATAGACCCTAGAAACCACGTGGACCTGCATGGAATTACAACACGGGCGATTGTGAATCGAAAGCAACTTTATAAGAATATTGCGCTGAGGTCGTGTTTATATGGGGGGCGGTCTGACGAGGCGCGGATGGGTTGGTGTGTGACATGTCCCTTGGCATCTTCTTTGTAGCGAGATTTTCGGTTTTTCTCCTCCGACCCCTAACCACACTATTTGGATATCGCTGCAAAAGTGTCGGCCAGTTTTCGCAGGAGCTCATTGTCCGGACGAATACTAGTGGGTGCACTCCGCACATAAAATTATACAGTCCTTGGAATATGGTAAACCACGTTAGATTTATAATGTACGATTAATTATATCGAGATAATACGCGACGGTTACGTAGATTTTTCGCGCGACATGTCGGGAGGCGTGTATATTTCTGTTGAAATTCATTAAACAAGGTAAATTGACTCTTGACATTGTAACTCTATTGATTTTGGGTCGTGAAGCGATAGAGCTGATACAACTCCTGGTCAGCTAGAAGGTCGACGTTGCACGGTGATGAATGGTAATTCCAAGCTCACATGTCCCAGGCAGTTTGAACTGGGCAACAATCGCTGGTTATGCAGGTACCTGAAGGAACCATTATCTTGCTACTCGGATTTAGTTTAAAAGAACGAGTGTAGTTTTTGGAAAACCTATTTAAAATCAAGCGTGGTATTAATAAATTGAGGACCAAAATAAAGAAAACAACGCCTCGCTCCTATACCCTAGTACTAATGCAGAATGACACACCACGGCTCTGCCTATATCCCATCACACACCTCAACCTACTATGGAAAGCAGCACCATTCATAACACTCTGCCTCATTCAAAAAGTAACCGCCCATCCATTCCCGGCCCGATAACGCCTCCCAATATCCATCACTACCGCGCAGTTAGGATTAATGTTTTCCGCACTGCACACCTCACCAATTACCAGTCATTGTTTCAACGCTGAAAAAAATGCAGAAGTTTTGCCTATAAGCTAGGGTTCACATCTTGCCTTTAGAATGCATGATGCGCACGCACAAAATGGCCGAAATCCATTTTGGTCACAGTGTAGTGTCTATCCACAAAAAATAAAGCAGAAAAACTTCCACGTCTGTGGTATGTCAAGACGTCAATGACATTTTATAAGACGGTCGTGAGTTTTGATGTGACGACTAGTTTTGGGGATTGCCCTGGATATTATGCATGAACATTGATTTGACGTGAACACATCAAGCCGACGAGCTCACAAAACCAGGATCGATGCGTAAGGCCCAACCATCCTCAATGGCAACCACTGGCATCCAGGTTTAGTGAACCCTTTGACCCCGTAAACTTGGGATGGGACAGTCATGAAGTAAAGCAAATAGTACATGGACGCCCAATAGTGTGTAGTGATACAAGTACCACAACAGACGTCGGCTAGAGATATAGGCCTAAAAATCTGTCCCCATCCCGTGTGCACAATACAACCCCGCAGTCACGGGAGCACCCAATCCGACCCGCTATTGATATCACTAAAAACTGCAGTCATGCACACTCAGGCCCCAGCCAGACCAATCCGCATCCCTCTTTTGTAACACTATCCTAGAACATGCGAGAACGTGACCTCCCCAGCTACTACATTTGCGGCGACATGCAACCAGCAAAATCCTCATATGTGAAAACCCCCCCAAGAGTGGCAATGGAATACACGAAACATAGACTAATAGTTGGGGTTGTTCATTTGGAGCCCAGTCAAACAAGGTTAGATCACCGACTTGGTTCAAGCTCAGATAGGCCCGATAGAATCATAATTAACCCTCCCAAAAAATTTGTACCCATACCACCCAATGTAAATCTCGCCCTCTCTGATTTTACGCACTAAAAATCTGGTGTTAACTTATCATTTGTCCGTAATTTAATTTTTAACTCAGTAATTTTCATGGTACCCCAATGTTTCATTGTTCCCCTTATACAGCTACCCACCGGCTCATGCATAACTCCAACGAATCGGATGAACTAGCCAGCGGAGTCCTAGCCCACCTGAAATGTACGTGAAGGTTACCATTTACGAACCCGTTTCAATCATCCCCGTCATGCCATACCCAAAAAATTAGTTACCGTTCAATGGTGTAACAGACCAAAACAACGTAAGACATGTAGAACTATATTAATGCAAATCGAAACATTCCTGTTATGCCTAGTGAAAATATCAAGACAAAATATACTGATAACCGCCATAATATCAATCAAGTTTGTCATGGCGAACAGTTGGGTGTATTCATCTGAGTGCGATTAACAGGTATCCCAGAACCCGGCCCAATCCCATATTGAAACAAGAAAACCCCCAAGAAATAAACCAATAAGTGAGACAAAGGCCTCAATCTGTGGATATTGAGTAACAGCCATAAAACAATGTTAGGTAAAGGCGTCATTGACGCATGATAACACTGTGCACAAATAAAAAAGAGAAGAACTCCCTGTGACCCTTTGCTTTGTCGTGTTGTGATTGCGCCAAACGAGTACAACTACGGTGTGGGGTGATGGTACATGTGAACTTCTGTATTATCCGGGGATAAGCAATATCCCAAAGTATAGACCAACCACCATAACCAGCAAACCCCTCACCCGCACAAACAGCCCTTTACAAGCCATGACATCAAACTCCTACATTAGAAATAGTTGAGTAACCTGTAAATATGCAAATAACCATTTCTGTCACTGACATAAAAATACATTTAAAATATTTATATAGACCACTCACTCACTCACTCAAAGATCCCACTTCGGATTTCGCAAAGTTAACACCACTCCGGGGCCCATAAGCTCACGTCTGCTGCACAGGGCAGTTACAAAAAGAATGGCTTAAAATGTCGCTTCCACAGTTTCCCGCTGCATTTTTGGTTGACCTCTTGGGTGGCCACACAGTAAATTCTATTTTGGTCCCAGTGGTATCAAGTTATCTTCATTTTAACTGGCTCTAGTATCCACTGCGCAGGTGCATGCGGCTTAACACCACCTTGATTTACGTGCGTCCAGTACGTGACACAAATAAATGGTCGACTTCCGGGCTAATATTACTCTAGGCTGGAATTGTAATATTCAGAAACGTCACTCCAGTGGCCATGTCAGGATAATTTAACTGCATTGGCCGTGAGAATTAGCGAGGGTCAGCAAGTGCTATTTAACAGTAACTTGTAGGGGAGAGATTTCTCATTATAAGAAAATGAAAAATTCTGATGAAAAAGGGCGAAAGCTTTTGAGAGGAGAAAAAAATTAGACAAAGAAATAGTCGGCGAGAAGTCGGTACACGACAGTTGGGTTCCTTCCTCTCGTGAGCGCTACGTAAAGTTGGTCATGATCAGAGACTGGTTCTGGTAGGTATTCACCTACATGATAAAACGATTGTCCCTGCGCTTTGTTGATTGTCACGGCAAAAGCCAAAATCACAGAAAACTGACGACATCGCAAGATGAAAGGAAGGGCGGTATCGCCTGGCTCTAACGTGATGCTTTCCCTTCTTGTTTACTAATTGTCCGTGACCCACTTTCATGTGCCAGGACTGAAGAACTCTCTTTTACGTACTTCCAATGACAAAGAGTTGTTACATAAAATACATTTCATTTTATGGAATGCTGATTTCGCCTCTTATAATACATATGACTTATAAGAAATGAAAGTCATTGAAAACAAAATATATACTAATTATAACCAATCAGATCTTGAACGGGATATTTCTCATCAAATCAAACACTCAAAAAAATATTCTACGCTTCACTAATGAGATGCATCATCTGCGCAGTGTTATTAACATGCCCAGGTATTTGAATCTGTTGACCTGTTGAAGAATATTAGCAAGATAAGCGCACAATTCCGGGGATGGTGCAATTTAGTACAATGGTCATTAGCTCACCACTTTTCGTAATTTTCACACCGCATCTTTGATGGGAAAAAGTTAATGCTGGCTTTTTTTCAGGGACGTAATTTATTTTCTATCAAAGGGAAACAAGTAAGCAACAAATTAGAAATAATAAGAATAAAATATATTGTAGATATTTGACACTTTACAAGGTGTTTTCTATTTATTATTTAAAATAAAACTGCAACTTTGATGGGAAAAAAGATGCGCGCTATATTAATTGTTGTGCATGTTGTGCACAGGCTAAACGTGCACGACTTTTATGTAATTTCCAGAGTGCAAGAAAAAATATTGTGGGACAGGACAGAACAGGTGATATGAATGCAAAAGTAGGAAAAGGAAAATACAAGAAAATAGTAGGACAGTATGGATTAGGGACAAGAAATGATAGAGGAGACAGACTTATCCAGTTCTGTGAAGAAAACCAGCTGGTCATATGTAACACCTTTTTTGAACACCACCCAAGGAAATTATACACATGGAAAAGCCCAGGAGATGTAACACGAAATCAAATCGACTATATCATGATAAAACATAGATTTAAGAACAGTGTCACAAGTGCAAAGACACATCCTGGCGCCGACATAAATTCAGATCACAATCCAGTCGTCATCAAAGTAAATATAAAGATGAAAAGAGCAGGAAACAGAAGACAGGAGGAACCCCAGATAGAAATATCAGCGCTGAAACAACCAGATATAAAACAGAAATATTTAATCGATGTCAGAAATAAATATCAACAGTTATTGACAGAAAGCATGGAGCAGTATAGAAGAGAAAACCCAGAAGAAAAAGCAACCGCAAAATGGGAATGCTTAAAAACAAGCATACAATCAGCAAATGCAAATTTACCTAAAAAGGAGTCTAAGAAAAATCAAATTTGGATGACAGATGACATCTTGAATAAATTGGCAGAAAGAAAGAAAGCAAAAAACACTCCAGAATATAAAACAATAGACAATGACATACGTACTATGTGTAGAGAAGCAAAAGAACGGTGGATAGAAACAAAATGCAAGGAAATAGAAGACTTGGAAGCAAAGCACATGACAAGAGATATGCATGAAGAAATAAAGAAATTATCAAATCGGTCGCGGTTTGCACAAGGAGGAAGCTGTATCAAGAACAAAAATGGTGTAATATTACTTGATGAGAAAGACATATCAAACAGATGGGCAGAATACGTAAAAGAACTATTCGAGGACAACAGAGGTAAAAAACCATCACCAGATTCTAATGAAGGCCCAAACATTCTCAGATCAGAAGTAGAGAATGCCATTCATATGATACAAAAAGGAAAATCAGCAGGCATGGATAACATAAAAATTGAAATGATAGAAGCTCTGGAGAGCTTTGGTATAGATACAATCACAGAAATATGCAACGATATATACAATCCAGGATATATACCACACGACATGAAGACATCAGTTTTCATAACATTGCCCAAAAAACCAAATGCAACAGAATGTTCAGACTTCAGAACAATCAGCCTGATGAGTCATGCAATTAAGATACTGCTCAAAATCATACAGGAAAGAATAAAAAGTAAAGTAGACAGCGAAATCCAAGAAGAACAGTTTGGTTTTAGACGGAACAGTGGAACAAGAGAGGCAATATTTTGCCTAAGAATATTAGCAGAAAAATATACAGAGGTCCAAAAAAGTATGTATATGTGCATACCTGTCAACCTCCTGAGACAAAAATCTGTACGCAGGACCCAAAAAATCCTTACAAACACCCAAAAATCCTTACGCAAAAAATATATTAATAAATTATACGCAATACAGTTTTAAAATGAGAAATGACATATACAAATCTATTAGCATTTGAATTATTGTGAAATAAAACATGCTAATAGTCTCATGCTGTTCTTTACATATAAAAAAACTTAGTGATCATGAGGTACACTATTCTTTCGATGTACAGTGTTTTGTATTATAATCAACACATACACTTTTAGCACTTTGCAGAATTGCATTTGTGGGCTTAAAGTCTGCACAGCATGTATCAATGTTAATCTTACACTGTAAAATAGAAGTGAGTGTGTCCGCATTCATGGACCTCCTGCAGTCTGTGTGGATTTTTTCATCATTGAAAATGATCTTTTGCAGTCAGCATTGCTGTGAGGGAGTATCAGCAGTCGCTGAATGATGACTTTCAAATTAGGGAAGCGGATGGCACCAGTACTAGTTCTCTGGTCAACAACTTCCAGCCAATAGCTACAGAAGCTCTTGCTCTGACCACTATATGTCAGTAGAGGCACACACACATCAGACAACATACAGCAGAGAATGATTAAAAAATACAACGAACAAAGCAACACTAAGAGCAAAAAAAAAAGAAGAAACAAAATTATGAACAGAATATCAAATCTAGGAAGAAAAAACGTACCACCAAAAATGTACAAAATTATTATTTAAGAGTTGGTAGCCTAGACCTGTGATAACAGATTGCCACTTTATTAAAAATTAAAGCAGCGAATCGTGAGCGCTGGAATAAAGTAGGCCTAATCAATGCAAACAAACTTTTTTTTTGTAGTTATGTAGGGCCTTAACAAAATATTATGACAATTTATCAGAAATATATTGAAGGGCAAGATATAGCTGGAAAGATTAAGACAGCGATTAAATTGCAACAAAGCAAAACAACAGCAATATTTAACCAAGTTATAAGTACTTAGCTTTTTTAAACAAAATGGCGTCGAAGTGTGGTGGCAAGCAAGCGTGGTCATTGATAACAGGTAACTTTAAAAATACGTCATGTCAAGCTGAAAACCGAAAGCGTTTGAGGCCAAATTCAAAGTTTTTGCCGAATTGTTGGGTATAAAAGAATTTGATTGGTTGCTGGGAGAGACCTCAGTTTAAAAACGGACGCCGAGATTCCCGGAATTAAAAATTAAAAAAAATTGGTTTAAAAAAAAACCTGGGCTAGAAAATATTTTCTGATTTAAAATTTAAAAAAACTTGGGTTGGAAAATATTTTTAGTATTTTAAAAAAAAAAAAAAAAAAAAAAAAAAAATTTTTTTTTTTTTTTTTTTTTTTTTTGGGGGGGGAGAAAATCCGTACAACGAGTCTGTGCGGCCGTACACTGCTAAAAGTATCAAAAATCCGTACATTGTACGAAAAATTCGTACAGGTTGACAGGTATGTATGTGCTTCATTGACTATAAGAAGGCTTTTGACAGAGTCCATCATGAGAAAATAATTGAATGCCTCAAAGACATAGGTATTGATGGAAAAGAT
The DNA here is from genome assembly GCA_024509875.1 of Oreohelix idahoensis. NCBI lineage: Eukaryota > Metazoa > Mollusca > Gastropoda > Stylommatophora > Oreohelicidae > Oreohelix > Oreohelix idahoensis. The sequence goes on from JAMPIV010016302.1 coordinate 46,333, forward strand.
ATAAGAATACTCAGTAACCTTACTCAGTAACCTTTATTGGGAGCAAACTGCCACAGTAAGATCGGGAAGGAATTATTCACCATACATAGCCATAAAAAGAGGTGTCAGACAAGGTTGTGTGCTGTCCCCCTGCCTATTTAATTTATACACCGAAAAATTTTTCAAACAGATACAGGAAAAACCAGGACTGAACATCAGTGGAAGGTCAATAAACAACCTTAGATATGCAGATGATACCGTGTTGTTAGCTGAAAGCGAACAGGAGTTACAAGAACTAGTGAAGCAAGTGAACAGTTTAAGTCATGAATATGGACTCGACATTAATATTGAGAAAACAAAAACTATGATAATTAGCAAAACAGACGATAAACCCACATTAAAGATAAGCGTAAATGGGAAAATCCTGGAACAAGTCAAGAGCTACGTATATCTTGGTCATATAATAACAGAAGATGGCAGATGTGAAACAGAAATCAAGAAGAGAATAGGAATGGCCAAAGCTACATTCAACAACATGAAACACATACTGACATCCAAACAGTTATCTCACAAATTAAAACTGAGAATCATAAAGTGTTATATATATTCTGCATTTCTGTATGGTGCAGAAACATGGACGATGAATAAGCATTTGGAAGAAAGAATTGAGGCTCTTGAAATGTGGATATATAGAAGAATGGGGCGTATCTCATGGAAAGAGATGAAAACAAACAAGGAGGTCCTAGAAAATCTAGGTATGAAAAGAGAACTAATGAGGGAGGTCAAAGTTCGGCAGCTAAAATACTTTGGCCACATAAAAAGGCATAACACCTTGCAGAAGACCATAACAGAAGGGAGAGCTGAAGGCAAACGTGCAAGGGGAAGACAGCGCTATAAGTGGGAAGATAACATCAAGAGATGGACAGGAAAGAGTCTATCAGAGTGCACCACCAAGACAAGAGACAGAAGACGTTGGAGATCCATTACAGCCAACCTTCGTTGTGGAGATGGCAACTGATGATGATGATGATGATAGTATGTAGTGATAAAGTTGCCAGCCTGATGCACAGCGGATTCACGGATCGCCAGAAAGTCCAACGCAAGATTATCATCAATTAAACAAGACGATATCGCTGAGACAGCAGATGTTATTTGAGAAGATGAAACAAAACATAACTGATACTTTAACTCCGCAGAGAAGATGAGGAGCAGACAGAGAGAAATACTTGAATAAACTAACAAGGTGTGATGGGAATAGATCGACGGCACAGCTCATTCAACACACCAGAGACCGTAGGAAACGGAGATAAGTGGTCGCCAATGCCGGTGGACACGACCTTTGAACTTTGAACCGTACTTGTATTACATAATATATTGTGACGTTTAAGTGTCCTAAAATACGGAGTGGGGTGGAGACAAATAAAGAAACCGTAATACATCATATTAGAATAAATGGCAAGAGAAAAACACCTACGTTACGGCCACAAGGCCTTCGTCAGCAACAAACGATAAAAAAAAAAACAACATGGAAAGAAAGTGAGAAGTAAGTAACGATTAACCGGCAAGGCAAGATTAAAATGACTGCCATTGCTGGAAGTAGAGATAAAAGACAAACAAAGTACGGATAAAAAAACAAGCGAAAAACTAATTGGCATTTACACGTTTGAAAAAAAAATACCTAGTGCAATGTCTACGTGACGTCATAGTCTAACGTCATGGAAAAATTAAGTTTACAGACTTGCTATCGCACGTGCATGATGACGTCTAGTGTAGTTCTCGGGGGGTCTCTGATAAGACTAAAGACGGAATAACACTATTGCTCCCTCAAGCATGTTATAACAGGCGACCTAATATGACATTGTCCGTGGGGGCGGAAACCTGATCATGTAGAACTAATTGCTACAGGACAGAACGCTGCAAGAACATGTACTGTGACGTAGGCGACCTCCACGGAGTCATTAGCAATGGTGGATCCGTGTCCAATAACGAGTGAAAAAGATTATGATAATTTAAAGCAGTAAAAGATTAGAACCATTGGTGTCTCAACATTGTTGTTAGAGGACAAAGTTTTTACAAGGACTAGCGATTTCATCATTGACAAGAAATTGCAGCAGAAACAACTAGTACAAACGTGTAGGATTCTTTGTCGTAGATTTCCAGCAAACGAATAAACTTTAGCGGTGAGGATCCATGTTCTGTAAGAAGCCAAGGAGACAGAAGATATCAAAAGATATATTTTATAGATCATTACTTCCAAACACAGAAACAGCCAGTAGCGGCTAAAACAATAAAAACAAATAATGAAAGGGCCTGAGTTCTTGTAATGGAGCCACGTGCTAAAACCTGTTCTTGTTGTAAAGCATCCCTTGGTATTCAAGGACACGATGTATGATATTTATTTTTCCGGACTCGTCAGGCTTTAGGGCCCAGACGTCTGCAGTCGTGACTGCACCTTGATCCAAGATACTTTCTAGCAGTGTCGGTCAGTTCTCAAACAGAATTAATTAATGGCTGTCTAACACGAAATTCGAAAAGTCCAGATGGTTTTACTTCTTGATTGTCTCTATTTGGAGACCATTACGAGATTTGTTCTTGCGAGACTGATCCTAAATAAACCTTGTTTCCCGTCTCCCACCAGCCCACTCATGTTTTAAGCTCACGAAACTCTTGCATGACAAGACCATATTGAGGGATCATAATTCTCTCTTCTTCCGTTGGAAAACGTTTCGACTGTGGCATCTATCAGACAGTTGTGTCACACAACTACCGTAGTTTCCAGAATGTATTTTTATCCCTCCCAGAAATATAAGTTAAACTTCCCAGCCTCACGGATCTGAGTGTGACTCATTAGGACCTTTATGTTAACTTCCGGTGCTTACAGGGGAGATATCATTTGTGTCACGTGCCTTGTCTTTATAGGACCACATACGTGGTTTTGTTTCTAGCATTAGTTCTTTAGTAGCAGGAGTTTTAGCGTTAAATGTTTACTTTAGTAACATGAGTTTTAGCGTTAAATGTTAACATTAGTTGTTTAGTAGCAGGGGTTTTAGCGTTAAATGTTAACATTAGTTGTTTAGTAGCAGAAGTTGTAGCGTTAAATTTTTATTTCAGCAACAAGTTTTAGCGTTAAATGTTAACATTAGTTGTTTAGTAGCAGGGGCTTTAGAGTGAAATGTTTACTTGAGTAACAGGAGTTTTAGCGTTATATGTTAACATTAGTTGTTTAGTAGCAGATGTTTTAGCGTGAAATGTTTACTTTAGCAACATGAGTTTTAGCGTTAAATGTTAACATTAGTTTAGTAGCAGAAGTTTTAGCGTTAAATTTTTACTTTAGCAACAGAAGTTTTATCGTTAAATGTTAACATTAGTTGTTTAGTAGCAGAAGATTTAGCGTTAAATTTTTACTCTAGCAGCAGGAGATTTAGCGTTAAATGTTTACTATAGTTGTTTAGTAATAGAAGTTTTAGCGTTAAATGTTTACTGTAGTTGTTTAGTAATAATAGTTGTAGCGTTAAATGTTTACTGTAATTGTTTAGTAACCAGAGTTTTAGCGTTAAATGTTTACTGTAGCTGTTTAGTAACCAGAATTTTAGCGTTAAATGTTTACTGTAGCTGTTTAGTAACCCGAGTTTTAGCGTTGCATGTTTACTGTAGTTGTTAAGTAGTAGGAGTTTAGCGTTAAATGTTTACTGTAGTTGTTAAGTAGTAGGAGTTTTAGCGTTAAATATTAACGTTAGTTGTTTAGTAACGAGATTTTTAGCGTGAACGTTTTACTGTAATCGTTTAATAGCTGGGGTTTTAGCGTTAAATGTTTGCTGTAGTTGTTAAGTAGCATTAGTTATAGCGTTAAATGTTTACTGTAGTTGTTTAGTCGCAGGCGTTTTAGCGTAAAAATTTACTATAGCTGTTTAGAACGGCTGAGAAACTTTTAAAAAAAATTAGTTTTAGTAAAGTACAAAGTAAACATAACAGTCCGTCTCCGACCATATGTTTTCGTAATAAATAAAAACAAATAATGTGTTAAGCAGCACAAGACCAGTGTAGTGAAATTGACAGAGATACAACGGTAAAATCCCTCCAAAGATAACATTTAAGGATAAAAACATAATGCGTAGGCTGCTGATGTACATGATCGCCTAGACCGCGGGTCATCATCCTCCATAATAATTGACTTGCTAGACAGGAGGGGAACGGCGGATCAAAAAGAAAAAAAAATATGACTGGAAAGGCTAAGGAGACGCAATTGGGGGGGAAACGGAGAAAAGTCACGTTCCCAAGTTGACATAAAAAGTAAGCAACTCCACAGAAGGGACCCTAGATATGTTACGCCACAGTCATTTATTGGACGCTTTTGCGATACCAAGCTTTTGATTTGAATGGAGCGGTAAAACGCAGATGTTAGGAATATTACAAAAATTAAAAAGTAATTTTTTCTTAATATTAATGTTAGGAATATAAAAATTAGCTGGCCGGATGGCCTATTCTGAGCAGTGAACTAAGATGGTCTTAATTTTACAAACGGATAGATAATATTGAAGATAATGACAAAAGACAGTGTAGTTCACATCATCGACAGACTGTGTTGAATAAAAAAGTGTCGCAATTTGCACACAAAAACACGACCTTGGACGCAGGTGTTCAAATTTACTTAGTATGGAGGAGAGGGTTTTTGAGCGGTAGCTGTGTCTAAATATAACTTGTAACGACAAAATTTTGGAGGGGAGAGAAAGGTTGGTTCAAAAATCAAGCACATTTTTTTTAGAAACACAAGTAGAGACGGACAGACTAACAGATAAACATCCATACTTGACTGAAGCATGACTGAAATGACTTTATGGTAGGAAATTTGAAATTTAAAATAAACCGAGGCAGTGATTGGCCACAGACAATCATATCATTAGCGCTCAGACGCGAAAGTGGGGCCATTCTTCAATAGTTGTTCAGTGATAGACACAGATTTTAAAGTGTGGTGATTCCATATGAAAGCAAGTGAAATAAAATTTAGGGACGCCATACTATAGCCAGCAGCTCAGCTGAGTTTTGCTAGCAATTCTGTGTTATTTATTCATAATCTGGTAAGATTGAAATTATTTCCTTATATATTTTGAATATTGTTTCATGTTTGAGTGATTTGATACTGCCATATCGAAATCTAGCCTTACAAACAAGTAGGGATTTGCTCTAGACCCCCCGCCCTAGTCAGGGTCTAGGGACCAACAATGTACATAAACTCCAGCAAGGATTATGCAAGACAGATCAAGTGTTGAGAATAATGATACATATTACCTATCCTCTTTTAGGGCCGAAAACTAATAAACATTTTTCAGGATCTATGGTCTGGGAGGATCTATCTGATGTAAAACCACCATGGTAAATGTGCTGTTTGGTCAGAGAGATCTGACCTGTCTGTATGATGTGGTTGTTGTGTCACTGTTGTGTCCAGACGTGGGTAGAGAATAGATTTTGACACATGGCCCATACTTTGATTGCAGAGCTGCGAGTTTCTGTCGTCAACAAAGCAGGGTCTATTCAGTTGGTGACTTTACTCGAGTGTATCTGTGCAGTATTTGTGACAGAGACCACCATTATTGCCCGCCAGCACGGAGAGGTGGGACCACCTGATTTCAGCACCAGAGCGACAACTACCAGATGAGTGAGCCTCTGGTCTGCTGGACTTTCACCAACGCCCTTTAGTTACTAAGAACCCCATAAAGATTCCCACCATTTTCTGGACACTGTGTAGTCAATATAGACAGGTGTGATGAGGCCACCCCAACAGCACAAACAGTACTATCCTCCCAAGTAGATGAATACTAGAACATTTTAATAAAACTAACTAGTATAGTACATATATATGTACACTATTGCATTTATGATATAATATTCTATGCATTTCTTTTCATAATCTCTAAATCCTTTTAAGTTCTGGTCAACCTAAAAAATTGACACAGAACAAAATAAATGTAATATACTTATATCAAAAAAATTTTACACACGTGAGTTAGTTCAGTGTATTTTAACATTTATTAATATTATTAGTCTTGTTAATATCTGTGGGTATATTTATAATCCATTACACCACACTACATATCATAACCCTAGACACTTTACGTAGCCACATTCATTAAAAAAAAATTAAGTGTGAGGTCGTAGTGGTAGCAAGAAAGGCCTTCTGACAATTCACCACTACATTTTATCTCAGGAGCCTTCACAGCTGGCCTCATACAATTTACATTTAGTAATAACACCATCATACAATACCACCAAACACCACTACAATATTGGGGTCTTGTCCAGGGATAATTAGCCCAACAGTAATATTAGGATCTCCTGGTGGGAGAAATAAGAGTAGGGAAATAAATTGTAAAATTCCCTTTAACATTAAAAGTGTCCCTGTAGATAAAAGTTGGTGAATCTTCACAGCCAGTAATAATTAATTAGTTAACTGGTTAGTTAGAATTAGTTAGACTATAGTCATAAGAAGTACTTAGTGTATTTACTGGTTAGAGATTTAGCTTGTATATTATTATATTGTCTAAAAAGTATGGCGGAGCTGGCAAAATTTAGATCAGCTGCTGTGCTCACCGCGAAGGAGATGGGAATGGATGGTCAAATTTTAATTCAATACGTAACGGCTGAATGTGATAAATATATTGAACGGGAAGAAAGGAGATTAGAAAAAGAGGCTGAAAGAAAATTGGAGTCTGACAGGTTGGTTGAAGAGAAGAGGTTAGAGGCTGATAGAGACATTAAGAGGCTGCAGATTGAGGCAGAAGAAAAACGACAGCAAAGGGAGGCAGAAGATAAAAAAGGCCGAAAGGGAGGCAGAAGATAAAAAGGCCGAAAGGGAGGCAGAAGATAGAAGGTTGCAGAGGGAGCACGAATTACGACTAAGGGAGCTGGAATTACAAGGCCCGGCTCCTGAAAATGGTGCCAGCCCTTTTGCCTCAGATGCTACGCCTAGTCTGGGAGCCTCAAACTCAGCTATGGGGTTTCATTTAGACCATTTTGTTGAAAAAGACGATGACATAGAGGGGTACCTAGGACGTTTTGAGTTATTAGCTACTACATATGGGTTAGAGAGAGAGAGGTGGAGTTTAAAGCTATCACAGGGATTGAGAGGTACTTCTTATGAAGTATTTGCTAAAATGAACAGGGAAGACCAAGACAATTATGACATGTTAAAGCAGGCTTTGTTATTAAGGTACGAGAAGAATGGTGAATTTTATCGTAAGAAATTTAGAAATGCTAAACTGTTGTCTGGGGAGACATACCACCAATTCTCTGCTAGACTAGAAACCTATTTGGAGAAATGGACGGCTCTGGGGAAGACCCAAGATCTTAAAGAAATGATCATGATTGAGCAATTGAGAGAGTCCATGGCTCCAGACATGAGAAAATTTCTCATGGAACAAGGTGCAGAGAAGTTGGGGGAAATTTTAAATGTTGCTGAGAGGTATCAGGCAGCCCAGGCAGAGGTAAGTGGTGCTAAGAAGAAGCACATAGACAATTTTAAAGCTCCACAGCAATTTAACAAATTTGATAATAGAGAGCAGGGAAATAAAGGTAGGACAAACTTTGAGCGGCCAAGAAATGACTATCGCGACAGAAACTCACAGTTCAATGACCAAAAGTTCAATGAAAGAAAACCGTTGAACCAAGGAAAAAGATGGTGTAAATGGTGCAAGAAGGATAACCATAACACCGAATTTTGTAGAAGGAAACCTTCAAACATTGCTGCAATGAAGTCGGGGACGCAAAGATTAAAGGTTAATCCTAAGGGACAACAGGAACCTTATCACCCCCCAGTTTGTGAGGATGTTATTTGTAATGGGGTCACCATAAGGTGCCTTTATGATACAGGTTTGGATTATGATTCAGTTGTGAAGTCTAGCCTAGTGGACCCAAGTCAGTATACCACAGAAACAGTGGAAATACAAAGGGGCGACTAAGGACATACCACTCATGACACTTCCCATCGCAAGGATAATGGTGAAAACTCGCTATGTGGAAGGAGAAATCAGAGCAGCAGTGATAGATGAACCAATCTACCCTCTGATATTGGGGTGTAGATACGTCTTCTTGGGGAATCCCGAGAAACCTGTGATAATGGCGACAGTGCAGACCAGGTCACAGAAGAAGGAGGAAGAAGGTGAACCTATAAATGCTCATCCAGAGGAGATGAGGAAGGCGCAGGCTGAGGATAGGACACTCAAGCCCTGTTTTAAAAAATTGCCCAAATGCCACACACCTCCGAGCAAGGGGGAATATTTCATGAAGAACAAACTCTTATACAGGAAGGCCGGAACTGGAACAAATGGTCACAACCAGCTGGTTCTTCCCATTTCATATAGAGATAAAGTGATGGAACTCGGGCATGCGATTCCCTTCAGTGGTCACATGGGGATCAGCGCCACAGGACAGCGTATAGCTTGTCATTACTTCTGGCCAGGGATAACGGAGGATATAAAAAGATATGTCAAATCCTGCCCAGAATGTCAAAGGGTAGCTCCAAAGCACTGGACTGCTCCTGCAACTCTAGGGGAAATGCCCATAGTGGGAACACCTTTTGAGAGGGTTGCAGTGGATATTGTAGGACCTCTCACTCGGACCAAGAGGAGGAACAGTTACATCCTTACTCTGGTGGACACTTGTTCTATGTGGGGAGAGGCGGTAGCCCTGCCATCAATTGATTCAAAACATGTAGCAGAGGCACTACTTACAATATTTACCCGATTAGGATTCCCACATCAAATCTTGACGGATAATGGATCTCAGTTCAAGGGGAAACTAACGGAAGAAGTTTTTAAGCTATTTCAAGCCAGGCACTTTCATTGTAGTCCGTACCATCCACAAGGGAACGGCCAGGTAGAGAGGTTCAATGGGACTCTCATTTCTATCCTGAGAAAGCTGGCACACGAAAAACCGGATCTGTGGGATCAATTCCTGCCCGCCGCATTGTTTGCGTACCGGGAGGTACCACATAGTTCAACCGGGATGGCTCCCGCAACTCTGCTATTTGGGAGGCCAATAAAAGGTCCTTTAGAAGCTTTATTAAGGACCTGGACAGATGAGAAGGCGGAAGAGACTGTTACCTCATCGTATCAATATGTGAACGAACTGACCACTCGTTTGAAAGCTGGATGGAAACTGGCAAATGATAATTTGAAACAAGCCAGGAAGAAACATGCAGCATATTTTAATAGGAAGGCAAAGGACAGGGAACTGGCAGTCGGAGAGAAGGTGCTGCTTCTACTACCCGGAAGCCAGAATAAATTACAAATTGGTTGGCAAGGTCCATATACGGTTCTAGAGAAGGTGTCTAGAACAAACTATAAAATTGACAAAAAGGGGAAGGAAAAAGTTTATCATGTAAACCTGTTAAAGAAGTATCTGGACAGACCACTCCAGGAAAGCACCCCTTTATTGACCTTGGCTATTGCAACCCAGATGCAAAAAGAACCACTCACCTCACATGAATACCCATTACATCCTTGTGAAACAGCAGCACAGGTAAAAGTCAGTAAGCACCTGACTAAAAACCAGAGGGAGAGAGTTCAACAAGTTCTGGAGGAACATACAGATGTATTAACAGATAAACCAGGCCATACAAATTTGCTACAGTATGACATGAAACTGGTAGACTCAAACCCAATCTGTATGAGAGCCTATTCTATTCCGTTCGCGAAGGAGAAGGCATTGAAGGAAGAAATAGAGTATTTGTTGAAGGAGGGGATTATTTCGCACAGTGAATCATCTTTTAGTTCTAGTGTCGTTTTGTTGAGAAAACCGTCTGGGGAACACAGACTGTGCATAGATTACAGGAAACTGAATGCTGTCACAGAAGGACAAGTGGATCCATTACCAGACACAAAACAGTTATTTGCCAGACTGAACAAGGCAAAATACTTTTCAAAGGTGGATCTTAGTAAAGGCTATTACCAGATCCCAGTGAAGCCTGAAGTGAGACCTTATTTGGCTTTTAGCACTTCGGATGGACATTATGAATTCAATATGCTACCATTCGGACTGAAAAATGCTCCGAGTGTGTTTTCAAGGATGATGCGAAAATTGTTGGATCCCCTGAATAACCCATGTATCACAAATTTCATGGATGATATTCTCGTCGCCACCGAGACATTTGAAGAACACATTGAAGCTCTGGAGATGTTGTTTGATAGACTTCGGGAGGCGAACTTAACTGCTAGGCCACAAAATGTTGTATTGGATGCAAAGAGTTGGAATTCTTGGGACACACTGTATATCAGGGTAATATGACCCCTGATCCTAAGAATTTGGAAAAACTGCAGAGAGCACCTAGGCCGCAAACAAAAAAGGACGTGCGATCATTTGTGTCGTTATGCGGATTTTATCAGAAATACATCAAAAATTTTAACGCTATTTGTGCTCCTCTGACTGATCTGACTCGCAAGGGACTTCCAGATAAAATTATTTGGACTGCACAATGTGAACTAGCATTTCAAGAGTTAAAGGAAAAACTCACTAGCAAGCCTATTCTCAAACTGCCTGATTTGACACAGGACTTTGTCTTAAGAACCGATGCAAGTAATGTAGGACTCGGAGGGGCTTTGTTGCAAAGATCATCTTCACCTGATGGGGAACTTAAACCAGTCGCTTATGCAAGCCGCAAATTGAATAAGGCGGAACAAGGATACTCCACAAGCGAAAAAGAATGTTTAGCATTAATCTGGGCAATAAAGAAGTTTCAAATCTATCTGTATGGTAGGACATTTGTGGTGGAGACGGACCATCAGCCTCTCGTGTTCTTGTCTCAGGCTAAGCATGAAAACGCAAGATTGCTGAGGTGGTCTTTATTGCTTCAACCTTATCAGTTTAGTATCCAATATATCCCAGGCAAATTGAATGTCGGTGCAGATTTCCTCAGTCGGCACCCCTGTGATCAAAATTAGAGTAGTGGCAGACGTGAGGAGTAATTTTACCTATGTGTATCGCTGGTTTTGGAACTTGCCATAGGCATGTTTTCAAGTGGGGAGATGTGTAGTGAAATTGACAGAGATACAACGGTAAAATCCCTCCAAAGATAACATTTAAGGATAAAAACATAATGCGTAGGCTGCTGATGTACATGATCGCCTAGACCGCGGGTCATCATCCTCCATAATAATTGACTTGCTAGACAGGAGGGGAACGGCGGATCAAAAAGAAAAAAAAATATGACTGGAAAGGCTAAGGAGACGCAATTGGGGGGGAAACGGAGAAAAGTCACGTTTCCCAAGTTGACATAAAAAGTAAGCAACTCCACAGAAGGGACCCTAGATATGTTACGCCACAGTCATTTATTGGACGCTTTTGCGATACCAAGCTTTTGATTTGAATGGAGCGGTAAAACGCAGATGTTAGGAATATTACAAAAATTAAAAAGTAATTTTTTCTTAATATTAATGTTAGGAATATAAAAATTAGCTGGCCGGATGGCCTATTCTGAGCAGTGAACTAAGATGGTCTTAATTTTACAAACGGATAGATAATATTGAAGATAATGACAAAAGACAGTGTAGTTCACATCATCGACAGACTGTGTTGAATAAAAAAGTGTCGCAATTTGCACACAAAAACACGACCTTGGACGCAGGTGTTCAAATTTACTTAGTATGGAGGAGAGGGTTTTTGAGCGGTAGCTGTGTCTAAATATAACTTTTAACGACAAAATTTTGGAGGGGAGAGAAAGGTTGGTTCAAAAATCAAGCACATTTTTTTTTTAGAAACACAAGTAGAGACGGACAGACTAACAGATAAACATCCATACTTGACTGAAGCATGACTGAAATGACTTTATGGTAGGAAATTTGAAATTTAAAATAAACCGAGGCAGTGATTGGCCACAGACAATCATATCATTAGCGCTCAGACGCGAAAGTGGGGCCATTCTTCAATAGTTGTTCAGTGATAGACACAGATTTTAAAGTGTGGTGATTCCATATGAAAGCAAGTGAAATAAATTTAGGGACGCCATACTATAGCCAGCAGCTCAGCTGAGTTTTGCTAGCAATTCTGTGTTATTTATTCATAATCTGGTAAGATTGAAATTATTTCCTTATATATTTTGAATATTGTTTCATGTTTGAGTGATTTGATACTGCCATATCGAAATCTAGCCTTACAAACAAGTAGGGATTTGCTCTAGACCCCCCGCCCTAGTCAGGGTCTAGGGACCAACAATGTACATAAACTCCAGCAAGGATTATGCAAGACAGATCAAGTGTTGAGAATAATGATACATATTACCTATCCTCTTTTAGGGCCGAAAACTAATAAACATTTTTCAGGATCTATGGTCTGGGAGGATCTATCTGATGTAAAACCACCATGGTAAATGTGCTGTTTGGTCAGAGAGATCTGACCTGTCTGTATGATGTGGTTGTTGTGTCACTGTTGTGTCCAGACGTGGGTAGAGAATAGATTTTGACACATGGCCCATACTTTGATTGCAGAGCTGCGAGTTTCTGTCGTCAACAAAGCAGGGTCTATTCAGTTGGTGACTTTACTCGAGTGTATCTGTGCAGTATTTGTGACAGAGACCACCATTATTGCCCGCCAGCACGGAGAGGTGGGACCACCTGATTTCAGCACCAGAGCGACAACTACCAGATGAGTGAGCCTCTGGTCTGCTGGACTTTCACCAACGCCCTTTAGTTACTAAGAACCCCATAAAGATTCCCACCATTTTCTGGACACTGTGTAGTCAATATAGACAGGTGTGATGAGGCCACCCCAACAGCACAAACAGTACTATCCTCCCAAGTAGATGAATACTAGAACATTTTAATAAAACTAACTAGTATAGTACATATATATGTACACTATTGCATTTATGATATAATATTCTATGCATTTCTTTTCATAATCTCTAAATCCTTTTAAGTTCTGGTCAACCTAAAAAATTGACACAGAACAAAATAAATGTAATATACTTATATCAAAAAAATTTTACACACGTGAGTTAGTTCAGTGTATTTTAACATTTATTAATATTATTAGTCTTGTTAATATCTGTGGGTATATTTATAATCCATTACACCACACTACATATCATAACCCTAGACACTTTACGTAGCCACATTCATTAAAAAAAATTAAGTGTGAGGTCGTAGTGGTAGCAAGAAAGGCCTTCTGACAATTCACCACTACATTTTATCTCAGGAGCCTTCACAGCTGGCCTCATACAATTTACATTTAGTAATAACACCATCATACAATACCACCAAATACCACTACAACCAGATCAGATGAGCGATTCCTTGACCTGATTCCAATGACGAAATAATATCTTGGAAGATTGAGTGATTTCTTGGAAGATTGATTGAGTGATTTCTTGGAAGATTGATTAAGTACTTGGAAGATTGAGTAATTGCTTTGATAATTGAGTAACTGCCGGTGAATTTGAATTGTAGTTAAGTAACATTATTTTTCTCAGAATTTCCTTCTGACATCTTGTATCGCCTTATTTTAGGGTGCGTTTTATTGTCCGGAAAATACAATATCATTCATCTTCTGGTATTTCTCTCAACACAGAATACGACCGTGTCATACCCTAGAAAATGTTGATCGGCGTCACTCGCGTCATTACGTCATCCGGCACGAGATTTAATGTTTTCCATATTTATAACCAGTTCAATGTTAATACGGTGGTCCGGTGGTCCGAGATAAGCAACGAATATTACCACTGTTCCCTTATGTATGTCCTAAATGGCGACTAATGTGAGATTGTGAATGAGTTAGAAATTCTAATCGTGTAAAACAAATCGCAATTTAAACCACTGCTGCAGAAAGACATAAATGCTTTATTCAGGCTTCATGTAACGGGACCGACTGCAATTTGGCTACATCGATCCCGGAGGAGCTACAATGGCAGATGGAATTTACAACGTATTTTCAGAATTCATTGATATTGCTTTAGAATGTAATAAATAGGAGTCCTAAAGCAGATACTGTTGAAGAGGGGTGGAGTGTTAGAGACGTCAACGTACACGAAGTCTCAGCTTTATCAGGTGGGGTTTCGAACTCAGTAACTTTTCGTAGAGAAATAATCGCACAAACCACTATGCTGTCGTATAGAATGTGCTTATGAAAAAAATAACACCACACTAACTTGTATGAAGCTTACCAAAGGTGGGTGTAGACGAGCCACTAGCTAATGGTGCCTTCGGTAAATCACACGATACCAGCAAGTAACCGGCCAAATTTATGGGAGTAAATAATAGTGTCCTCTTTCTGCTGCTTGTCTTGATGGCGCTATTATTTCTCCTGTCGTAATCTCATTCCCTTATATTCCATTTCAATGTCATTAGATCTTCGCAGTCAATCTTATCTTGATTAATGCTCAATGGTCAAATCACCATGAATAGATTGCAAGGCATGATCGTTCTTTTAATTGGTGTTCCTTAGCTGTCAAGGTGCGTCTTTTACGTATACACCGGAAGAGATGATGGGATTGTTTCAATGTTGATTACAAATGTTTCATAATGAAAATGAGTAATACAGGAATAAGCCTGTATAACATTAAACAAAGTTGAGGTAAATTTGATTGTGTCTTATGTATTGTCGCTCCATTTAAACCACCCATTTCACCTCTACGAAGACATCCCTGGACTTTCAATATTCCGCATCTGGTGTTTCCAGAACAGAGTCTGTTTTGTAATGCTAACAGCTGGTTTTTCTGAATGTGTGACTCATATAACGCCCGCTTTTAATCCTTACCTCTTGTTGCATTTGTACTTGTCTGAGTCTGTCCGTCAGTTCCACATTAGTGATCTCGTCCTCAGTTCAACATTAGTGATCTTGTCATCAGTTCCACATTAGTGATCTTGTCATCAGTTCCACATTAGTGATCTTGTCATCAGTTCCACATTAGTGATCTTGTCATCAGTTCTACATTAGTGATCTTGTCATCATCATTTCAACATTAGTGATCTTGTCATCAGTTCCACATTAGTGATCTTGTCCTCAGTTCCACACTAGTAGTGATCTTGTCCTCAGTTCCACACTAGTAGTGATCTTGTCCTCAGTTCCACACTAGTAGTGATCTTGTCATTAAAATCTCCATCATTCTATACTGCGCAGGTCCCCCTGTATGTATCTATCTCATTGTCATTGTTGTTGATGTCGATGTTTTCGAGCCCTACAAAGGACGACCTTGACACTTGGGTTGAGGATCTCTTACTTTTATGAAAACAATCTGTGGGGCCCACATAAATATTAATTAACAATATTAAAACCCACAAGATTCAGTGCTATACCCACAAGTCATATTCAAAAGGGCTGTCTGATCAACCACTCAAAGGATGACACACACGAACGAGAAAATGGGGGGTAGATATGCTAGGTACTGCTAAGACATGTGCAGGAATGACGTTTGCAGAGCAATAAGGACGGTACAAGACATCAAAATGTGAAAACAAAAATAAAGTGTTTAACAGATAATGGTGCTTCAAAGATCATTTAGGTTACGGTATGAAGAAAAAAATCGTTAACACGAGCAAGTATTCTGTCAAAACAATGCCAGATGAAGACTTAAAGCCAACATCTTCACATTTCAACATCTGCAGCACATTTAGAAGAGCGAGGAACTTGTCTGGAACTCATTTCGTTGATTCTGATCGAAGTTACTTTAAATATTTGTAAGGTGTCGAAACAATCATTTTAATTTTTGCCTACTTCTTCTCAGGATACATTGTCTCTTGTCCTGTGTAGAAACAGTCAGACTGCAACAACAAAAAAGTAATTAAATATTTGTGATTAAATGACATTTGATTAATGCCCTTTTCACTGATTATTTTAAAATATAATACATATACAACTATCTGTTATTTGGTCCAGTTTAAGAAGCATAACGTAAATTATTCTTACCTTCAATCACCTGTGAGTTATCTTGTATTAAAAAATAATCCTTGCCTTCACACACCTGTGATTTAGCTTGTATTAAGAATGATTCTTACCTTCATACACCTATGAGCTAGCATGTATTAAAAATGAAAAGAGTAATGGAATCATCGATGTTTACCGCCTTGGTCACCGTGGCGCCCTGTAGCAGCATTAAATTAGGATGTTATATTAATAGTACCACAAATTCTGATCGCATTCAAACTAAACTGGAGCGAAATTCACGCAACTCCTCCCACTTTCTAATTCTTAATTGGCTTCAGAAATCACATATTCGGAGGGAATAGCTCCAAATAATGGAAAAATAGAAAACGCTTACCTTGCCCGTTATTTATTTTAGCTTTGTCAAGCGACAGTGCAGCACATACATCGTCTGAGTGAGCGTTGATTAGAACACTATGTGCACGCCCCGGAAATGTTCTGGATATTAAACTTTAATTGGTCAGGGATGGGATGTCTGTGTATGAGTTTTGTGTGTTGGTTAATGGCGTTCCCTATACCAGGCTGGGAAATGTTTAATTTAAACACGGTTTTAAAATAAGGACTTTTGGTGCATGAACACGCATCTGCGCATACACATTCACACACAGAGATGAGTTCGTAAAAATGTGGCAGTTACCACGAAAGACACACGCGCCCCTCAAACGCATGCCGACACCGGTAAATCGTGGCACAAAATACAGGTCAGACCAGAATTTAACATTCGCACACTCTGGAATAAACATACTGTATTTTAATATGAACGACCAAAGCTACATCAAGCACATATAACATCTAAAGAATTAACTCACAAATTCAAACTGAAAATCATGAAATATGAATACTCTTCATTTACTGTATGATGTGGAAACACGGACAATGAACAAGCAATTACAAGAAAACATTAAAGCCTTTGTATAGAAGAATGAAGCACTTTTCATGGAATGACAAGAAAACAAATAAAGAGATCCTAGAAAATATAGGAATGAAAAAAGAATTAATGAAGGAGATAAAAGTTAAACTGCTAAAACATTTTGGCCATGTAAAAAAGACATAATACTTTGCTGAAGATAATATAATAGAAGACAGTTGAAGGCAAACATGCACGAGGAAGACACAGAAAGATGTGGTAGTGCCATCGATTATGTTTCGTATCCCTTTTTCTTTTCTTTACTCTCTAGAGGATATCGTAGAGAGGTAGAGTAGTTAGAGTACTTGCTTCTCGCGGCAAAATTACTGGGTTTGAAACCTGGTAGCATCACGCTGCAGTATATTAGTTGTAAATGTACTGGACTTTGTTTTGGAGTTAAGGAAGGAAAAGGTAGCGAAGAAAGGAACCGGTCACCCCCCACTTGATAAAACTGGGACATTGTATAAATGATGTCTCGAACACTTCATTCTCCTACGGCAATATTCTTCTACCTTTCCTAACTTGAGGCAGCTAATGCAGTTGGATTATTTCCAGCACGTCTGCCTCAAAGCACTTCATATACTATTGTAGTGGTTGTTTTGATAGCAATTTATTTGACACGATGAATTAGTCCAAGTCCTTCTTCTTCTTCTTCTTCCGTCCTTAGCCAACGACCGGCAAAGCAGTCAGTGGCCATTACGCCTAGTGGCGTCTTAAGGGCAACAGCGAATAGATTTTCTTTGCCGTTGTTCCCATCCCAAGTCCATGTTCTGGTAATTGCCACGGTACGAGTCGTAGATGGACAAGTCCATGTTCTGGTAATTGCCACGGTACGAGTCGTAGATGGACAAGTCCATGTTCTGATAATTGCCACGGTACGAGTCGTAGATGGACAAGTCCATGTTCTTGTAATTGCCACGGTACGAGTCGTAGATGGACAAGTCCATGTTCTGGTAATTGCCACGGTACGAGTCGTAGATGGACAAGTCCATGTTCTGGTAATTGCCACGGTACGAGTCATAGATGTAGGCCAAGGAACATATGGAGAAGACAACTGGAGACAGACAGGGGAGGGGCGAAGAAGGCATGGAAAGACTTTGAGTTGATGGCACGGGATGGGAAGACTTTTTTTAAGGCCTATACTTCTTGTGGAGCTGAAGTGTGATGGTGAAGTAGTTAGCCCTGTACGACATGTCAGTCGCTGAACCCGGTGTCCACATGGCACGGATCTTTTATATTTAATGTTCGATTTTTTTTGGGGGGGTCTCAGTCCAGATAGGATATTGCGATTCGCTTCCGTTGCAGGTGCCTTTCGGAAGGTCCTGGTTTCGAGTCTTCGGTAAGCCTCTCACTTCTGTTATTTTTATGTTGTCTAGTTCTCTACTTCTTTATTCCTCACTGTCTAGTGTTCTACTTCTTTATTCCTCACGAGAGCCTGAAACATACCTGTTTGTGCGTATTGTTTATTGACTGTTTACAGATCTCGGGTTCCCCCCTCTCTAATATATTTAAAAATGTTTATACAATACCAAACCTACCCTCTGTCCTTTACTGGTCTCATTCTTCTATCAGTTACTAGACACAGTATTAAGGCCTTTATCTTGTGTAATCTAGCCTATATTATATATTAAGGGGAACCACAGAAGCGATTGCGTCATTGATTAGGCTGAATCGTTCCAAAGTATATATCCGGTGTTGCAGGGGAAAATCGCGCTAATGGCCCAGTCCACCAAACAATATTTGTGTTGCCTAGTTGGCAAGGAGAACAGTGCAATTCGCTTTCGTAGCTAGGCGGTGTTGCTGTTCGGGGGGGGGTCCTAGGTTCGAGTCTCCGGTAAACCTGTCACTTGTGTTGTTTTTTGTTGTCTAGTTTTCTGGTTCTTTATATCTCGCGAGTACCAGAAACACGTGACCTTTACGTGAGTATTATTTATTTACCAGTTATTCGCCCGTCCGCGTGCACGTGACCTGAGAGAAGGCTCATACTTCAGATGGAACTGAACGCTAGTGAATGAATGAATAAATTGATAAAGACAATGCGGAACTGGAAAATATGGACAGACCTGTGATCTCTTGTGCCGGCCGGGACAGATCTTCCTGAAGAAAACGTTATGGACAATCAAAATGAAACATTTTTCTGATCGAAAAAGAGGAACAAAGAATATAAGGACGACGAAATATCTTGTACCAACGGGCTGATCACCCGTTTGCCAGTCACTTCGATTACGGAAACAACAGCAAATGGATTGATTTGCCGTTGCCCTAAAGACGCCAATAGGCGTGATGGGAAACAATGGCAAAGAAAACCTATCTGCTGTTGCC
Source organism: Oreohelix idahoensis (assembly GCA_024509875.1). NCBI lineage: Eukaryota > Metazoa > Mollusca > Gastropoda > Stylommatophora > Oreohelicidae > Oreohelix > Oreohelix idahoensis. Next base: position 65,444 of record JAMPIV010016302.1, read on the forward strand.
CTAAGACGCCACTAGGCGTAATGGCCACTGACTGCTTTGACGGTTGGTGGCTAAGGACGGAAGAAGAAGAAGAAGAAGAAGAAATATCTTGTGTAACAAAAGACAAGCATCATAAAGAAGAGGAAAAGAATAATAAAAAGGATGAGTAATAATAATATCGGTAATAACAATAATAATGGAGGTGGATTATATTAATAATAAATGATAGTAATAATACATAATGGGAAGAAATATTTGACTTGTTCTGGGAATAGCGATGATAGTAATAATACATAATGGGAAATGCAGTAAAGAACGGTGGAGGAGGCATTGTTATAAGATTCCTAAATGGAAAGATCATCCGAAAGGTCTTCCCAACTGGAAAGATCTCCTCCAATTTTAGGGCAGAAGCTATGGCACTACTGCTAGCCCTGAAGATCCTCACCAGACCTGAACAGCAGCCACAAGCTAAGATAGTAATCTTCACTGACTGCAGGTCATTACTGGAATCAATACAAAACACCAGAAATGATAACATGATGAATGAGATCAGATCTGAGTTTAACATCATCCAAAGGTCATCAACCATTGCCCTTCAGTGGTTACCTGCCCATTGTGGAATCGCTGGTAATGAGAAAGCAGATGCTCTATCAAGAAGTGGCAGTAAAATGGAACAATACAGCCACCCATTGCCCTATCGGGAAGCAAAAACCATCATCCACAACAAGTACAAAAATCAGTGGAAGGAGGAAGGGGATATATACAGCAGAGATGACCCAATCCACCACCTAAACAGACACCAACAGACGACAATTTTCCGCCTGAGAACTGGTCACTGCAGATTACTTGGACATCTCTATCGCCTCAAGATATCCCACACGAATGAATGCCCATGTGGAACTGATATACAGACTCCAGAACACATTCTCCAGAACTGTCCAACCCATGACAAATTGCGACGTGCGACCTGGCCAAAAGGTGATGAGCTCCAGCAGAAGTTATGGGGCTGCCGCGCCGACCTGGAAAAGACTGTGGACTTCGTCCTGGCGACAGGCCTGCAGATTGAGCATGACTACAAACCGAACGCAGAAGACATAATGGGAAGAAATATTTGACTATTGTTCTGGGAATAGCGATGATAGTAATTAATACATAATGGGAAGAAACAATGACTTGTTTTCCTGGGAATAGCGAAGACTTAACAGCGAGATTGCTTCATCAGCATGAAGAAACAAAGAAATCAGTTAGTGTAGGACCCTGATCACAAGGACTCATCTTCTAATCTTATGTTCGTGTTCGGAGTAATTCTGTCATTGTGGCAAAAAGGCGCCAGCCGATCAAAAACGTTTTCGTACTTAGTTCTTCATGCTTGTTTATGGGGACTACATAAAAGATCTGGTTTGGGTTTTCAGGGTCTGAGAGAAGACGCATGGAAGAAAAAAAACAACTTAGATTATCGTAGGTCGTAAGAGGGTTACCTCTTCATTTTAAAAAAAAAACATTGCTGTGACAACCAACACTACAAGGGCACGGGAAATAATGTGGCTCAGGGTTGTTACGAGAGGTCAAATTGTAGTTGTTGCTAGGCATGCTCCTAGGTGAGCTAACAGGAGGAATAAAGCCTTGAACAAATAAAGCGTAGGAAAAATGTGTTCATCATTCTGTTGATCATTACATCTTCTTGACATTCCGCTTTCTTTCTTCATCATCTCCACTCCCACTATTACCATTATTATTTTTATTTTATTGACCTCTAATTCCTTTTTCGTCACCATCTTCCTCTTCGTCCACTTCTTCTTGTATTCTTTCACCTCCTTCTTGTCTTTCTCCGCCTCCAGCCGTCTATCGTTATATCATCACCTCCATCATCGCCAGCTTCTTCTTCTTTCTTCGTCTATGTTCAGCTTTTCATTCTTAAGTTTGTCAGTATTTCCATTTCCTGTACATTTCTGTTTATCCTTTCTTCCACCTTTTATACTTTGTATTACACTTGCTAACTTGATCCTCAATATTTTTGAAGATATATAATATCAGGCCCTTCTTTGCACGTATCAACTTGCACGTTCCAATGTGTCCGTACTGCCAGCCTGAGAATGCTATCTTGCAAATACCCCCAGACGACAAAGCCAGTCGAGTGTATATCTAATCTCTGACTGCATGGTAACAACTTTATGGCTACTTATTTGGGGGCTACCAATGGACAATAACAAAAAACATAACACAGATTTCATGACAGAAGTCAATGAGGAGCTTATTACTCGCATTTAGATGAAACGTAGTCCAACCTTGTTCGAGGTCTTTCCATGTTTGTTATGTTCCATTCCCCCCCCCCCCCCCCCCCCCCCCCGTACCCCCCCTCTTTCTTCACCAAGTTTTCTTAACGTCTCGTTCCCTAGTGTTCTTTAGTCTTCTCTACCTCTCTTAACCTGGGGATTCCAGTAACAAGGACTGCCTTGTAATGCTATCAACAGGTTTCCTCAGTGTGTGTGATCCCTATTCCACAGTTTCCATCGTCTTCTTCTCGCACCTTGTCCCCACTTGCGCCTTGTCTGGGTTCTTGTCATGTTCCACATTTAGTGATCTTGTTCAGGGTTACCATTTCAGTCCTTCTATTCTACGCAAGCACCCGTTTATAAAAGTCTGTAGCTTTTTTGGTGGTTGTTTTTGTTGTTCTCCATGTTCTCAGAGCCAATACAAGCAGGATCCTGACTTGACATTTGAGTTGAAGATTCTTATTTTTGTGTTGGACTTGATTCCTTTTGTTCTCCATATGTGTTCCCAAGCTACTCTAAAACCTTTTATATTCTTTTTTGTGTGTGTGTGGATATCACTGCAAGTCCCTCCAACTCAACTTTCTATATTACTGCCAAATTATGTATGCTGCTACTATTCTTTGAGCCCCCCCCCCCCCGTCCCCATCCCGGCTCCTGGTACACACGGAATTATTTTTTCTTATGTGATCTTTCATTTAAATTTTTTAATTTTTTTCAGACCACTTCGTCTTTGCCGTTTTCTTCTCCTTCTTAAATAATCCCAGTCCATAATTTGAAATACCAGAAATATCCAGAGTTAAATAATCTTTAGATTAGCTTTCAGGGATCAAACAAATCATATTCAATTTCTCCATATTTTGTCCCCAGTTCCAATCTGTTGGTAATGAAAAAAAGCATCTTGCGTCGCCTATGGGGCGCGCTGTTCACATATAAAATAAATCCCTTTTAAATTCCCTTCATCTGAAAATATATTGAATTATTGTTTCAAGTAGCAAGCTAAAAAATAAAAACAAAACAAAAAACAAACACACATCAAAGCTATGTGCAAATAATAAAACACTAAGTTGTCGTTATCTTGTCACATAATTTTTCCAGTGTGTATCTTTCACCCCTGTCCCGTCCTTTATCAATTTGTATCCGTTTGTTTCGCTTGATTCCTAGAAAATTATTAATCCTTATCCATTTCACCTGTTTAATGTTACATTTTTTATCGCAACAAGCTAATAACAATGACCTATTCAGATCACACAAATTTTCGAAACTACCCGAGATCCTAATAATCGCATTACAATCAAAATGATGAATAAAATATTGTTACTAACGCGTCACTTCTGCTATTTATAAAATTATTTTAACCACATTCAGTGTTATGATCTGTTGGTACCAAGTTAACTCGAGAATGCACTGAAATTTACTCCGTGCTATTCACATAATTTATTTTCTCTTATTCAGCTTTGTTATATACACGAATTAACTACTTGTTAACAGTGAAACGAACAATAGTAATAATCCTGTTTACCTTACTTGGAAAAATAATGAAAACCAGCGCATTGCACCGTAAAAAAATAAATTGTACGCCCATTTTAAATAAACGCACACGCACAATTACGAAAATTTGTAGTAAAGCGGATCTGTACAATACAATATACATTTTTGTAGGTAAGAAATGATCACAATTTGTAGTTTTAAGAGTTTAAACAGAACTACTAATCTTTTAGGGGGGACAATATCCGATTCTCACCCATATAACATATTCTTGCATCGGCTGATTGAGTCGCCCAAGTCGGTATAATGAGTCGTAGAACGCTGTAATAACAACGTTTGTTTGCATTTTTTTAATTCATTTTTTTAATAAGTACCATGGCCATGGATTTTAAATAATTATCCCCTGTATTTTCACACGCATACGCACCCCCCACAGCACGCACGCGCACGCACAAAAACGCACGCCCGCACGCCGGCACGCACGCACCACGCACGCACCCACGCCACGCCACCACGCACACACCCAACACACACACCACCACCACCCACTCACAAACATATAGAGTAAAATCCCCATAAAAGGGTTTGACTACAAAGATGCAATGAAATGACATGGAATGTAAAAGAATGAATGACCACATGAGAACATATACTGTTCAAGAAAAGAAACGCATAACTACTGAAGGCACACACATAGCCATAATTTTGACATTCAATAACTTTTTTAATTTAATGAGTTAAATTGTTCAAATTGCACACAAGAATACCCCAGGGTTCAACCAATCATTTGACAGTTGTTGTTTTGCATCTGGGTCACGAGAGTTCTTTGGCGTACGGGCTTTCCTGTTAGTAATGGTGTGTGGTCTCCTCTTGCATCGATCACGACCTGGCCATCTACCCCCCTGGCATGGATTCACCGATTTCAGACGTCTGATGTGGGCCTGTGGGATGGCTGCCCACTCTTCCTGGAGTGCCTGGAACAGATCACGACGATTGGCTGGAGCAACGTCTCGGCGACAAACACGTCTATGCAGCTCATCCCACTGGTGCTCAATTGGACTCATGTCTGGAGACAGGGATGGCCAGGGAAGGGTGAGAATGTTGTTGGCAGTCAGGAACTGCGTGGTCAACCGTGCACAATGGGGTCTGGCGTTGTCCTGTTGAAACACAGACCTTTGGGCAGCCAAAAGTGGAAGGACATGGGGTCGAAGAATTTCATTGACAATTCACCAGCTTCGCTTCTTCATGTGCACCAATTGACTACTTCCGTTGTAAATGATCATTCCTCACACCATTGCACCTCCACCCCCGTACGGCGGAGCTTCACCCACGCAATTTTGGGCAAAACGTTCATTTCGCCTACGGAGACCCTACGCCGTCTATCATGACGCTGCAACAAAAAGAAAGATTCGTTACTAAACCAGACACGTCTCCATTGATTGTCAGCTGCCCAGGGACGATGCTGGTTGGCCCAAAGAAGTCGATTTTGGCGATGGCGGCACGTAAGGACAGGTCCTCGGTGAGGTCGTTGTGCCCAAAGTCCAGCGTCATGCAGTCTATTCCGGACAGTTTGATCAGACACATGACGTCCTGCAGGCAATGACTGGGCAGTTGAGGAAGCTGTTGTAAACCTGTCTCTGAGGTGACGAAGCCGAATAAAGCGATCCTCCGTTGCTGTTGTCACTCTGGGTTGTCCACTGTGATGCCGGTCTTCAACTGAGCCAGTGGCTTGGAACCGGTGCCAAAGTCGACTGATGGTACTCTGATGCACGTTTAGTTTTAAATGCCTGGCAACCTGACTTTGACTTTCGCCTGCATGCAGTCGGCCAATAGCAATGTTCCTTAAATTTATCGATAGAGACGCCATAAATGTCTGCTTGAAAATGAACTGAATTTTTGTGTGTGTAGCGTTATCCTTTTATAGGGTTTCAGTTGCGCAGTCAGTGAATAGTGTTCACCCCAAATTGTGTTGCTTTCACGTGCGCGCAACATGAGCTGTGGTCAAAAATTGCGTCATAAACACTATTGACCACTGCGTTGTAACGATTACAAAAACGAACGAAATTCAGGTCAACACGTGCATTTGACACTGTAAAGAACATTTGAGGCTGGTTTTTATATACCCTAGCACCAAATTTTACTTACAAACTCATAAAAACGCACCCTCGGATAGCTATGCGTTTCTTATTTTGAACAGTATAGTAGGAGAGTACATCATAATTTATTTCCGCCATTATTTGGCAAGTTACTTACTGGTATACACGTTATTTTGCTAGGCTTATTTGAGGCAACACTTAACTGGAGAATCTAACAACATGGCTTCCTGCTATTTAGACGATTTGTTTTACTTCATTCAGTTTCATTACATACACGTATTTTGCTAGGATTGCGCTAGGAAACAGTGAACTCAAGACAGGGGCGTCCCGATAGGGAGCTAGCTCTCGGGCAATAGAGGTCATTAGGCTCATGACAGTAAGGGTCAGTGGGCCCTAGCAATAATGGTCAATGACCCCTATTCAAAAAACCAGTTCATTAAGCTATGTACGTTAGGGTAGAGTAGGCCCCCTATGTAGCCGGGTGGGGACGGCACCAAATATAACTAAGTGACGGGGCCGGGGCAGTTGGGGTTTGCTGTTTGTACAGAGAGTCGAGTTGATAGACTAGCTTATGCGCTAGAGGTGGAGCTTTCTCTCTAACAGGCTTAGGGTTCTACCAGGTTCTAGGACGATCCTCTACGGTGTGTTGTTAAGAGCAGTTTATAAGACGTGATTAGTTTCTCAGCAGACATTCCTTCCTTTCTTTCAATTATATGTGTAGCGAAGTATTTATTAGACGATCTCCTTTTCTTTTTGTCTCAACGTGATTGTTGCGTGAGAAATTCTCGCAACATCGTTTTATTACAATATATATTTTATAACGCAAGGGCAACAACTGCTTGAAATTTTTAGTCACTTTTCTCGGTAAGCAGTTGTCTACTCGCGTTGGTATTGAATGCAGTTAAGTTTGCTATGCTAGGCCGTTTTCTCAGAAAAACGGTTGGCAACCTGTTGGGTTATCCTTTTAAGGTAATCATTCTTACGCTGGTTCGTAGTAAAGGTCCTTGCGTCTTAAGTTCTGAGCTGTGGTCATTTTGCGCTGGACTGCGCATGACTGGTCTTGCTTCTTGGTCGATCGATTTCCGCCCACCAGTCCAGTGAGCGATTTTGAATAGCTAGGAAGATGCCTCGCTGAGAGGGGATCTCCGCTATTTTTTGTTCTGTCAGGAATGTGAAGTCCTCTTAATGGATATGTCGTTTATTCGAGATAATACCTCTAGTGTATTTCCACATGCCGGGGAGGCGTAATATTTCTGTGTATTTCCTGAAGGCAAGGTAAATTAACTTTTCATTAACTCTATCGGACTGTACATCATCTACACACTTCACAAAACCAGACCACGGGCACCATCACTCACCTCATGGTGCACGCGTCATTTGGCGGCCAATTACTCAATCATAATATAAATTGGGCGTCATCATTTATGGGAGATTTATTCCAAATTTATCTTCGATCATGGCACCTCTCTCAACATTGTTGAAGAAAGGTTCGCCTAATCTGGTCCGTTGGTCTGAAGAATGCCAATCTTCACTAGACCAAATCAAGAATATATTTTCTTCTCCTCCCATCTTAAGATTACCTACTCTTGATAGGACTTTTGTTCTTCGGAGTGATGCTTCATCCACTGGGGATTGGAGCAGCACTGATGCAAGAATATGCAAATACTCTGCATCCTGTTATGTACATTTCTAGAAAACTAAATGCGGCAGAGAGGAACTACTCGGTTTTAGACCGTGAGTTGTTAGCGATGGTTTGGTCAATTCTAAAACTACAAAGATTCCTCCTGGGCGCACATTTCATTCTAGAGACTGATCAGAAAGCTCTTACAGCTATTCAGACTAAGAATTTGAAGAGTTCGAGATCCACTCGATATGCTATAGCTCTTCAACCTTTTCACTTCACGGTACGAGCTATCCGTGGTGCGGATAATGTGATGGCTGACATTTTGTCTAGATGCCCACATGACTCCAACTAATACTTCTGTCCTATATTCCTATATATATTACAGAGTCATAACACACCTATATTACTACAATAGATTAGCACATCTGTACTCACTTTATATGTACACACTATCGTGCTTTGTTATCATCTTCTTCTGTTCGTTTTTTTAAGATGATAGAGGAAGACTGAGTGGTTAATATAAGGGCCGTTAGTTTACTAAACAGCCACAATTACACTGACTAACAAAAAAAAACTTTTTTTTTCTTTCTCTAACATTTCTATGTTTTTCTGGTCAATTTTAATGCGCTGTTTTTAAATCTGCAAACCGTTTTTCTCTATCAGGTCGGGATCTCTAGAAATACGCAATTGAAGTTTTTTAACAACGCATACAGTATTACAACATCATTCGAGAGCAAGTTCCGTTTCCTACTAGTGACTAGGCTGTTGCTACTGGTGTCAGACTGTATCGGCTAGACCGTTCCTCTGACGTCCAGGCCGGGTCATGCTGCATGGGCAACAGCTTGATCTAACATTGCCCAACCTCGTGCCACCGAAAGTTATTTCGGGAGGTACGCTCCTTTGGTCAGAAATGACTTGTAGGGAAGATCACGTACAAGAAGTATAACAGTTATGTAGGCTTGAATTTCTTTGCAGTCGACTTTCGTCGGTGAATGGCATGTGGTACATCGCGATGAAGCATCCAACAATAATCGGCAAGCATGGTCACACTCCACCGTCCTTGATAACGTGACTCCATTACGGCGATATCTTGATGGAGAATCGTTCTCTCCATGTTCATCGCTGACTTCGCCAAGGTTGTCAGGGAAAAAGTCAAGATGCGAATCGAGCAAATGGATTTTGAGGGACATGTTACAGCCCATAAATTATGTATGCATCTATGCACTGCTTAACAATATGCAACATAGTCGACAGGTTTGTGATTTCCCAGAAAGTTATCGACGATCGATTTGAATGCCATCCATGCGCGAAGTTCACTACCATGTAACAAGTTCTCGAATTGTTTGTCTGCAATAACTTTCCTAATCTGAGGTCCTACAAAGATACCTTCCTTTATCTTTGCATCGCTAACTTGCGGAAACTTTTCTCGAAGATAAGTGAAAGCTTTGCTCGTTTTATCTAACGCTTTTACAAAATTCTTCATGAGCCCCCAACTTTATATGTAACAGTGGTAAAATGAAGCTGTCTTTGTTAACTAATGGCTCGTGTATTACATTTTTATGCCCGAGCTGCATACGATCCCGGATAGTCCACACCTTTCTTGCATAATGTTCCTGTATGTTGCGGCTGTCCCATTCACATCGGAAGCAACAAAATTTAGTATACCCAGTCTGCATGCCCGTGAGAATTGCAATGACCTTTCGGTCTCCACAAATCCGCCATTGGTAGTCATTGTACTTTATTTTTTCCAAACGTATAGCCATATTGTCATAAGTTTCTTTCATATGAACAGAGTAGGCGACTGGAATTGATGAAAATAAATTTTTGTTATGCAATAACACGGCTTTTAGACTAGTCTTGGAAGAATCGATGAAAAATCGCCATTCGTTGACTATGTGCTCATGACCGTTTACATCTTTGCAATAGCAAATGTCATCATCCATCTCAAAGTATTGAACAAGTTCTCTGTGTCTATGACGAAATTTAGATATCGGAGTATTGGGCGCTAAAAGATTCCATTCTTTGAGTCGCGAACCGAGTAATTCAGCTTGTCCTTTGGTAAGAGCGAGATCACGTATTAGATCTGAAAGTTCTGAATGGTTAATTAAGTAAACACCATCATTCACCGGTATGTAATCTGAGTCAGAATTAGTTTCTAAAGCAGGTAAACTATCACTTTCTGATGGTTCATTCACGTCCAACGGATATTGTTCTGGTAGTACTTGGATCGGACACGTGATTGGATCATGAGGCACTGGTTTCGAAACCAATTCAATATTTGAATAAACCACAGACTTTCTAGTTTTTAAAAGTGAAACCATGGATATTTGTCAAGCAGAAGTAACAATCAGTAGCGTGATTTGTATGTTCACGCCATATTACTGGCACTCCAAAAGGCATCGACTTATGCTTCGGCGATTTTCGTAACCAACCTGCCAATGTATCGAACAAACTGCATTTGGCTTTCAAGATTTATTTGCATCATCAACTTTCAAATCGAAATAAAGTTCATATGCTTTCTTTAGTAATGGTGTAAAGTTTTTCTGGTCAACACGATCGATAAAATATCCGCACACGTAACAGAACAGATCAGCCGAATTTCTACAACTTCTAGAAGCCTTATTTTGCTCAGAATTATTTCAAAATACAGTAACTATTAGAAAAATCGCGTAACATATGTCATGCATCTTTTAGCAGTATAAAAAGTAGAATTATGTTGCTTTTTATTAATTTTTAATAAGTTATATAGTAAAAATGAAACGGAGCAAATAACGGTTTCCCAAAAATATATGTATTCACAAATATTTTAAGAACCCGACGTGATAGAGATAAACGGATTTCAGATTTGAAATCAGCGCAAGAAACTGACCTAAGAACACTTATTCTTATATAAGAAAGAAAAATGTTGTTTGTCAGTGTTATTAATAATGTATTGTACCTTATGAAGCATATTAGTTATTAATTAGCATTATATTGCTTGTACTTTCTCAGAATGTCATTGATGAGCTGAGGACTTACCTTACTATTATCAAGCATGACGAGTTCTAGATTGTGTACTTACCCTCGGAATGCCAGAGGATATGTCCTGGATCGTCATGTAGTTTAACTTTACTATGTACTTATGTCATTACATGTCAAATAATGTACTATTTAAATTTTCCTATCAGATTTGTACATCCATTTTTAAAGACAATATTAGATTATGCTATTTATTGATGTCTATGGTAACTTGCATACGTATATTGTGTTTACATGCTAACGTGATGTGTGTTGGTGACACCTCCCCGATGTGAATATTTTTTGAGACATATGTATTTTGCTGTTGAGGTATATCCTCACCAGACACTCTATATTTAGCCTCATGTTAGGCAATTTAATTAATTATCAGCGCATAATTCGTGCGTTTTGAGCCGCTTATCGCATGCTCTTGGATATTTAAAAAAAAAAATATGTTCCACATTTTTTTTTTATCGGGAGGAGGTGGTGATATGTTGCGTGAGAAATTCTCGCAACATCGTTTTATTACAATATATATTTTATAACGCAAGGGCAACAACTGCTTGAAATTTTTAGTCACTTTTCTCGGTAAGCAGTTGTCTACTCGCGTTGGTATTGAATGCAGTTAAGTTTGCTATGCTAGGCCGTTTTCTCAGAAAACGGTTGGCAACCTGTTGGGTTATCCTTTTAAGGTAATCATTCTTACGCTGGTTCGTAGTAAAGGTCCTTGCGTCTTAAGTTCTGAGCTGTGGTCATTTTGCGCTGGACTGCGCATGACTGGTCTTGCTTCTTGGTCGATCGATTTCCGCCCACCAGTCCAGTGAGCGATTTTGAATAGCTAGGAAGATGCCTCGCTGAGAGGGGATCTCCGCTATTTTTTGTTCTGTCAGGAATGTGAAGTCCTCTTAATGGATATGTCGTTTATTCGAGATAATACCTCTAGTGTATTTCCACATGCCGGGGAGGCGTAATATTTCTGTGTATTTCCTGAAGGCAAGGTAAATTAACTTTTCATTAACTCTATCAGACTGTACATCATCTACACACTTCACAAAACCAGACCACGGGCACCATCACTCACCTCATGGTGCACGCGTCATTTGGCGGCCAATTACTCAATCATAATATAAATTGGGCGTCATCAGTGATGTTTATTCATCACAACGTATTTACACAATGGCATAAAGAATAATAGTATGCATATTTCGTTCATCCACAAATGCACATTGCTTTCATTAACATAGCATGGGGGATTTACATCAAGTGAATCACTCTGATTCAACTCTTAGCCACTTGTTCCTTCAAATATTAGCTAGCGGTAATTGCATACTAGCAGTTCCTCAGAGAATTAAACCATTTTCTCATTTCCTGAAGAGCTTCATGTTCTACCAAACTGTTAGTGTTTCTACATGGCTATTCAAAGACTACATTCTGCATCAAAGTACAACTTGCAGCCATTTTACTGTGTGTTGCGGGGGCAAAAGCTATCTCTCTTCGACATGAAAATGTTATAGGTATTTCAAAGCATTTTATTTACTGCTTTCCTTGTTAGAAATAAATGCACAATTTAAACACTAGAGCTGGGAAAATACTAATTGAAAAAAACCTCCTTTAGTATTATTTGAAATCCTCAAAATCTGCAGCATAAGAAAATGCGTCTGACCACTTAGGCTTCTAATCTGCAACTAACTTCGGCCGGGACTTGCCCGCTTTGGTTCAGCTCAAATCTAGGTCAGCGTTGCTTCCTTTTTATTTATCTCACGATTGGATAAAAAGTAATCCACGTTATTCTTTTTTTCTATGGTCCGTTCCTATTATAATTTTATGATTAAATTTTAACTAATTTCTATCAACCAAGCTATAGTCTGTATTTGTTATAAATGAAAGTTCCTAAAATGACGCATTCCCTGTCACATATAGATCCCGGGGCTCCGCAAATGTATCCCGTAGGGAGACATTTGAGTACTATCAATAACGAAAAATCATCCCAAAAATTTTCTAAGTCCAAAAAATATTTTCAAAAAAAAAATTTTCAAGTTCAAAACATTTTCTAAGTCCAAAAGTTTTTCGAGAAAATTTAACGAAATTCCTACATCTGAGCTCCTATGTCTATATGGTACTGTAGTCTGTAAAGGGGGCCTTATTGATGGACATCATCTCCAAAAATTTTATCATCTTTCATATCACAACCTTATTTCATCAAATTTACCAATTGGCAACACTGGCCAACAAAATCTTCAAAACAATCATAAGGTCATCACTCAAAAAAAAGTGACAAGTGGCAACATTGGGAAATGAACAATAAAATATCTTATTTGCAGAACTTGGCTGCATTATCATAATCTATTACATTTCGTTCAAAAATATAGTTGATTACATTCTCTTAGATATGGTGGGGGTGTTATCTCTTTTCTGTTCCTGTTATTTGCTCCATATTATAAGTCTGCAAGACTTACAAAATTTTTTTTCCCTGGCGTACTTATTTATTTTAGTTTCCAAGTACTCTGCAATATTCCAAGAAATGTCCAGAATCTCCAAATCCTTGTGGTAATAGTAATCCACTTTCATAAAATAGCCAATGTTTTCATGGGTACTCATCATCATCTTTCTTGTTCTCTTTCTTGTTTTCTTTCATTGTTATTCTCTTATGTGAGCCATAACTTAAAATTATATATTACTACTAGTCTTTTTTTTTTTTTCAAGCAAAAATCAACTTTGCACTAACTTTGTTGCAATTATCATACATCAACTTATTCAATCAATCATCAACACAATATGTTTACAACATGTCATTGAAATTTAATATTGCCATTATTCTTCTTTTTCTTCAAGACAAGGTTCCTGGCACTCTGGTTACTATGTATCCCTGTTATCTTTGGTTCCATGTAACATTTTTCTTCTTTTTCTCTTTTATGTTCAGTATATCATTTATGGCGTTCCAAAATTCCATGCCATGGAGATCCTGTTTTGTTCTCCTGTTATCACTAATAATACATCCTTAGTGAACCTTATGGGCTGTATCTGTCAATATATTTTTAACAACACATGATACAATCAATCATATATATAACCATCAACTCGAATGTCTCAATTCTGTAACAGTATAAAAAACATTTTATATTACAGTATTTGCATTGTCAACACCAGTTCTGCCTTCGTAGGTCGAAGGTTTTTCAGAACTATATGGTGTTTGTAACATCTGCTGCTACAGCCAGATGATCAATTTATTTTTCTTAAATTCATAACAATTTAAGTTAATTCCTATGGGGCATGAGGGTACATGTATTCCAATGGTAATCCGTGATTCAGCAATATGGATGTCCAATCTAGGTAGTCTTTTATAATATTATATCCATCCATTTTATATGGATCCATGACACGTCAATCCATGGGGTTACATTGTTCTTGGTCCATATATCGTAAAGGGCGATCCAAGCTCAGTATTGTCACAATGTCTCAATCATATTTCAATCCTCTGGTTTGTTTTATTATTTAATTTAAAATACCATAACCATTTCAATATAACCAGTAGCAAGCAATATTCATGTGCGTTCTATCTTATTATAATCAGGTTCACAATATAAAGCAAGTGGCAAAAATATCAAGAAATTTATTTTCCCCCAAAATGTGGAGGTATTACACAATCTCTTGTCTCTTATAAATATTGAATCAGTTCATTTCTTTCCTTTATCATATTATTTTGTCCATAACCTCTGTGGTTCTATGGGATATTCATACTCCATTTGTATATCCTTTGACCATGGGTGATCCAAATCTCGTATGGTTCCATTATGTGGCAATCCTTTGTCCTTTGATTCGTTTAATGTCGATGGAAATCCATAAAATTTCCCAATTATTTTAACGTCTTTCTTTCGTTTCCACGAAAAAGACTATAATATTTGTAACCAACATTAATGTGGGGCATTCATGCATAATCCTTATCTCAACCACATCCTTTGTATTATCATATAGTTTCATTAGAACACTGTAAAACCTATATAATGTCACAGGCAACCTTCATAAAGAGGTGCTTGTTTTTTCTCATGTGTCAACAGCAGTATCAGGGAATAGGTGGCAATGTATTATCTCTGGGGTGAGCATACACAGATGCTGTCACAGGGTATTCTAATCTGCAGAATCAGCATTCAATCTTTTTTTTTTTTTTCGTTTGATCTCCATTGTGTCCTTGACACCTTTGGTTCCATAGGATTATCATAATTCATTTGTGTCTCTTGTCGAATGATAATCTATACATTAATGGTTCTCATATGCAGCAATCATATTCCTCTGATTTGTTCTATGTTCATATTTTCCGGAAAATTTCAATTATTTTCTCTGTTATTTCGTAACAACTTAAAATTATTCATTATCCCATCCCAATGTGGGCATTAGTGCATAAACCGCACAACAAAACATTAGTTGTGTCAACATAAAGTTTCACCATAATAGAAAATGGCATCTTCATCATCATTAAACAGTTGCTTCATTTTCTCATGTGCCATTAGCGGTTATCATCCGGTAATGGGGTGTTCAATGTGGGGTCAGCATATACAAATGCTATAGAGGGGTATTTCATTTGCTATGTCAGCATGTGCAAATGCTATTTTTAACATGGGTGTCGTGAAATATTCTAATCCCCATATATAAATTAAAACGTAAATGTAAAGCCTAACAAATAACTTCAATAAAAGGAAAGAAGAATGGTAAAGAACAGTGCTGTCACAATGACTGTACTGGAAATCCCCCTTGTTTTCTCCTGCGTCTGCAAATTGTAACGTTTCACGTTGATAGTAAAAGCCTTCTGAAGCATACACGCGTTTCCCCAACACAATAAAATGTGTACTCCATTTCTAAGAAAAACCTTGAGATACGCAAGTTGACCTAGATTTAAAATTCCATTCATGTCTTTTTATACACTACGTTACCTAAAACGAAAGACAGATGGACTAAAGATAGAAAGAAGGGAGGGCTGAAAGCAGGGACACATGCAACACTAAACACGCGTCGCGCGATACACAATTGCTGCCATCACGCGTGTAAGGCCACATGCACTAGCTTTTTTCAAATCGACAGTGATAAAAACACTACCCATACCAGAGTTAGGTTTTAAAATCCTGAAAAACGCTTATTAGGAAATATGACAGTATACTGGTTTACGTTTGAAAACATTACAGTACCCAGACACCACATCGTTTTCGAAGTAAACAGGAGGTAGAAGAAAGTGCATATTTTGAACGCAGCCACTTAGCTCCTTTAAATTTGTATATTTGGGTTCCTTAGGACTTGCTGACAAAAAATATGTTAAACGTTACGCAAATAGTCTAGGAATTACCAAATTATAGCCAAAAGAAATAGTGAGGGATGTCAGACAACACCCAAATCAGAATCGCTCAGTGGCAGATTTTCACCCCACCATTGTACGGGAAATAGGCTGACATGTTACCTCCTATTTGATTGGCGGAAAATAAATGTAAGGCTAAACACGATTAGTCGGACTATAAATACTACTTCTTTGTTGTTAGGGGAAACGTGAGTAGGAGTACTTTTTTGAAAAGCTGTGTAAACATGGCATGATTGGTTAGACCTGCCAATATAGTCAATTAGAGGCGTCAGGTCAACACCACATTTGCAAATAAACTTACTACAGAATCAGTGCGTTGAGCACCAGTGCATATTTTGCTAAATAAAAGCCTGGGACATCAGCAGATCGAAATTGTGCTATATTCATTGCCGGTCAACGTAATTCTGTGTTATTTCCATGAATTGTGGTAAGCTTGAAATATTTGACATCTTTTAATGAAAATTGAATGTAAATTGATAATTTATGTCTGTATATATGTGTGGTTCAGTAGCGAACATGAGGTAAAGCCTATATAATGCTCCAGCCTGAACAGAAGGTGTCGGAGGAAAGTAAAACTACATGGAATTGCCAAACAGTACACTGCCACCTATATTATTGACTAGAAAGAAATAATGCTGGAATTGCAGAGGCGTAGTAACCATTAGGGAGGAATATACTGGTGAAAATTGTTTCAGATGAAGATAGCAGTTGGCCTACCGCTCTGAACTCAGTGTTTGTTATGTATTGTGCTCAGTGTAGAAATAGAGTATAAATTAGTTCTGAAGTAGGAGGTACAACCTTCTTGTTTCAGGGACTGTGGTCCTAAAGCTATTGAGCAGTACCTGGTCAGAGCTTTGCTGAATCCAGAGGCGGACAGCATACTCCTTGGTCCATATAGCAAACAGTGAGGTGTCTCCAGAACACAGGGGAGCAATCGAGCAGAGGAGTCTTTTCCTGCCGCCATCACGAAAGTTAAGCCTATGTGGCCAGCTGAGCTCAACATTATGTAACCCCATCTTAAACTAACATTGTATAAAAATAAGAGGGGAAATTAATTGTTTTAATGAACGGAACTGAGAACATCTCCAATACTAGTTCCAACAGAAATAAACACTTGAAGTCATGATGACAAATACCAACATAGCTTGAAAAAAAACAACACCAGTATTACCTCATATTACCACTACACAACTGACACACATAGGATAAGATTAATAAAATATGTCACTACAAGATTCATATTGATAAATTCTGTACATATAACTTGTAATTAAAAGTGATTGTGATTCCTGGTTCACTTTGTATTTGAATCAGGACACATATATATTAATGAAAAGTGCTTAATACATATTGATATTTGAAAATTTACCAGTGACTCATTTAAGATAGTCTTATAGAATGGTACATGTGTGTGAGTGTCACAGTGTTGTCAAGTGTGGTGGAATAAATTGACTTGTTTATCTGTCTGTTGTTGTTGTGACTTACACTTCATCATATACATACCCTAGACATTCAACGTAGTCATCACTATATTCAAGAATAATTCTGACTGAGGTATAAATATGTGGTAGCAAGTAAGGTCATCTATAATACACTACCCTTATTAGATATAGATACCTTCACAGCTGATCTCAGTCAGTACACTAAGTCCCCTATAAATATTTATATATCCCACTTTACCACATATATTGGGGTCTCGCTCTCGGGATTTTGAATCTTTCCCTATTAAAAATATTGGGGTTAATTCACTTCAGGGAATAATAGAAATAAAAAAAAGTATCCTTGGGTGAAAATAAATAAGGTTGAGCTCTCAGTGCCTGTAGTGTCCTTAGATAAATATTGATAGATTGAATTGTTACATTTGCATGATAGACAATGGCCGACTTGGCAAAATTTCGATCTGCTGCTGTACAGACTGCGAAAGAGTTAGGAATGGACGGGCAAATTATGATTTCTTATGTCACTGCTGAATGTGACAAATATATTGAACGGGAAGAAAGAAGATTAGAAAAAGAGGCCGAAAGAAAGTTAGAGGCGAAAGAAGGATACAATTAGAGGCTGAGGCTGAGGCTAAGAGGTTGCAGATTGAGGCTGAGGCTAAGAGGTTGCAGATTGAGGCTGAGGCTAAGAGGTTGCAGATTGAGGCTGACAAAGAGGCTAAAGCATTGGAAGCCGAGGAAAGAAGACAGGCTGCAGAAAGAGAAGAGAAGAAATTAGCTGCAGAAAGAGAAGAGAAGAAATTAGCTGCAGAAAGAGAAGACAAGAGATTAGCTGCAGAAAGGGAAGCAGAAGATAAAAGATTACAAAGGGAACATGAGTTACGACTAAGGGAGTTTGAGTTTCAAGGCCATGCTCCTGAAAATGGTGCCAGTCCCTTTACCTCTGATGCCACTGCTAGCCAGGGAGCCTCAACCTCAGCTATGAATTTTCATTTAGATCATTTCGTTGAGAAAGACGATGATATTGAGAGCTATCTAAATAGATATGAACTATTAGCTACCACATATGGGTTAGAGAGAGAAAGGTGGAGCTTAAAGTTATCTCAAGGACTTCGTGGGGCAGCTTATGAAGTTTTTGCTAAAATGAGCAGAGGTGATCAGGAAAATTATGACATGCTAAAGCAGGCTCTTTTGTTAAGGTATGAAAAGAACGCAGAATTTTATAGGAAAAAATTTAGGAATGCTAAACTACTGTCAGGAGAAACCTACCACCAGTTCTCTGCACGAATAGAGACATACTTGGAGAAATGGACTTCTCTGGGGAAAACCCAAGATCTTAAGGAAATGGTCCTTATTGAACAATTAAGAGAGTCCATGGCTCCAGACATGAGAAAGTTTCTCATGGAACAAGGTGCAGAGAGGCTGGGTGAGTTGCAAAATGTTGCTGAAAGGTATCAAGCAGCTCAGGCAGAAGTATCAGGTAACAAAAAGAAACAGGTTGAAAATTTTAGGGCACCACAGGACTTTAATAAATTTGATCCTAGAGATCAAAACAAAGGTAAGCACCAATTTGATAGGCCACGGTATGACAATAAAAATAAAACCCCACAATTCGATGAAAGGAAATATGATGAAAGAAAATCTTTCAACCAAGGGAAAAGGTGGTGTAAAAATTGTCAGATGGACAATCATGACACTGACCGTTGCAGAAGGAAACCTGTGTATATGGCCACCCTTCAGGTCAGGTCGACCTCAAGACAGGAGGAGGATATTATGTTGGATACCACTCCAGAAGAGATGAGGAAGGCACAGGCTGGGGATAAGACCCTCAAGCCTTGTTTCAGGAAATTGTCAACTTGTCATACAACTCCAGGCAAGGGAGATTTTTACATGAAAAACAAGTTGATGTATAGGAAGACTGGAGCTAGATCCAAAGGTCAGGGACAGCTGGTACTTCCTAAAAGATATAGGGCAGAATTAATAAGGAGCCTACATGTGAAACCAGATGGGGACCATGAGAAAATAGGTACCATCATCCAAAAGGTGGCTCACAATTATTATTGGCCCAAGGCAAGATGGGACATTGAGAATTTTGTAGAAAGGTGTAGCATAGCACATGAGGGAACACCCACAAGTGGGAACATTGATCAGGACCTGGACACGCCAAGGGGAAAAATTAGGCCTGATAATAAAAAGAAAAATAAATTTGATAAAGTGGACCAAAGGGAATGGGAAGCCCCTTTTCACGGACAAGCTTCACTTAACTGTTTTACAATGGCCACTATGCAGAGAGTGCAAAAAGATGTCTTACCCCAGGATAAGCCGAAAATCCCTCAATCGGACTTAAACAAACTGGAGGAAGAGGATGTAGAGAGGAAATCTCTCATCAAGAATTTTAAGTGGGGAGACAGCCCCAAGAAAAGAATTGGTAGCGGTCGTTTTGTGACTGATAATTCTGGGAAGAAAAATCATCACTATAGCGCTTCAAGTGGAAGAGACCATACCGGTGCATGGACAAATAGGTCCACAAAATTAAAGGTCCATATGTAACGCTGTTAAGAACGTGGACTGATGAAAAAGGCAGAGGAAAATATTACATCCTCATACCAATATGTGAATGAGCTGACCACTCGTTTAAAAACTGGCTGGAAACTTGCCAATGAAAATTTGAAACAAGCCAGGAAGAAACATGCTGCCTATTATAACAGGAAGGCGAAAGACAGAGATTTGGCTGTGGGAGAGAAGGTACTGCTTCTTCTACCTGGTAGTCAGAATAAGTTACAAATTGGATGGCAAGGTCCATATACAGTTCTAGAGAAGGTGTCTAGAACAAATTATAAGATAGATAAGAAGGGGAAAGAAAAAATCTATCATGTGAATCTCCTGAAGAAATATTTGGAAAGAGAACATCAGGAAGAGACACACTTGTTGACCTTGTCTATCGCCATGGAGATGAAAAAGGAACCACTTTCATCATTTGAATATCCATTACACCCCTGTGAGACAGCGGCACAGGTGAAAATCAGTACACATTTAACGAAAACTCAGAAAGAGAGAGTGCAACAGGTTCTAGATAATCATGCAGAGGTGTTAACAGACCGACCTGGGCATACAAACTTATTGGAATATGATATGAAACTGATAGACCCCACACCTGTCTGTATGAAACCATATTCGATTCCTTTTGCTAAGGAGAAAGCTTTGAAGGAAGAGATAAACTATTTGTTGAAGGAAGGAATTATTTCACACAGTGAATCTTCGTATAGTTCCGGTGTTGTACTCTTAAGGAAGCCCTCTGGAGAACATAGACTCTGTATAGATTACAGGAGACTGAATGCTATTACAGAAGGACAGGTGGATCCATTGCCGGATACAAATCAGTTGTTTGCCAGGCTAAATAAAGCTAAATATTTCTCAAAAGTGGATCTGAGTAAAGGATACTATCAGATTCCAGTAAAACCTGAGATCAGACAAAATTGTTGGATGTAAACATTTCGGAGGAACGTAATGAATCCCTGAGTTGCCTCTTTGATTGAGGATATTCCGAATGTTTCATACAGGCTAATAAGAAGATTATGGGATCCCCTACGAAAACTCTGCTATCACCAGGTATATGTTATCTCCTCATAACGTACATTTTGGGGAAAATCTAATGTTCTCTGGACATGTCATTGCGCAGATTCAGAGAAGAGAAATGGTGAATACGGGTTGTGAAGCAGCATTAAGACAAGCAGTCACACTTGCGGCTGTTCAGTAACATAACCGAAAAATATAATTGGTTGTAGAGGTCTGAGGCAGATTTCATGAGTAGTGCTTACTCTGAATGGACCCAACTACATAAAACCATGATAGCACAACAGCAGAGTAAAGTCAAGTTGACTTACATTTATCTATGTGTATATAGAATAAAGGACTGACATAAGATGTCTGTTTTAAGAGGGGAGATGTCGTGAAATATTCTAATCCCCATATATAAATTAAAACGTAAATGTAAAGCCTAACAAATAACTTCAATAAAAGGAAAGAAGAATGGTAAAGAACAGTGCTGTCACAATGACTGTACTCGAAATCCCCCTTGTTTTCTCCTGCGTCTGCAAATTGTAACGTTTCACGTTGATAGTAAAAGCCTTCTGCAGCTTACACGCGTTTCCCCAACACAATAAAATGTGTACTCCATTTCTAAGAAAAACCTTGAGATACGCAAGTTGACCTAGATTTAAAATTCCATTCATGTCTTTTTATACACTACGTTACCTAAAACGAAAGACAGATGGACTAAAGATAGAAAGAAGGGAGGGCTGAAAGCAGGGACACATGCAACACTAAACACGCGTCGCGCGATACACAATTGCTGCCATCACGCGTGTAAGGCCACATGCACTAGCTTTTTTCAAATCGACAGTGATAAAAACACTACCCATACCAGAGTTAGGTTTTAAAATCCTGAAAAACGCTTATTAGGAAATATGACATTATACTGGTTTACGTTTGAAAACATTACAGTACCCAGACACCACATCGTTTTCGAAGTAAACAGGAGGTAGAAGAAAGTGCATATTTTGAACGCAGCCACTTAGCTCCTTTAAATTTGTATATTTGGGTTCCTTAGGACTTGCTGACAAAAAATATGTTAAACGTTACGCAAATAGTCTAGGAATTACCAAATTATAGCCAAAAGAAATAGTGAGGGATGTCAGACAACACCCAAATCAGAATCGCTCAGTGGCAGATTTTCACCCCACCATTGTACGGGAAATAGGCTGACATGTTACCTCCTATTTGATTGGCGGAAAATAAATGTAAGGCTAAACACGATTAGTCGGACTATAAATACTACTTCTTTGTTGTTAGGGGAAACGTGAGTAGGAGTACTTTTTTGAAAAGCTGTGTAAACATGGCATGATTGGTTAGACCTGCCAATATAGTCAATTAGAGGCGTCAGGTCAACACCACATTTGCAAATAAACTTACTACAGAATCAGTGCGTTGAGCACCAGTGCATATTTTGCTAAATAAAAGCCTGGGACATCGGCAGATCGAAATTGTGCTATATTCATTGCCGGTCAACGTAATTCTGTGTTATTTCCATGAATTGTGGTAAGCTTGAAATATTTGACATCTTTTAATGAAAATTGAATGTAAATTGATAATTTATGTCTGTATATATGTGTGGTTCAGTAGCGAACATGAGGTAAAGCCTATATAATGCTCCAGCCTGAACAGAAGGTGTCGGAGGAAAGTAAAACTACATGGAATTGCCAAACAGTACACTGCCACCTATATTATTGACTAGAAAGAAATAATGCTGGAATTGCAGAGGCGTAGTAACCATTAGGGAGGAATATACTGGTGAAAATTGTTTCAGATGAAGATAGCAGTTGGCCTACCGCTCTGAACTCAGTGTTTGTTATGTATTGTGCTCAGTGTAGAAATAGAGTATAAATTAGTTCTGAAGTAGGAGGTACAACCTTATTGTTTCAGGGACTGTGGTCCTAAAGCTATTGAGCAGTACCTGGTCAGAGCTTTGCTGAATCCAGAGGCGGACAGCATACTCCTTGGTCCATATAGCAAACAGTGAGGTGTCTCCAGAACACAGGGGAGCAATCGAGCAGAGGAGTCTTTTCCTGCCGCCATCACGAAAGTTAAGCCTATGTGGCCAGCTGAGCTCAACATTATGTAACCCCATCTTAAACTAACATTGTATAAAAATAAGAGGGGAAATTAATTGTTTTAATGAACGGAACTGAGAACATCTCCAATACTAGTTCCAACAGAAATAAACACTTGAAGTCATGATGACAAATACCAACATAGCTTGAAAAAAACAACACCAGTATTACCTCATATTACCACTACACAACTGACACACATAGGATAAGATTAATAAAATATGTCACTACAAGATTCATATTGATAAATTCTGTACATATAACTTGTAATTAAAAGTGATTGTGATTCCTGGTTCACTTTGTATTTGAATCAGGACACATATATATTAATGAAAAGTGCTTAATACATATTGATATTTGAAAATTTACCAGTGACTCATTTAAGATGGTCTTATAGAATGGTACATGTGTGTGAGTGTCACAGTGTTGTCAAGTGTGGTGGAATAAATTGACTTGTTTATCTGTCTGTTGTTGTTGTGACTTACACTTCATCATATACATACCCTAGACATTCAACGTAGTCATCACTATATTCAAGAATAATTCTGACTGAGGTATAAATATGTGGTAGCAAGTAAGGTCATCTATAATACACTACCCTTATTAGATATAGATACCTTCACAGCTGATCTCAGTCAGTACACTAAGTCCCCTATAAATATTTATATATCCAACTTTACCACAATGGGCAAAGGCAGCATCAACAAATAGTTGCAATTTTATTCAATCTGGGGTCAGCATATACAAATGCTCTCAAAGGATATTTCCATTTGCAAAAATTCAGCATGCGCAAATGTCATTGGGGTACTTGTCATAGGCAGTATCAACAAAAACTAGTTGCTCACTCTGATGTGGTGATTTATTTTTCTCTTTTCTTCTATGTCAGCTGCTAATCTCAGGGCAGTCAATGTTATATGGCATTAGCCTATCATCATGTCATTATTCATGTGCTTAACAAATTTTGTAATAAACTGTCAATCAGTATCATTAAGATGTGCGAGGGTGGCATATTGACATATAACACATCCTATAAAAACATTCAAAATGTGTTCTCTTTTCATTTTTTTAATTTCATTTCTTTTTCTGTTTGATTCCTTTTCTTTGCATTTTCTGTTTTGTTCATCTTGTCTGGTTTGCCAATTTTTTCTTCTTTGTTTTCAATATATCAAAATTTCAATTCTTTTCTGTCAATGTATCACAATTACAGAAGAATGATAATAATCAGTTTACTAAACACTAGAGATACTACCAATTCTAAACAATAGGGTTGCAAGCAATAGTTAAGGTCAGAAAAGAATTAACATAGTAGTGGCTGCTGTCAATAAGGAGTGAGGAGAGGGTACCGTAAGTTCTTGATAGATAGAGGAAAATTGAAGATCTCCTGATTACAACATTATTGTAATTCGAAGGGATGGAAAATGATTTGGATAGAACAACTCATGTCTAGAATGTCGTCTCAAAATAGTGGAAAGGAAAATAGTAAGTTAGGGAGGTGTGATAGTGGAGTAAGGAAAATCTTAGAATGGTGAGTCAAAGGTTGGATATGCAATTTCTTGTGCATAATTTCAAACAAATTTTATATACATGCTAAAATAAATACACCTGTGGATAAAATAGGATAGCATGCAATAATAATTACAGATGTCATAGTGGTGTCAGTGTGATGGATCAAGTGATAGATAATAGATGAGTTAAGATAATTGGGAACAAAGATATTAGTATCAGGTAGGAAGAAAATTACTCGTGCAAGGTGTCTGCATGAATGTGCGCTAAGATGCATGTAAAAGAAAACACTGGGCTCTGGAACTGTAAGGACAAGAAGTCTAGTGAATGAAGTGTGGAATATGATCAGTTACAAAAGTATAGATCAATGTTACAACAGAATCAGTGGAACACATGTGCCATAAGTGAGGTTGTGTAAGTTAACATTTTAAACATCAAAAACTGTCTGACCAAATAAGTGTGTCTGTAAACAAGGAACATTGTATCTTTTGTGTCATCTTTATTTCAATAATCCAAATAAAAGGTCTAATTAAGGTAATCTGTGGGCTGTTCTTGAGTGTTCGCTGGTCATCAGAAGATTATGTCCGGGGAACAACTTTCTGGCATTAAGTCATCTAGAACTGTCAATCTGAACATAGTCTGAAAATAGAGTACATTTAAAAACGTTAGTACATAATATTCACTTTTGCGTTGACCGTACATGGGATGGCATGTACATGAAGATACGAGGGCGTGTTTTTCAGGGCAGCGGAACGCCTAGGTGTTCTGCTATAAGCCGCCTGTCGAATTCCTGCATCTGAATTTTCCATCGTTCTCTCCATCTTCTCAGCTCTTCCATGTCTTCGCTGCTTGGGGGGGGGGGGGGGGGAATCATCATATTGACTAGCAGTGTTGATGGGTATGTCAGGTGACGTTTCTTTGACTCTCTGATGGGGCACTGAGGAGGTCGGTGAGGACTGTGATGATTTCAACGTAGCCTGTGGATGTGCGGCTGATGTATCTTGGTGTAGTTTGAGAACATCCTGATGTTGTTTGGGACCGTGTTTTCTTTTCTTCTTATTCCGTCTTTTCACGTGATTTTGTGGCGATGTGACGGGATTCGTGGTGGGGGGCGATTCATCAGGCTCGGGGAGACACAGGCGTTTAGTACTGGGACTGACCGTAGGTACAGTATTTGACACGTTGTTGATGTCAAGAGGTTGGTGGGTAGCTGAAGAAACCGGTGACATGACTGGCGGTTGTGGCAGTTCAACAAATGTAGCGACAGGGGGCGCTTCTTCAGGCTCAGGGACATACGATTTACTTGTGATGTGAACTTGTACTGGTGGGGTGCTGAATATTGATTCGAAACCGCTATCTGAGTCCGATATACAGGACATTTTGTCGTTTACATGTACGTTGGAGGCTGGTACTACTGCACCAGGGTTGAAACTCTGTTTGCGTTGTTGATTTACAGACTTCGAAACTTCTGTTTGTGTTGCTTTCTTTACAGATTTGGCAATTTCTGTTTGTGTTGCCTTCTTTGCGGATTTGGCAATTTCGGTTTGTGTTGCCACACAGACCATCGTTGTTTGAGGTTCTTGCTTTGTTGGCATGGGTTGATGTATCTTCATGGGGGTCAACTGTGTCTTGTTCTTATGGACGAAATTTACTTGTTGGTGGCTGTTATCTTTGTTTCCTGACCTTATTGGACCTATTTGTGCCCTCCATCCATCTTCTGTTGATATGAGGCAAACTTGTCCGTTCTTCGATGTTACTTTATGGAACTCCCAGATCTTTCTAGTTTTGATTTCATTTATAAAATTTCGAACAGATATTCTATGGGCCCTTTTGTTCAGTGTATCCCAATGTTTGTTTCGTGGTCTGCGCTCTGTTTCTTGGGAGATAAAATGTGGAGGTTTTCGCATTGAAACATAGGAGTGGTTTTGACTGGGGTTTGAACTAGGGACTGTCTCGATCTGGTACCTTCGTTTCTGCAAACCTCTACTTTGATTCTCATGTCTAATTTCACTGGTGGCGTGTCTTTTATTTTGGAGCTTGTAATTATTGGCGGGGAACATGTGTGTTTGATGTCTCGTGTCAGGTGAAGGAGTTTCGTTCACGTTTCGAAAATAACAATAGCGTCCCAGTTTCAAATCATAAGCAAAGACTGCCTCAGTCTGTGGACACGAAATCGATTCTCGTATATCTTGGTATCGTGGTATGAATACATCTTCGGTTCTGTTGGTTAACTGTGATGGGTAATGCGGGGTGTCACAGTGAAAACGTTTGCTGAATTGTCGGGGCTGCATGTAGGCCTGTCTCTGGTGTGGGTATTTTCTCCTTAGGTCCATCTTTCGTTAATGCTTATGCTTGTTTTTATTTTTCTGCTCTTTATAGAGGACTGGCATGGGCACCAAATATAACTATGTAGCCGGGTAGGGGCAGTTGCACGGCACCAAATATAACTATGTGACGGGGCCGGGGCAGTTGGGGTTTGCTGTTTGTACAGAGAGTCGAGTTGATAGACAAGCTTATGCGCTAGAGGTGGAGCTTTCTCTCTAACAGACTTAGGGTTCTACCAGGTTATAGGACGATCCTCTACGGTGTATTTTCTTAGGAGCAGTTTATAAGACATGATTAGTTTCCCAGCAGACATTCCTTCCTTTCTTTCAATTATATGTGTTGCGAAGTATTTAATAGAGGATCTCCTTTTTGTCTCAACGTGATTTTTATTCATCACAACGTATTTACATAATGGCATAAAGATTAATAGTATGCATATTTCGTTCATCCACAAATGCACATTGCTTTCATTAACATAGCATGGGGGATTTACATCAAGTGAATCACTCTGATTCAACTCTTAGCCACTTGTTCCTTCAAATATTAGCTAGCGGTAAATGCATACTAGCAGTTCCTCAGAGAATTAAACCCTTTTCTCATTTCCTGAAGAGCTTCATGTTCTACCAAACTGTTAGTGTTTCTACATGGCTATTCAAAGACTACATTCTGCATCAAAGTACAACTTGCAGCCATTTTACTGTGTGCTGCGGGGGCAAAAGCTATCTCTCTTCGACATGAAGATGTTATAGGTATTTCAAAGCATTTTACTTACTGATTTCCTTGTTAGAAATAAATGCACAATTTAAACACTAGAGCTGGGAAAATACTAATTGAAAAACCTCCTTTAGTATTATTTGAAATCTTCAAAATCTGCAGCATAAGAAAATGCGTCTGACCACTTAGGCTTCTAATCTGCAACTAAACTTCGGCCGGGACTCTCCCGCTTTGGTTCAGCTCAAGTCTAGGTCAGCGTTGCTTCCTTTTTATTTATCTCACGATTGGATAAAAAGTAATCCACGCTATTCTTTTTTTCTATGGTCCGTTCCTATTATAATTTTATGATTAAATTTTAACTAATTTCTATCAACCAAGCTATAGTCTGTATTTGTTATAAATGAAAGTTCCTAAAATGACGCATTCCCTGTCACACCTACTTCTGTGGGCCCTCAGGCACTGCCGGATTGCCCCACTGTTCAGTCCGCCCTAGACTCTAGAATTATAATAGAAAGGAGCAGCTAAGCTAATCTAAATTCTTCTAAGCTATAACATGAAAAATAGAAGACAGACAAGAAAATGAATATAGCAGTCACTGAAAAATAAAAACCGCGAAGAGATTGAAATGCTATACAAATCAATAGTGAACAGTGCTGAGGCTGGGAAAAGGCCTTGGAAAGAACTCAATTAAGGCCTGCTCTTTACAGCGCTTTGAACGACGAAGGAGAAGATGATTGGTTTTAACAGTTCGTGGCCTGGTCTCTCATTTATTGTTCATAAGTTTGTTATTTAGTTTTCATCATGAACTTTTTGGACGTTTTTCTCAGTAGCCGTCAACAAATGAACTATGGGTAGACAAGATAAAAACGCGTCAGGTTACTGGTAGTTAGCTCAAAACTTTGAATAACACGTTAGACAAGAATCAATAGATAACTTGTCAAGCTGTTGCCCATATCTTCAGTACATCAATCGATAAGGAATATTGTTCTTACTTTTATTGTTATCTTGGATCACTGTTTGTTGCTCCGAAGTTGCACGGATTAAAAAGAAAACATAGAATATTTGGAACGAACATAGTCTTAGAAGAGATATATCAATCATATAGACATTATGTAAACGTACACGGCACCACTTAGGAGTATGTAAACGTACACGTCACCACTTAGAAGTATGTAACCGTACACGGCACCACTTAGGAGTATGTAGCTGGTTGGCTCACAGTATCACGTAGAAGTCGTAGTATTTTTTTAAAGTGGTATTCTACTAGGTGGCTGATCGGCCAACCCAGTAGTATTTTATAACACTTTGTCTATCGTCCAAGTTAAGAGTACTGGACTATTCCTCCAGAGATGTTTATTTTTGGTCGAAGATTATTATTCCAGGTTCGTTCAATTCCTTCTTAAATGTTTAGTGATGTGAGTAGTAGTGGTAAATTAATTGCCAACATATATTTCTTTAACTGTAGTAAGCAAGTCAAACTGCATGGGTGTTAAACTCTGTTTAGTTGTTAACTCATACTGGCTACTAGTCGTTGAATCACGCTTTATTTGTTAAATGACGTGAATGTCCACCAGTTGATAAATGTAGATGTTGGGACTGGTGTAGTAAAGTGTAACGATTGTCAACTCATTAAACCCAGCACAGTTTTGGTCATACAGGTCATCTTGTCCTGGAACGTGATGAGGCTCCGACAAGAATGTGAGTGTAAACAATGAGTGTGTATGTGAATGTCAGAACGCGAATGGTAGAATGATTCGATAGAGTTGACAGGTTGGTAGTACATCACTCATACTCACACTGTTCGAATTCAAGAAGTACTGGAACTACGGTGGTCTTTTTATAACATTTAATGGGACGCACACTTGGACAGTACGTGTATGGTTACAGGAACAAATGTCGACATAGACAGCATAATGTTGATCACAGGAATATCATCTTAAGTTAGCATTCATGCTTGGCAAATATCATAATGGAGCATTCGTAAATAAGCATTCAGAGTTCCATCATGTAAATCATCTGGCTTTACTGACTGGGCACGTCAGACCATAACCAATATATAGGAAGGCTCCTAGACCTAACCTCGTCTAGTGAATATCCCTTCACGTAAAGTTCAATATATATATTTTCCATAAAGATATAGGAATCCCAGACATGGGTTCTCACATGTAGCAGTGATCTCTTGGTTCATCGAGCGATAGTACAGGCATCCCTTTTTCTCACTCGATAAATACAAAGTATATGAATTTCAACATGGCTGTTCTTCTCTCGTGAGTTTCACTCACTATAGGACCCAGACCAAAATTGGTCATTCGTTAAATGTCCTCATTTCTTCATAGCTTCTCTCATAGAGGTAATTGAATAATATCATACAATCTAGTGCTGATACATAGGAATGTCGTCTTCCTTTGAATAAATATTCTTTTCAAAAGTACCACTGTGCATCTGTTTATCGACAACGATGGCGAAGCCCAAGTTCATAATAAATTGTGGTTTTACCTTTCTATGCGAAATATAACTTTGCCATTCCTTGGCAAAAGAGAATAAACACTGGGGTAAAGTACATACAACATGTCTAAATGACTATCACTTTTCCCCATTGACTTATAGATCACTTTTTCGGCGATAGGCCTGCTACCACAAAATTCTACATCCAGACAGGATGACAGCCATGAATCACACCCCTTGCTAGCGATACTTCCGCTGCATAGCCTTTGACCTTTTCTAGCGACAACCAACATAGTTCGACTTAGAAATGTAAAGATATCCATATATAAGACAGACTCGTCCTACTCATACAAACACTACGTATAAATTCAGGCCATAGATATACTGAAGCAAGAACAATCTATTCCTACCCAGCCAAAGAATAAATCGCAGTAGGCCTAGACTCGTCCGCGGAGTCCGATCGAAGATGACGGAACTACTTTCAAGGGAAGTAACTCAAAAATGACTTCTCCTTAAGCACTTAAAAAGGAAATACTTTGATTACAAAATATTTGCGAACATAATAAGTATATAAATGTATTATATTGCAAGATAGTAAAAATTGCCCTTTACAGTCTTACCACACCTCCCGGGAAAAAAAAAAAAATTTTTTTTTTTTTAAATACATCTAGGAGCAACGTAGAATAGGCTCACAACGCAAGAATACTGCGCAGATGAAAATATCAGGAATAACTATAATTCCTAATATGACCGGTGAGAATATATCTCAAAATCTGAGAGAAATTGTTTCTCTACGAATAAATGTTTCCAGGAAGGTGTGATGTACGTATAATACAATTCTGGTAATTATACAATGCATACCAAAAATTGACACTATAATCTTAAATTTATGATTTATGAAGAAACAATCATCAAAGAACAGCGGGGCATAAACATCAATAAACCGCTAAGTAGCGATACCATCATTCTATTATTAAATTACAAATGTGTATCTTAGTAAAGAAACAAAAAATAACTGTTGTAAAGTTATACATATTAAAAAGATCCAATATTTAACAGTTAAGTGGCATCATGTGGGCATCTGGACAGAATGTCCGCCATCACATTTTCTGAACCACGGATAGCTCGTACCGAGAAATGAAAAGGTTGAAGAGCGATTGCGTATCGAGTTGATCTCGAGCTCTTCAAGTTCTTACTTTGGATAGCCGTACGAGCTTTTTGGTCAGTTTCCACTACGAAATGCGCGCCCAGAAGGAATCTTTGGAGTTTGAGAATTGACCAAACCATTGCCAATAATTCACGGTCTAAAACCGAGTAATTCCTTTCTGCAGCATTAAGTTTTCTGGATATATACATTACAGGATGCAGAGTTCCAGAGTACTCTTGCATTAGTGCCGCTCCAATCCCAGTGGATGAAGCGTCACTACGAAGAACAAATGTCTTATCTGTTGTAGGTAACACTAAAATAGGTGGTGATGAAAACATAGTTTTGATCTTCTCTAGTGAAGATTGGCATTCATGAGACCAGTGAACCATGTTAGGCGACCCTTTCTTTAATAGTGTAGAGAGAGGTGCCATGATAGAGGACAGATTCGGAATGAAACGTCCATAAAATTGTATGAGACCTAAAAGACTTCGCACTTGCTTTTTAGTCCTAGGGATAGAGATGTTAAGTATCTTAGTGATATTATGGTCTTCTGTCTTCAAGAAACCGTGACCTACTCGATGGCCTAAGAAAGCAATTTCGCTAAAGCCAATACAAGCTTTAGATGGTTTTGCTGTCAGGTTATACTCACGCAGAGTTGATAATAATTCAACTAACCCTGAATAGTGATCTTCCCAAGTATCGCTGAAAAGACAGATGTCGTCTAGATAAGCAATGACATCTGACCGATACGATAGGATTCGACGCATCATGCGTACAAATGTAGCTGGTGCGTTCATAAGGCCGAAAGGCATAAAATTCCATTGGAAAAGGCCTCTGGGAGTAGAGAAAGCGGTAAGAGGTTTGGCGCGTTCGGATAATGGAACTTGCCAATATCCTTTAGACAAATCAAGTTTAGTGAAAAAATGCGATTTAGAAAGACGAGTAAGTAACTCTTCTAGTAAAGGCATAGGTTCAGCATCGAACTTCGTAACTTGATTCAATTTGCGATAGTCAACGCAAAGACGTATGTTATTGTCTTTTTTTTCGAACAATAACCATCGGCGAAGAATATGCAGAAGTGGATGGTTCGATTATTTGTAAATCTATCATTTCATCCAACTCCTTTTCAACCTGTGTTTGGAAATGTATAGGGATAGGATAAGGCCTAACCCTAATTGGAGTATGTTCAGTTAGAACAATGTCATGCTCAATGACATGAGTTTGTCCAGGGATGTCAGTGAGGACATCCTGAAATGTTTGTAACATAGACGAAACTTGTCGCCGTTCTCCTAGAGACAAATCAGGAGAAACAGTAACGTCTTTCCATGATTCACTAGAATGAAGTGGGATCATTGGAAGCGGAAGATTAACATCCGAAAAACTTGTTTCCTCATCCTGTATTACAGACAGTGATGAGTAATGACCATGTTTGACATGAGAATCGTCCGTTGCCTGGAAAATAGGCTGTAGATAGTCAGGACGTTCATGGAACTCCGTAAGCATATTGATGTGGAAGGTTTTATGCTTCCCGTTGATATCGACGATGTAGTCAACATCTGAAATTTTCGATATTATATCGTACGGACCTTTCCAACTAATAAGGAGTCTATTTTCACGACAAGGTAGCAAAACAAATGCTTTGTCACCAGGACAAAGTTGTCGTAAAGTTCTCTTCTTATTAGCAAATTGTCTTGCCTTCTGCTTAGCAAATTCAGAAGAGGACGTTGCCAATTTGCATGCTTCGATAATCTTTTGTCTCAGCGCGATGACATACTCGTAAGAAGATTTTGTGTCATCGTCAATATTGTCAGCTGTTATAAGATCATGCAGCAAAGACATTGGGCCGCGCGGTCGCGCGCCAAAGACAAGTTCAAAGGGAGAAAACCCTGTATGTTCATTGGGGACCTCTCTATACGCGAAGAGGGCCGCGGGTAAAACCCTATCCCAATCTTGAGGATGATCCTCAGTTATCTTCCCTAATAAGTTCTTAAGTGTTCTATTTAGTCGCTCGACCATCCCATTGGACATAGGATGATAGATGCTACTCAAAGATCTCTCTATCTGTAGAGTAGACATTACTTGAGACATGGTATCCGATATCAGTTGGGTGCCATGATCTGATAATATTTCTCCGGGGAATCCCAGCCGAGAAAATATAAGCCAAAGAGCATCTGCAATGTCAGCGGTAGTAATGCTCTTTAGAGGGATAGCCTCTGGCCAACGTGTGCACATGTCTACACACGTTAAGATAAACTGATGTCCTCTAGCAGATTTGATCTTGAATGGACCAATGATGTCTATCGCCATTTTCTGGAATGGACGAATAGGAATATCTGCAGCCTGAATAGGCGCAGCATGACGAGGACCTTTGGATTTGACTTCTTGACATACTTTACAGGATCGACAATAGATCCGTATGTCCTTGTTCACAAAAGGCCAAAAGAAAGCCGCAAGAACTCTTGACTTTGTACGGGAAAAACCCATGTGACCAGCACACTGAGAGTCGTGTGCATGTTGTAAGATCTTAACTCTCAAATTCTTGGGTACAAGAATCTGAGAATGACTTGACTTAGTGGAGTCTTGCACCATACGTACAAGTACGCCATTCTTCATTGTAATCCAAGATTTACAATTTGAATCTTTATTCGGATCACCTTTCGTTACAAGAGTGAAGAATTTCTTAAGAGTCGGATCTTCTTCTTGTTGTTTTTATAAACGAGTCACGAGAAATTACCAAGGGATCATCTTGGTTATGCACTTCATTATCTTCAACAGATGAAGTTTCAGGCATATTGAGAGCTTGAGCTCTAGTGACTACTGCATTAGCAGATTGCATATTTTGATTTTCCCAAACGGAAATTTGCTCCGGAGTGCATTCTTTGACTCCGTGAATGCGACCGATGATAAGATCAGCGATCGGATCCGGCAAAAGACATGCGTGTACATCTCCTGTGAAGAAAGGAGTAGCAATCCTAATGATAGCGGTAGAGTATTTCTCTATGGTGCCGCCAAATGTTACGCATTTGACTACTTTGCCTGTAGAATGAGAAGGATCTATGAGTGACTGCCTAACCCCAATAGTTGTGCATCCAGAATCAAAAAGTACTGAGACTGGATTGTCATTTACTAAACCTTTGTGTAAGACAAGAGAACCTCTCCCATCATGCGCGATTGACGCAGGAAGAGCGGGAAGAAGATGCCCACAGCTTAAAGTAGACACTGTGGTTGGCTCAAATAATGTTTTGCATTGGGGGCACTGAGATGCTCTCCCAAAATCAAAAGCGGCACATGCCATATTATTAGAGTCATCATTATCTTTATTTTGTTTATAGGCTTCGTGGGACTCTTGCTGTGCAGAGTTCGCCTGGTAATGAGCTTTATGTTTTTTGAATTGTGCTCTACCTCTGTTATTATTGCCTCTGTACTTATCATTGTTTCCACTATTATAACCTCTACTCGGGTTTGAATCATAGCTCCTTTGGTTACTATCATCATATTCATTATAATGAGTATCTCTGTAATTATGATCTTGTTGTCTCCATGAAGGAAAACTTGGATAGTTTCTAGAATGACTTCCTTTGCGAAAGTTCCTGTAATTATGACCACCCCTGAATCGAGGGCTGTCAGCTCTTCTCCAGGTATTCGAAGAAGAACCCTGAAATGATTGGTTACCTTGGTTCTGATAACTGTAATAGTTACCTTTTTTATTAAACTTATTTTGAGGTCCTTGGAATTTGTGAGAGTGATTAGGGTTGTATGGTGTTGCAGAAGCAACTGGCATACCTTCTTTAACCTTATTGTTGCTAATAGCTACGTCCGGATGTGCAGTGACGTATTGGGTACAATACTGTTCCATTTCTTTTAGAGACTTAGGTTTACGCTCATGTAAGAATTCGAGGAAAGGTTTATTTATACTTGACATAATCTTGTCTCTGAGTATCAAGTCCATAAGGGCTTCATAAGTCTTTTCTGTTTTGGATAGCTCAATCCAACGATCAAATGTAAGACGTGTCCTTGCAATGAATTCTGAGAATTCTACACCTGCCTCAGGCACCATTGTCTTAAACAACTTCCGATAACCCTCTTCAGACAACTGATACTTCTTTAATAAGGCTGCCCTAATAACATCATAGTTATCTTTGTCAGCCTCTTCAACCAAACTTAAACTAGTCAGAGAATCACCTTTCAGATTTTCTGATAACTGGTTAGCATATTGTGATTTGTCCACATTATGTGCTCGACACGAGCGTTCAAATCTATTTAGCCAGAATGTTATGTCATCACTGGAAGGGTTGAACGCTGGTACCTTGACCTTGTAAGTAAAGGGTTTACCATTACCACCAGATGCTTGATTACCATCACTTATGTTTGTTAACTTTAACTTTTCTAACTCAAATGCTAAAAGTTCTTTTTGGTGTTCATGTTCTCTTATTGCTTTTTTCTCTTGAGCTTCAGCTTGTAATTTTTTCTCTTCTGCAGCAGCTTCATCCTTTCTTTTCTCTTTTTCCATTTCCATCTGGAATCTTTTTTCATCAGTCTGTATCTGCAATTTCTTTTGTTCATAGTCTCTTTGTAATTTTCTTTCCTCAGCTTCTAATTTTTTCTCCTCAGCTGCTAATTTCTTTTCTTCAATCAATGCTTTTCTTTCTTCAGCAGCCAATGCTTTGTCATATTGAGCAACTGCCCATTCTTCTAATTGCTGACCAGTCTTATCAAGAACCTTGCCTTGTGTGATAAAATAATCTAAAGTAGACATCTTGTCTAATAAGATCAGTAATTTGCAAAAGTAAATAAATTCACTTTCTTAGTCTTAATCAAAGACCTTGTATGATAACTTTGTAACCTGTGGAAAATAGTACTTAACTATCCCAATCACTGTGGGAAACAAGCCTTACAAAGGTCTTGTATAAATCCTTATATAATAACAGCTATAAGTTGCTGGTTCACTCTATAATATAAGTGCAGTGCACCAGAAATAGTGTTTTATATCATCAACTGTGTACCTTTAGTAATAGCAATTAACTATCAGTTGATTCTTGTACATCAATTTATATGATCAACTATATTTTAAATAGTGTATGTCGATCAGGCACAAAACAAAACAGTTATACAGGAGAACATGAAAACATTTGCGGAGATGAAATAAATCAAATGGGAAAAACAATAAAAGATAAACCGCAAGAGGATAACAAATACAAATAACGCCACAGTATATAAATATAAATTGAGAATAGAACTGAAAGATAGAATAGGGTAGACCAACAAATTACAAACAAATCAAAACAAACTAAAGAACAGAGGAATATTACAAAAACAACAATGAGTACAGTCTTCACAGCTAACACTAATAGCAACAGCTGTCGCAGCAAATTTTCAATCAAGAAAATTGCACCTATAGAAACGCACACATCAGACCCTCTATTACGTGGGATACTCTGTTGTGTGACACCGCCCAACGAAAACAACAACCCGCTGGATACAAACAAATATCACATATGAATATTTAAACATAAATACATAAATGCATAAATAGTATGGCAATATGATGTAAATAGAGTGTTGCAGAAAGAATGTGTTGGAATGAAGGCTCAGTTACACTGCCTATTAGTACAGTACTGTGGTACTTTATTAAACAAATACTTCTGGTCTAATTATTTTAAATTCAACACAGAAATAGAAGCTCCATCGTTGATGTGAATGATAACAATCGATGTAGGACTTCTCAGTTCAATAACATTTCCTTTCGCAAACACTGTCAAATATTCTCCAGTCCTGATGTGTAATGTTCTATGTTTCAACCAAGCTTGCTGTGTAACACTGTCAGTTGTATGGCAAATGTCCAACGAACCAAATGTCAACAAACACTGACCTAGTTACTGCATACTGTCGACAGGACAGGTCACGCTGACATCACTGTAGAGTTGTACTGCTGATGTATTTGTGTGTCGTAACAGACCCCAAGGAACGTCTGGTCTCAGTAGTTTACTTCTCAATATGGTCACTGTGCAGGTTGACCCAGGAAGCTGGCACACCAGTTGTTAAATTCTGTATAGTTGTTAACTCATACTGGCTACTAGTCGTTGAATCACGCTTTATTTGTTAAATGACGTGAATGTCCACCAGTTGATAAATGTAGATGTTGGGACTGGTGTAGTAAAGTGTAACGATTGTCAACTCATTAAACCCAGCACAGTTTTGGTCATACAGGTCATCTTGTCCTGGAACGTGATGAGGCTCCGACAAGAATGTGAGTGTAAACAATGAGTGTGTATGTGAATGTCAGAACGCGAATGGTAGAATGATTCGATAGAGTTGACAGGTTGGTAGTACATCACTCATACTCACACTGTTCGAATTCAAGAAGTACTGGAACTACGGTGGTCTTTTTATAACATTTAATGGGACGCACACTTGGACAGTACGTGTATGGTTACAGGAACAAATGTCGACATAGACAGCATAATGTTGATCACAGGAATATCATCTTAAGTTAGCATTCATGCTTGGCAAATATCATAATGGAGCATTCGTAAATAAGCATTCAGAGTTCCATCATGTAAATCATCTGGCTTTACTGACTGGGCACGTCAGACCATAACCAATATATAGGAAGGCTCCTAGACCTAACCTCGTCTAGTGAATATCCCTTCACGTAAAGTTCAATATATATATTTTCCATAAAGATATAGGAATCCCAGACATGGGTTCTCACATGTAGCAGTGATCTCTTGGTTCATCGAGCGATAGTACAGGCATCCCTTTTTCTCACTCGATAAATACAAAGTATATGAATTTCAACATGGCTGTTCTTCTCTCGTGAGTTTCACTCACTATAGGACCCAGACCAAAATTGGTCATTCGTTAAATGTTCTCATTTCTTCATAGCTTCTCTCATAGAGGTAATTGAATAATATCATACAATCTAGTGCTGATACATAGGAATGTCGTCTTCCTTTGAATAAATATTCTTTTCAAAAGTACCACTGTGCATCTGTTTATCGACAACGATGGCGAAGCCCAAGTTCATAATAAATTGTGGTTTTACCTTTCTATGCGAAATATAACTTTGCCATTCCTTGGCAAAAGAGAATAAACACTGGGGTAAAGTACATACAACATGTCTAAATGACTATCACTTTTCCCCATTGACTTATAGATCACTTTTTCGGCGATAGGCCTGCTACCACAAAATTCTACATCCAGACAGGATGACAGCCATGAATCACACCCCTTGCTAGCGATACTTCCGCTGCATAGCCTTTGACCTTTTCTAGCGACAACCAACATAGTTCGACTTAGAAATGTAAAGATATCCATATATAAGACAGACTCGTCCTACTCATACAAACACTACGTATAAATTCAGGCCATAGATATACTGAAGCAAGAACAATCTATTCCTACCCAGCCAAAGAATAAATCGCAGTAGGCCTAGACTCGTCCGCGGAGTCCGATCGAAGATGACGGAACTACTTTCAAGGGAAGTAACTCAAAAATGACTTCTCCTTAAGCACTTAAAAAGGAAATACTTTGATTACAAAATATTTGCGAACATAATAAGTATATAAATGTATTATATTGCAAGATAGTAAAAATTGCCCGTTACAATGGGGTTCCATTAAAACATTTATTTAACAAAGTAGAACATCCAAGGTCAACATCAGTTTGATAACAATTGTTAGACTTCCTCAAAAAATGTGAAGTCTGCATGTAGTTTCAATTTTCCATCTCTTATCTCAATATCTCATAATTAAGTACATATATTCCTTGACTAGTTTCTGACTTCACCTTACTATCTATTTCCTTCTTGGGCGCAATTGAGAGAGAGGCTTCTACCTTCTTTTCTATCTCTAGAAATTGTTCAACTTTAGTCCCTTCTTGTGGCATTTAGATTTCGATGCATGAGATGAGATTTTCTGAAAATACGACTTAGTCAAAACGAGATGTACTTACGAGATATGAATATAGGAGAATGCACAACTGCTATTCTCTGCTTTACTAATGTAAAAAGCCTCTGTAGGTTTCTCTTCTGAGATCTTCAGAATACTAAAGCCTATGTCACTGTAGTTCCGAGAGTAAACTTGAACACGGTCCCTCCATCAAAATCTACTAGCGACTATCACCAACGGCTTGTTATCAGGAACTGTTCTAATATCTTGGCTTTTAGCTGAGCTCGAAAATGGTGCTGGGACTTGCCGCTTTCGATTGGTTGTAAAAATCATAAAGAGTTATTTCATTAGCTTCCTACTTAACATAATATATAACTAAGCCTATGCAAATGAGATGACGTCAATCGTTGCTATGCAACTCCCGCCAAAAAAGGCTGGCGTCTACGAAAACAATTTAGTTTCAGTTTCGGTTTATAAATAGCTTTTATGTTACTAAAAATATTTTATGAAATCCAGGGCCGGCGCTAAGGATTTCTACTTATGTTTTGTTTATAATTATTCTAATGGGTTAGTTAGCACGAATAATGCTAACGTAGTAGGCCATCCGGTCACAATTACTCGGCTTCCCAAAAGAGCAAAGGCCTTCAACAAACCCGTGCAAAGTCCACCTGTTGCATGCCACCAGCTCAAGGTCTTTCCTTAGATGCATATGTTTATTCATGAGCTCATGACCCTGTAGATTATGACCATTCAACAAGTTCACGCCAAACTTTTTTGTCCTGTACCATTCGTTCAAGGTATTTCCATGCCTTCGTTATCTATTTCATGCCTTTTTCTAATACATTTTCCCGTTTGGTTTTCGGTCTACCTATGTGTAGCAAAATGGACAGAAAACATTCTGGAAATTAAGCGAAATTTAGTATCTTTATGATTAATCGTTATATGATTCTATTTGTGACTTCAGAAAGGGGGAAATACCTAATTATGCTGAGTTGAAAAGGGAGGCAACCTATCAAAATTGCCAACAGAGAGCCTATCAAACGCATAAGTAGTGAAAGGGAAAAACTAATCGGAGTGAGAGAATGAGATCCAGCCAGACCCAAACTGCACTAATCGGAATGAGAGAGGGAAATCCAATCAGACACAAGCTCAGTCAAGTCATACTGACTGGAAAACTGAATATAAGCTCGGTTCAGACTTAATTCTACACTTTCCAAAGTCACACAAAGATTCTGCTGCTGAGAAGACAATAACTTGACTTACTACCCAATAGTTGTTCAAGCCATAGTCATAATTACCTGTCTCTGAGAGTACGTCTCTAGATCGTTAAGTTTATAAAATATCTTAGTGTCATATAAATTGTTGTATATTTTATATGAATCTTATAATTGGCTTAGATTTACATGCTTGTTTTGTGTCGTGGAATATTCTAATCCACATATATAAATTAAAAGGTAAACATAAAGCCTAACAAATAAATCTAATAAAGAAAAGAGCAATGGTAAAATAACAGTGCTGTCACAAGGAATGTACTCGAAATCCCCTTTGTTTTATGCTTCGTCTGCAAATTGTAACGCTTTCACGTTGATAGTAAAAGCCTACTATATTATTACCCGCTTTCTTCAATGAAACGTGTGCTGTATTTCTTGGAAAAACATTGAGATACCAAGCTGATCAATGACCTAATTTAAATATTTCATTCATTCCATTTTATACACGGCGTAACTAAAGACAGATGGACTAAAGGATAGAGAGAAGGGAGAGACATACAGCCGAACACGTGCAACACAAAACACGCGTCGCGCGATACACAATTACTACTATCACGCGTGTAAGGCCACATGCACTAACTTTTTTTTTCAGACGGACAGTGATAAATTCACTACCCTTCCCAGAGTTAGGTTTTAAAAAACCTGGGAAACGCTTATTAGAAAAGATAACATTATATGGGTTTACGTTTGAAAACATTACAGTACCCAGACAGCACATCTTCGAAACAGGAGGTAGAAGGAATTGCATATTTTGAACGCAGCATTTTAGCTCTATTAAATATATATATTTGGGTTCCTTAGGGTTTGCTGACAAAGAATATGTACAACGTTATGCAAATAGTCTAGGAATTGACAAGTTATAGCCAAAATAAAATGATGGTGCTGTCAGACAACACCCAAAATCAGAATCGCTCAGTGGTAGATTTTTTTACACCACCATTGTACGGGAAATGGGCCACAAGTTACATTTGAACTGATTGGCTGGAATGATATGTAAGGCTAAACACGATTAGTCGGGCTATAAATACTATCTTTGGTTGTTAGGGGAGACGTAGGAAGTTAAAATTTTTTCAAACACTTGTCGAAACGTGGCTCCATTGGCCAGACTCGCTGATATACTCACTTAGGAGCGTTAGTTCGAGACCACTAGTCAAATAAGCTTGATAAAGCAACAGTGCGTTGAAGCCAGCTCATATTTTTGCTAAATAAAAGCCTGGAACATAAGCAGATGGGAATTTGTGCCAGTAGTTGTGCCAGAATTCATTGCTAATCAACGTATCTGTGTTTGTTTCCATGAATTGTGGTAAGCTTGAAACATTCAGTATCTTTTAATGAAAATTGAATGTGAATTGTTAATTTATACCTGTATATATGTGTAGTTCAGTAGCAAACATGATGTAAAGCCTATAATGCTCCAGCCTGAACAGAAGGTGTCGGAGGAAAGTAAAACTGCATGGAATGGCCAAACAGTACACTGACACCTAGATTATTGATTAGACAGAAATAATGCTGGAAGTGCAGAGGCGTAGTAACCATTAAGGAGGTTAATACTGGTATAAAGTATTTCAGATGAAGCTGACAGTTGGCCTAACGCTCTGAACTCAATGTTTGTGATGTATTGTGCTCAGTGTAAAAAGAGAGTATAAATTAGTTATGAAGTAGAAGGTACATCCTTCTTGTTTTCAGGGACCGTGGTCTTGATGGTATTGAGCAGCACCTGGTCAGAGCTTTGCTGAATCCAGAGTCGGACAGCATACTCCTTGGTCCATTTAGCTATCAGTGAGGTGTCTCCAGAGCCCAGGGGAGAAATCGAGCAGAGGAGTCTTTTCCTGCCGCCATCACGCAAGATAAGCTGATGTGGCCAGCTGAGCTCAAAATTATGTACCCCCATCTTAAAATGACCTTGTAAAAATAACATTAAGAGGGGAATTAAATTGTTTTAATATCAGGAACTGAGAACATCTCCAATACTAGGTCCAATAAAGACAAACTATTGAAGTCATGATGACAAATACCAACAGAGCTTGAACAAAACAAAACCAGTATTACCTCATATTACTACTACACAACTGACACACATAGGATACTTTTAATAATATATGTCATTGCAGTATTCTTATTGATAAATTCTGTACATATAACTTGTAAGTAAAATGGATTGTGATTCCTGGTTCCCTTTGTATTTGAATCAGGACACATATTCATTCATAACAGCAATGAATACATATTGTTATTTGAAAAGTTATCAGTGACTCCTTTAAGATATCCTTTAGAGTGTTATATGTATGTGAGTGTCACAGTGTTGTCAAGTGTGGTGGAATAAATTAAATTGTTTATCTGTCTGTTGTTGTTATGACTTACACTTCATCATACACATACCCTAGACATACAACGTAGTCATCACACTATTCCAGAATAATTCTGACTGAGGTATACATATGTGGCAGCAAGTAAGGTTATATATCATACACTACTCTTATTAGATATATATACCTTCACAGCTGATCTCAGTCAGTACACTAAGTCCCCTATACATATTTATAACATCCCACTTCACCACATATATTGGGGTCTCGCTCTTGGGATTTTGAATCTTTTCCTATTAAAAATATTGGGGGTAATTCACTTCAGGGAATATAAGAATTAAAAGGTATCCTTGGGTGGAATTAAATAAGGTTGAGCTCACGGTGCCTGTGTTGTCCATTAGATATATATTTAGAAATTGAATTGTTGGTTAGACATTGTATAAATTTACCTGATAGACAATGGCGGACCTGGCCAAGTTTCGATCTGCTGCTGTACAGACTGCAAAAGAGTTAGGATTAGATGGGCAAGTTATGGTTGCCTATGTCACTACGGAATGTGACAAATTTATTGAACGCGAAGAAAGAAGATTAGAAAAAGAGGCCGAAAGAAAGTTAGAGGCTGAAAGGGAAATTAAGAAGTTACAATTTGAGGCTGAGGCTGAGACTAAGAGGTTGCAGGCTGAGGCTGAGACTAAGAGGTTACAGGCTGAGGCTGAGACTAAGAGGTTGCAGATTGAGGCTGAGGCTAAGAAATTGGAAGCAGAAGAAAGAAGATTGACTGCAGAAAGAGAAGAGAAGAAATTAGCTGCAGAAAGAGAAGAGAAGAAATTAGCTGCAGAAAGAGAAGAGAAGAAATTAGCTGCAGAAAGAGAAGAGAAGAGATTAGCTGCAGAAAGGGAAGCAGAAAAGGAGGAGAAGAGATTACAAAGGGAACATGAGTTACGACTAAGGGAGTTTGAGTTTCAGGGCCATGCTCCTGAAAATGGTGCCAGTCCCTTTGCCTCTGATGCCACTGCTAGCCAAGGAGCCTCAACCTCAGCTATGAATTTTCATTTAGATCATTTTGTTGAGAAAGACGATGATATAGAGAGCTACCTAAATAGGTATGAAGTTTTTGCAAAAATGAGTAGAGGTGATCAGGAAAATTATGACATGCTAAAGCAGGCTCTTTTGTTAAGGTATGAAAAGAATGCAGAATTCTATAGGAAAAAATTTAGGAATGCTAAACTACTGTCAGGTGAAACCTATCACCAGTTCTCTGCACGAATAGAGACATACTTGGAGAAATGGACTTCTCTGGGGAAAACCCAAGATCTTAAGGAAATGGTCCTTATAGAGCAATTAAGAGAGTCCATGGCTCCAGACCTGAGAAAGTTTCTCATGGAACAAGGTGCAGAGAGGCTGGGTGAGTTGCTAAATGTTGCTGAAAGGTATCAAGCAGCTCAAGCAGAGGTAACAGGAAATAAAAAGAAACAAGTGGATAACTT
Source organism: Oreohelix idahoensis (assembly GCA_024509875.1). Lineage (NCBI taxonomy): Eukaryota > Metazoa > Mollusca > Gastropoda > Stylommatophora > Oreohelicidae > Oreohelix > Oreohelix idahoensis. Next base: position 109,434 of record JAMPIV010016302.1, read on the forward strand.
TAGGGCACCACAGAACTTTAATAAATTTGATCCTAAGGATCAAAATAAAGGTAAGCACCAATTTGATAGGCCACGGTATGAAAATAAAAATAAAAACCCACAATTCGATGAAAGGAAATATGATGAAAGAAAATCTTTCAACCAAGGAAAAAGGTGGTGTAAAAATTGTAAGATGAACAATCATGACACTGACCATTGTAGAAGGAAACCTCCTCATTTTGCTGCTATGACATCGGGGAAAAAGGAAAAGAAGGGCAAACCTGAAGAATTACAGGAACCATACCACCCCCCAGTGTGTGAAGATGTCATCTGTAATGGTGTCACTATAAGATGTTTATATAATACCGGTTTAGATTACGATTCCGTTGTGAGTTCTCACCTGGTGCAGGCCGATCAATACACCACAGAAACAGTGGAGATTCAAACTGCAACCAAGGATGTAGCTACCATGACACTTCCCGTCGCCCGAATAAAAGTGAAAACGCGATATGTGGAAGGAATCATAAAAGCAGCAGTGATAAATGAGCCAATCTACCCTCTAATATTGGGGTGTAGATATGTCTTCTTGGGGAATCCCAAGAGACCTGTGATATTGGCAACAGTGCAGACCAGATCACAGTCAAAAAAGGAGGAGGATAATCCCATAAATACTCACCTAGATGAGATGAGGAAGGCACAGGCTGAGGACAAAACACTCAAGCAATGTTTCAAGAAGTTGCCCAAATCTCATACACCTCCAGGCAAGGGAGAGTTTTATATGAAGAACAAACTAATATATAGGAAGGCTGGATCTGAATCCAATGGTCACGGACAGCTGGTCCTTCCCACTTCATATAGGACTAAAGTGTTGGAACTAGGGCATGCGATTCCCTTCAGTGGTCATATGGGAATCAGCGCAACAGGACAGCGAATAGCTTGTCACTATTTCTGGCCAGGAATAACTGAAGATATCAAACGATATGTAAAATCCTGTCCAGAGTGCCAACGAGTAGCACCTAAACATTGGACTGCACCAGCAACTCTGGGGGAAATGCCCATAGTGGGAACACCCTTTGAGAGAGTTGCCGTGGATCTTGTGGGACCTCTCACCCGAACCAAGAGAAGGAACAGCTACATTCTGACTCTGGTGGACACTTGTTCTATGTGGGGAGAGGCAGTAGCCCTGTCATCCATTGATTCTAAACATGTGGCAGAGGCATTGCTCACAATTTTCACAAGGTTAGGCTTTCCCAATCAAATCTTGACTGATAATGGCTCTCAGTTCAAGGGGAAACTAACTGAAGAAGTTTTCAGGATCTTCCAGGCCAAACACTTCCATTGTAGTGTGTATCATCCCCAAGGGAACGGCCAAGTGGAAAGATTTAACGGCACATTGATGTCGATCCTGAGAAAGTTGGCACACGAAAAACCAGATACATGGGACCAGTACCTGCACGCCGCCCTCTTTGCTTATCGGGAGGTACCCCATAGTTCAACCGGTATGGCCCCGGCAACATTATTGTTTGGAAGACCAATAAAAGGTCCACTCGAAGCTTTGTTAAGAACGTGGACTGATGAAAAGGCAGAGGAAAACATTACATCTTCATACCAATATGTGAATGAGCTGACCACTCGTTTAAAAACTGGCTGGAAACTTGCCAATGAAAATTTGAAACAAGCCAGGAAGAAACATGCTGCCTATTATAACAGGAAGGCGAAAGACAGAAATTTGGCTGTGGGAGAGAAAGTACTGCTTCTTTTGCCCGGGAGTCAGAATAAGTTACAAATTGGATGGCAGGGTCCATATACAGTTTTAGAGAAGGTGTCTAGAACAAATTATAAGATAGATAAGAAGGGGAAAGAAAAAATCTATCATGTGAATCTCCTGAAGAAATATTTGGAAAGAGAACATCAGGAAGAGACACACTTGTTGACCTTGTCCATCGCCATGGAGATGAAAAAGGAACCACTTTCATCATTTGAGTATCCATTACACCCCTGTGAGACAGCAGCACAGGTGAAAATCAGTACACATTTAACGAAAACTCAGAAAGAGAGAGTGCAACAGGTTCTAAATAATCATGCAGAGGTGTTAACAGACCGACCAGGGCATACAAACCTATTGGAATATGATATGAAACTGATAGACCCCACACCTGTCTGTATGAAACCATATTCGATTCCGTTTGCTAAAGAGAAAGCTTTGAAGGAAGAGATAGACTATCTATTGAAGGAGGGAATTATTTCACACAGTGAATCCTCATATAGTTCCGGTGTTGTACTCTTAAGGAAGCCCTCTGGAGAACATAGACTCTGTATAGATTACAGGAGACTGAATGCTATTACAGAAGGACAGGTGGATCCATTGCCGGATACAAATCAGCTGTTTGCCAGACTAAATAAAGCTAAATATTTCTCAAGGGTGGATCTGAGTAAAGGATAATATCAGATTCCAGTAAAACCTGAGATCAGACAAAATTGTTGGATGTAAACATTTCGGAGGAACGTAATGAATCCCTGAGTTGCCTCTTTGATTGAGGATATTCCGAATGTTTCATACAGGATAATAAGAAGATTATGGGATCCACTACGAAAACTCTGCTATCACCAGGTATATGTTATCGCCTCATAACGTACATTTTGAGGGAAATATAATGTTCTCTAGACATGTCATTGCGCAGACTCAGAGAAGAGAAATGGTGAATACGGGTTGCGAAGCAGCATTAAGACAAGCACTCACACTTGCGGCTGTTAAGTAACATAACCGAAATATATTATTGGTTGTAGAAGTCTGAGGCAGATTTCATGAGTAGTGCCTACTCTGAATGGACCCAACTACATAAAACCATGATAGCACCACAGCAGAGTAAAGTCAAGTTGACTTACATTTATCTATGTGTATATAGAATAAAGGACTGACATGGGATGTCTGTTTTAAGAGGGGAGATGTCGTGGAATATTCTAATCCACATATATAAATTAAAAGGTAAACATAAAGCCTAACAAATAAATCTAATAAAGAAAAGAGCAATGGTAAAATAACAGTGCTGTCACAAGGAATGTACTCGAAATCCCCTTTGTTTTATGCTTCGTCTGCAAATTGTAACGCTTTCACGTTGATAGTAAAAGCCTACTATATTATTACCCGCTTTCTTCAATGAAACGTGTGCTGTATTTCTTGGAAAAACATTGAGATACCAAGCTGATCAATGACCTAATTTAAATATTTCATTCATTCCATTTTATACACGGCGTAACTAAAGACAGATGGACTAAAGGATAGAGAGAAGGGAGAGGCATACAGCCGAACACGTGCAACACAAAACACGTGTCGCGCGATACACAATTACTACTATCACGCGTGTAAGGCCACATGCACTAACTTTTTCAGACGGACAGTGATAAATTCACTACCCTTCCCAGAGTTAGGTTTTAAAAAACCTGGGAAACGCTTATTAGAAAAGATAACATTATATGGGTTTACGTTTGAAAACATTACAGTACCCAGACAGCACATCTTCGAAACAGGAGGTAGAAGGAATTGCATATTTTGAACGCAGCATTTTAGCTCTATTAAATATATATATTTGGGTTCCTTAGGGTTTGCTGACAAAGAATATGTACAACGTTATGCAAATAGTCTAGGAATTGACAAGTTATAGCCAAAATAAAATGATGGTGCTGTCAGACAACACCCAAAATCAGAATCGCTCAGTGGTAGATTTTTTTTACACCACCATTGTACGGGAAATGGGCCACAAGTTACATTTGAACTGATTGGCTGGAATGATATGTAAGGCTAAACACGATTAGTCGGGCTATAAATACTATCTTTGGTTGTTAGGGGAGACGTAGGAAGTTAAAATTTTTTCAAACACTTGTCGAAACGTGGCTCCATTGGCCAGACTCGCTGATATACTCACTTAGGAGCGTTAGTTCGAGACCACTAGTCAAATAAGCTTGATAAAGCAACAGTGCGTTGAAGCCAGCTCATATTTTTGCTAAATAAAAGCCTGGAACATAAGCAGATGGGAATTTGTGCCAGTAGTTGTGCCAGAATTCATTGCTAATCAACGTATCTGTGTTTGTTTCCATGAATTGTGGTAAGCTTGAAACATTCAGTATCTTTTAATGAAAATTGAATGTGAATTGTTAATTTATGCCTGTATATATGTGTAGTTCAGTAGCAAACATGATGTAAAGCCTATAATGCTCCAGCCTGAACAGAAGGTGTCGGAGGAAAGTAAAACTGCATGGAATGGCCAAACAGTACACTGACACCTAGATTATTGATTAGACAGAAATAATGCTGGAAGTGCAGAGGCGTAGTAACCATTAAGGAGGTTAATACTGGTATAAAGTATTTCAGATGAAGCTGACAGTTGGCCTAACGCTCTGAACTCAATGTTTGTGATGTATTGTGCTCAGTGTAAAAAGAGAGTATAAATTAGTTATGAAGTAGAAGGTACATCCTTCTTGTTTTCAGGGACCGTGGTCTTGATGGTATTGAGCAGCACCTGGTCAGAGCTTTGCTGAATCCAGAGTCGGACAGCATACTCCTTGGTCCATTTAGCTATCAGTGAGGTGTCTCCAGAGCCCAGGGGAGAAATCGAGCAGAGGAGTCTTTTCCTGCCGCCATCACGCAAGATAAGCTGATGTGGCCAGCTGAGCTCAAAATTATGTACCCCCATCTTAAAATGACCTTGTAAAAATAACATTAAGAGGGGAATTAAATTGTTTTAATATCAGGAACTGAGAACATCTCCAATACTAGGTCCAATAAAGACAAACTATTGAAGTCATGATGACAAATACCAACAGAGCTTGAACAAAACAAAACCAGTATTACCTCATATTACTACTACACAACTGACACACATAGGATACTTTTAATAATATATGTCATTGCAATATTCTTATTGATAAATTCTGTACATATAACTTGTAAGTAAAATGGATTGTGATTCCTGGTTCCCTTTGTATTTGAATCAGGACACATATTCATTCATAACAGCAATGAATACATATTGTTATTTGAAAAGTTATCAGTGACTCCTTTAAGATATCCTTTAGAGTGTTATATGTATGTGAGTGTCACAGTGTTGTCAAGTGTGGTGGAATAAATTAAATTGTTTATCTGTCTGTTGTTGTTATGACTTACACTTCATCATACACATACCCTAGACATACAACGTAGTCATCACACTATTCCAGAATAATTCTGACTGAGGTATACATATGTGGCAGCAAGTAAGGTTATATATCATACACTACTCTTATTAGATATATATACCTTCACAGCTGATCTCAGTCAGTACACTAAGTCCCCTATACATATTTATAACATCCCACTTCACCACATTTTGTCTTGTCATCCCTTGTGACAAAACAACTGATAATTGGAATTTTCCAATCCGTCCCATTTTCCCTACTCTTCAAATTTTCCTGTTTTCATCGGCTGCATGTATTGTCGTTCTCTTTTCATTACTCTTGCCGTCTTATTCCACTGACCCCCCCTCCCCCCCCCCCCCCCCCCCCCCCCCTCGCAATGACATGTCATTGGGCCAAAAGGGCTAGAAAGCTCGAGTGCCGCTGGTTATTAAAAAAAAAAAAAAAAAATTAGCCCTATTATTCCCCGCTCAGCACACACTCCACGGCGGGCGGGTCGGGTTTTTTTTATTTCACCGCTGGCCCTCATTTAAAATGCATCGCACGGTTCTTTGTGGCACAGCGATCGACAGCTTGTAGTAATATTACTTAAGACACACCTACGTGCATGTTGTGATACGCCAGACCAGAGGGACAGTCTTCGCTCGTAACAGTTTTTTACCACTGACCGATTAACAGTTCTTTGAAACGTGCGCCGCTGTCTTATTTAGGGTTTCAGGAGAACGGGCCAGCGTGGCCGACCCTTTGATAGCTGGGTATCCTAGCTGGGTCTAAGTGTATATATATATTAATTCAAAATTCTTGCTCATACGTTTGCTTTCATACTGATAATAACTGAATAAAGAATGATTATTTAGTTTTAAATTAACGTGTAACAAATTTAATAGTCAATTAGTTTTAACACGTTAAAATAACGATGAAATGATTGTGAATTTTAGGTGTAATTAAAATTGTCTTCACTGAGACTTTGGTTTGAGGATTGATAAAATAATTTGTCCTTTTGCTGTTTCCATGTACAAAAAAACTTAGCTGGTGTAAGTGAGTCCTGCGGCTGTGGTTTCGTCAATTCTTCTGGGAAGGTACTTCTTCACACAACTTGTCCAATTTAGGCGGTTAGTGTTGATTCCCTGCTTTTAGCGTAGAACGTTCGTCCTTCAGCTTCGTATCACGAACAGTCTGATAACTTCGTTCCACGAACAGTCTGATAGCTTCGTTCCACGAACTTTAGACAAAATAAAAAAAAAACAAATGCCCCTGCTAAACACACTTGGTTTGAAGATTAACAGGCACATTGTCTCGCTGTCCACCCACCAATGTTAGCCTCTCTGAATAATTATATTCTTGAGTATACAGAGCGTAGCTCAGGGAAAATTATTAGAAATCACCAATATTCTTCTGGGTATAAAACTGGGAAAATATGTGCTTGGACAGCTTGAAATTCCATGATTTGCTTGAATTACATTTAACAAGGTACATTTATCTCACAAAATGATACTATATACTTGATGCACATGTGATGTAATCATCACTCATCACTGCTCCAATCGGAGTCTGGGGATGCTGCTGCTTTCGCGTTTCTTACCGAATTAGCATAAAACAAACACCAGCGCTTGCTCTAGTGGTTCATAAACATACGATTGTCGTATGTTGAGGTTGCCAGCCTCATATATAACCACTTAGCAAGAAAAACATGTCAAATTCACATTTGTAAAATAAATGTTTACACTTACCCGGAAGTAACTTTTTGGAATACAATCTTCTGGCACAGTTTAGAACTCACTCACACAGCATGTGTTGATGCTTTCGAATCACTTTGTCTGGAAAATTTAGAATTCCTTTTATGACGGGTGATCTGATTCCTTAGATCTCCAGTCTTTGTATTTAAAATGCAGGTTTATGTTTTAAGTTTTAAAGTTGTCCAATTACTTCGATCCTGGTCCTTTAAGTTTCCAGACTTCGTATTTAAAAATGCGGGTGTACTTTTAAGTTTTAAATCTGCCCAAAAACTCTGTTCTGTCACTTATAATTTTGGAATCCTTTGTCCGATCATTCTCTTTCTGGCTCAGGTGAATTGCTAGCGTGACGTGGAGATGCAGTCTGACCTGTGACTCCGATTTCGCTAGATTATATTTCAATTTCTCAATTCAAAATCCCAGATTTTACTTCCGACGAATTTGCCAATGGAAGTCGAAGTCTAATCCGGCTGTCAAATTAAGCCAATGGTAAACTCTTTAGAACTAAATGGGTCGGGGTGTTAAATCACAATGTTCCCGCGTGTTTTAAAATATAACATTTTAAAATTCCAACGCGCGACCTCTTTCTAATAAGGCTGTAATACTTCCGCTTTCATCTTTATGTAAACTCACAAACAAATTAGTGCACTCATTCCTGCCCCAACATAATCTCCCCAGACAGGTTACACTGACTAACAAAAAAATTTTTTTTTCTTTCTCTAACATTTCTATGTTTTTCTGGTCAATGTTAATGCGCTGTTTTTAAATCTGCAAACCGTTTTTCTCTATCAGGTCTGGATCTCTAGAAATACGCAATTGAAGTTTTTTAACAACACATACAGTATTACAACATCATTTGTACAAGAAGTATAACAGTTATGTAGGCTTGAATTTCTTTGCAGTCGACTTTCGTCGGCGAATGGCATGTGGTACATCGCGATGAAGCATCCAACAATAATCGGCAAGCATGGTCACACTCCACCGTCCTTGATAACGTGACTCCATTACGGCGATATCTTGATGGAATCGTTCTCCATGTTCATCGCTGACTTCGCCAAGGTTGTCAGGGAAAAAGTCAAGATGCGAATCGAGCAAATGGATTTTGAGGGACATGTTACAGCCCATAATTCTGTATGCATCTATGCACTGCTTAACAATATGCACATAGTCGACAGATTTGTGATTTTCCCAGAAAGTTATCGACGATCGATTTGAATGCCATCCATGCGCGAAGTTCACTACCATGTAACAAGTTCTCGAATTGTTTGTCTGCAATAACTTTCCTAATCTGAGGTCCTACAAAGATACCTTCCTTTATCTTTGCATCGCTAATCTTTGCATCGCTAATTTGCGGAATCTTTTCTCGAAGATAAGTGAAAGCTTTGCTCGTTTTATCTAACGCTTTTACGAAATTCTTCATGAGCCCCAACTTTATATGTAACGGTGGTAAAATGATGCTGTTTTTGTTAACTAATGGCTCGTGTATTACATTTTTATGCCCGTGCTGCATACGATCCCTGATAGCCCACACCTTTCTTGCATAATGTTCCTGTCTGTTGCGGCTGTCCCATTCACATAGAAAGCAACAAAATTTAGTATACCCAGTCTGCATGCCCGTGAGAATTGCAATGACCTTTAGGTCTCCACAAATCCGCCATTGGTAGTCATTGTACTTATTTTTGCCAAAAGTATAGCCATATTGTCATAAGTTTCTTTCATATGAACAGAGTAGGCGACTGGAATTGATGAAAATAAATTTCCATTATGCAATAACACGGCTTTTAGACTAGTCTTGGAAGAGTCGATGAAAAGTCGCCATTCGTTGACTATGTGCTCATGACCGAGGTGCACCATTAGACCTTTTACATCTTTGCAATAGCAAATGTCATCATCCATCTCAAAGTATTGAACAAGTTCTCTGTGTCTATGACGAAATTTAGATATCGGAGTATTGGGCGCTAAAAGATTCCATTCTTTGAGTCGCGAACCGAGTAATTCCGCTTGTCCTTTGGTGAGAGCGAGATCACGTATTAGATCTGAAAGTTCTGAATGGTTAATTAGGTGAACACCATCATTCACCGGTACACAATCCGAGTCAGAATTAGTTTCTAAAGCAGGTAAACTATCACTTTCTGATGGTTCATTCACGTCCAACGGATATTGTTCTGGTGGAACTGGGATCGCACACGTGATTGGATCATGAGGCACTTGTTTCGAAACCGATTCAATATTTGTATAAACCACAGACTTTCTAGTTTTAAAAGTGAAACCATAGATATTTGTCAAGCAGAAGTAACAATCAGTAGCGTGATTTGTCGGTTCACGCCATATTACTGGCACTCCAAAAGGCATCGACTTATGCTTCGGCAATTTTCGTAACCAACCTACCAATGTATTTGCACAAGTCGAACAAACTGCATTTGGCTTCCAAGATTTATTTGCATCATCAACTTTCGAATCGAAATAAAGTTCATATGCTTTCTTTAAAGGAACCCGTTACACGCCCATTGAGGCATATTGGGAATATGGTGTTAGGCCCATATTATCTTGACCGTCGGCACACGAGGGGTGATGTGGTCGGCATCACGCCGGCCGCCTTAACCTTCCCAGAGTAGCTCTGGTACACCCATTTGGGGCTGGGTCGACCCAGGAGCCGTTTGTGGCCTAAAAATTTTTCCGCCTCATCTGGGGATCGAACCATAGACCACTGCGCTAGGAAGCCAGTGCACTAACCACTATGCTACCGCGGCTATGCTTTCTTTAGCAATGGTGTAAAGTTTTTCTGGTGAACACGATCGGTAAAATATCCGCACACGTAACAGAACAGATCAGCCGAATTTCTACAACTTCTAGAAGCCATATTTCACTCAGAATTATTTCAAAATACAGTAACTATTTGAAATATAACGTAACATATGTCATGCATCTTTTAGCAGTATAAAAAGTAGAATTATTTTGCATTTTATTAATTTTTAAAAAGTTATATAGTAAAAACGAAACGGAGCAAATAACGGTTTCCCAAAAATATATTTATTCACAAATATCTTAAGAACCCGACGTGATAGAGATAAACGGATTTCAAATTTGAAATCAGCGCAAGAAACTGACCTAAGAACACTTATTCTTATATAAGAAAGAAAAATGTTGTTTATCAGTGAATTATCGGTAATATTCTTGATACAGGGATGGGCCAGCGGAAGCTATTATCACCTGGGCCCTCGTCCATCTTAGACGGCTTTCTTTTCATCGATGGTGCGCGACCATCCTGTACAAACATCGATCGCGTCTATCAAAGGTGGCTAGACGGCTTACGTGATAAACTTATTATCCTATGACCTGTGAAATAGCCTGGTATTATCACGATTCACCTGGCGAAGCGTAAATACATGTGGGAGTGGCTTCAGAGCGAATAATTTAGGGCATAAAATAAGCCGATTAATAGGAAGATGAATGAGGAAAATGAAGAGATACTGCCGGATAAAACAACAGTTATTAAAAGTGCACCCAAATAATAGGACGATGAAAGAGAGAAAGAAGGGCACCAAAGTACATGCACAAACCGTTTTGTGACAGTTATCTGTTCCACTTGTCTGGTCTTGCCATCAGTTCCATGTGTCTAGTTATTGTCATCAGTTCCACTTGTCTGGTCTTGTCATCAGTTCCAGTTGTCTGGTTCTTGTCATGAGTTCCACTTGTCTGGTCTTGTCATCAGTTCCATGTGTCTGGTTATTGTCATCAGTTCCACTTGTCTGGTCTTGTCACCAGTTCCATGTGTCTGGTTCATGTCATCAGTTCCATGTGTCTGGTTCTTGTCATCAGTTTCACTTGTCTCGTTCTTGTCAACAGTTCCACATGTCTGGTTCGTGTCATCAGTTCCCGTTGTCTGGTTCTTGTCATCAGTTCCATGTGTCTGGTTCTTGTCATTGTCGTAGATTTTTCGATAGGAATTTAAGACATAGATTGGTCCCTTCTGAATAAGACTAGAACAGGTGATAGCTCAGTGGGAGATACGGCAAAGAAATAGATTTTCACGAATGAGATGGTGGAACATAGGTAGAGTCTGTCCCTGTCCCTGAAATCGAGAAAACTTCTCTCATATCAGCTTATCTCTACAACAAGACTTTGTTTGTCAGACAGTCTAACCACACTATATATTAATATAATATACTCACCACTCACATACACCCACATAAGTGACGACAGTTAGACGCACAGACGTGAAAAACTATATCTATGAAATAGGGATTTTTTTGGAACGAGCTGACCAACACACGTAAATAAAGTTTATGTACATGTTTATTTATCATAAGAAAACTTCACAACCATAATAATTTGAATATCAAATCAAATACCAATAAACATAAGTTAATGAATTAATAAGGGAGTTAGACTCATAGGTGTAATCCTCCCTCCCTCTGTAGAGACAAGATCCCATTAGAAGAGAAGTTAATAACCCCCAAAGAGTCAAAGGTGTTTACACTATGGTCTAGGATTTCCCTCTACAATAAAGAACAGAGTTTATCCGTTAATCTATTCTGAAAGGGACAGCATTAGCAAAACTTGAATAAAAAAATACAAAGTTAGTACTTGGGTTATACAATGAAAGAATTATTTATCCCTGCTTTCTCTCGCTCTGACAGACCTGCGATCACAACCAGTCACACTCTTACCTAATAGGTGCTTTCACAACATCTGGAACACAATCGTAAGGTACACGCAGCCCATCCAAGGTTTGGTTATGGGCGAATCAAGCCCAGTTTCTCCAAAGACTAATTAATTCAAATGATGGGAAACGCTTGATTCGCTACTAGTAGTAGGATGCTGATTATGTCCACTTCAATTTGTGTCCAGGTAGTAAAAATAATTAAGAGGTCTAATGTTCACAGTGTACAGTAGCTTGGAATCTTCAATCGTTTAAATCGTGTTTTCGAGTGTCAGGTAAATAAATCTCTTCAGGATAAATCTTCTTCACAACACTGTGGTTGTTATTCAGGTATTGTAAATGTTAGATTATGTCGCCACCACAGACTGAATGTAAATGAACTTGGGAATAGAAATCTGGATATTCTATAAGTCCAGTTACAATTTATTCTTAATATTCTTTGGGTTTGTACCCTGTCTCTTTCTGGGTGTAAACCACGAGGCCAGACAGGTTACCTTGAAAAAAAACCCGATATTTATATCAGAATGTTCTTTTGTAAAGTTATTCTCAGATTCATATGGAAGCCGCTGGTAAGGTTTAGGGTTTGACCCAATACTGTGTAAAGAGAAAAGATACAAATACTTAACATAATATAGTATACACCTTACTCCGCGTAACATAGAATATATTATCCACTTCGGTTATTTAACTTTAAATTATAAACCATGTAGCGAAAGGTTTTCCTAGTATGATAGTAGTGGTAGAGAAGAAGTAGAATCTCTCTCTACAGAAAGGATGAAGTTCCAGTGCCCGGGAAGTACACTGGTATCACAAGTGAGTTACAGCTGTGAATACTCTGAGCTGGACAATAGATTTAGGCTTCAGAAGTATAAGTTGCTACATTCGCTATAGTAACCATATGTGATAATATAATTAAATTAGAATAAGTAACTCAAAAATTAACAGTTAAAAATTTAACAAGTCAAATGAGTACAATTTCATAATTTATTATGTACATCTATATATTCTTGTAATGATAAATGGGTGTTGGAAGATGGTAAAATGTATGATTATTTACAGTTACAAATTAAAATAACTAATAGAAAAAGTCTTGGATTTATCTTCCACTGAATTTACAACAAAAGGATTGTCACATTATCTCTTGCCATCTAGTTGTCATCATTAGACAGTCGTTTTTTTAGAAACTGCTCACACAGGATTTGTTGGATGGATACACATAAACTCATCTTATGTTATTAAGCCACGTCTGCTCGAGGTTCCTGAGACACACTGGAGTACGGAAGACTTTTCCTTCAGCCCGCCCTATAACTACGGGGGACTAAGGTGTTGAAGTTTGGTTGACCTCTAGGCTTCAGTGAGCTGGATCAACTTCTTCAAGTCTTTAGTTTTCTCGATCAGGAATGATCATAAACAGTGATCATAAAACCTGGAACAAGAAGTAATAGGTGGCCATGTTGTTCCAACAATCTCACCACCCAACTGTTCATGATGCGACCATGTCTTCAGTGTTTGTATATAAATGAATGAATCATGGTAGTATGTTACAGAGATAGCATGATAAGATAATGTATACTGTGCAGAATTAACAAATACATGAAATGATCACATGTTTGTGATACATGGGTACGATATAACCTTTGCCTTCCACTTATGGATGTCAAGTCACTTATGTACTTACTGGTATGTCGTAAGCTTCCAGGCAAGAACTAGCCATGATATATGTGGTTAACCAATTAATGGTTATGCTTCCTGACAATGCCGGTGAAGGTTATCTCTGGTTAGCGTCATTCCCTTTTTTATTATATCTGCTACAATCAATCAGAAATAAAATCTGAAATAAAATGATATTAGTAATACATATATTTCTAATAAACTTACATACCCTCTTAGGATTAATAAGCTCACGGTGAGACTGTATTGGCTTAATTTAATCTGCCCTGCATGCAGCGTGAAAATAGATCTTTTCTTGCAGATGCTGTCTTCCCGTTTCTCACTCTGGCTTCTGGATTTTGTGTGTGTGATTTCAACGCGCCGCTCTGTCCTTATATTTCAGTCTCTCGCCCGTACGAGAATGCACCTCTAAAAGTCCCAAAAGATTTTAGTTTCATCTCCTGATTTGAGGCGATTTGAAGCAATCTGTGTTTTTCCGGTACTTGTTTTTCTCTTCTGTTCACTACACACTTATATTCTTCCGTCCTTCCCTATGTATCCATTCCCTTTTCCCCATATGAGGCTTTCATTCCATATAAAGTTTTATCCAAATCCGTTGAGGCTTGTTAGTGTAATAAATTTTTAAAGATTATTAGCTAACTTTTAGCCGATGTGATGAAGGTGAAAAAATATTAATTATTTTTTTAAAACTATTTATATTTGAATAATATCCTTTTGGATATAATTCCTAGTCTATCTCCTTTGTTGAGTTATATTTATTTAATATTATTCCAACAGTTCAGGCGTTTTCTCTCGGTAGTTAATAATTTTAATTTCCAGTAAATGCAAACTTTTAAAGTCCGCCATACATTCCTATATAGCTATTTCCTCATTCTTCCAATACCGTTCCAGCTAAACGTAATTCACATTTTCGCTGTCTACAAACTTCAAAGCAAGATCCGCCGAGTGTTATTACTGCGCCCTGTGTGTGTGGGTGTCGCGTGGGCGTGTGTCGCGCTATAACCAAGCAAGTGTTAACAAATCTCGCTACAGAGCCCTCTTCTTTAAAACAGTTCCTGCACAGTTAACTTTTTTGTAACACATGCTGCAGTTCCTCCTTAATTTTCTGTTTCTCTATATCTCTTTTGATAGGATGACGACTTAAAAAATCGGGTATCCAAGATTGTCCCCGTCCTGGAATGTTATCTCACATTGAACGAATAAGGAGAATAACAGTAAAAAACTCCACCTTAAAAGTCGTGAATTTAATTTTTTAGACACTGCTAAAAACATCAACACTCCGCAGTCCATTGTATTTTATCTGGCTGACCTTTTTTTGGTTAAGTCGGTTAATGGCGCGCACAATGAGTTAAAATAGGGTATATATTTCTGATAAAACCCGCACAGTGACACTGTTAAGGACTTCTTTTAGAACTTCGGTTGTTGTGGGGCTTCTATTTATGACACCAGTATGTTAAGGGTACGCGGCCCGACTTCTAGTATTTGAGGATGACCAAGTTGTTATATGCGTATTCTGTTTCTAGAGTCGAAGTCCTTCGGGTTCTCATATCACTTTTATAGGATTCCGTAATACTGTTCGTTGGTATCGATATTGTCTGCTTTAACCCGTGTGATGCATTACCTGCTGAACATGTTTCATATTAAATATTTGACCATTGACTGACCTGTATTAGTCTCTTGTCTTATTGATTATATTAGCAGTGTGAGATGCAGCGTGTGAAGACATTAATTATCACTGGTCATGATTAGTTGAATATAAACAGCATTTAACTCAACTCCGAATACGTCAGTTGATAAGACCGTGATTTTGACGACTCAAAATATTTAATTAATAATTTCATTCCATGAGCAGACATCAACTACATGGGAACAAAAGTCACATCATATTTATGTACGTTCTGCAAGAGTTCTCGTTATTTCATTAACACCTGTTCATAAATCTCTATCTAGAGTTATGGTTAGCGGTCAGTTCCTTTTAACGGCCAATGTCCTTTGGCATAAATTCAGAGGCTAACTAGACTTACTCCCGTCGCTAGTTTCACAATAGCCTTTTGCACTAGACTTAATTATCCTGCTAGTTTTGCAATACACTTCTTACGCTAGGCTTACGTCTACTGCTAGTCGTCTAATATCCATACACTAGGCTTACGCTTGCCGCTAGCGATATAATGTCCATCTATACTAGTCTTACACTATTGCTAGTACCATAATGTTCCTTTGGCATACCACGCCAGGCTAATCTGCCATAATTATGTTAACTGCGTTAGTAACAAGACGACTTACGTTTGATTCACAAAATACACTGCTCAATTGGCTTCCCAGCCACACAACTAATAAGTGGACAACGCCACACACTTTTAAGTGGTTATACCACACAATCCAAGTGGCAATGGCCACACTTCTGAAACACGCTGCCGTTCGGGTCAAAACCCACAAGTCGAATAACGTTACCAAGACATACGCGTCATGCATAGAGATATGCATACTATGTCGTTAATATATATTCAATTGCGATGTTCCATGGTGCAGCAATTCGAGTGTGATCAAAACTCATATGCCTGCACACATGCAACAATCATCGACATCGGTCGATGTGATATAAAGATCCGCCAAATTATTGTCTGCTCCAGCAACAGGCAGCCTCGTAAACGTACATTCTTGAATCTATAGGTACCATCGGTGTTTTCGCGAGTTACGTTTTGTTCTTGATGTTAAGTACGTATGCGGACTGTGGTCCGTCATAATCTAAAAGTGCGTGCCGATGAGATATCTTGACAGTTTCTCAGGCACCAGAACCATTGACAGTAGCTCACGTCACCTGTCGCATACTTCTGTTCAGATCCGAAGTTAGTTTCCTTGATACGTAGAAACAAGGATGGAGTGTTTCCTTGTAGCATTGTAGCAAACACCCACCCATTGAGTAACTCGAGGCATCTGATTGAAGTATGAATGGAATATGTATATTCGGTAATAACAAAATAGGCGCATACTAAATAATTACTTAATTGTTACCAGGGCGCTTTCGCAATCTTGGTCCCAACGTACCTTTATTAGGACTACCTTTGGTCAACAGTGCGGGACAAAGGTGTAGATAGTTGTGCGAAATGCGGGATGAACTTATGGTAATAAGTTAATCAAGCCCAAAAGGCCTTCTAACTTGGTTTCTTAGTTGAAGGGGTAGAAATCTCTAGAATTCTTTTGACTGTATTGTCGTCAGGATATAGTTTGTGGTTACCTATGCGGTGACCAAGAAAAGAAATTTCCTGACAACCTATTTGGACCTTTGAAGGTCGCACAGTCCAACCATGCACATACGTAACGTATGTAGAAGAGAAGTTTTAAACCATCAATATGGTCCCTTCCCACGAGTCATTGAAATAGGCAGATGTCATCCGATGTAACGTGATGACATCTTTTACGATCGCCAAGAAGGCGGCGCATCATGCGCACAAACGTCACTGGTGCATTCACTAAAACCAAAACACATGTAATTCCATTGGTAGAGACCAAAAGGAGTTGTGAAAGCTGTGTGTAAGGTTTGGCATTTTCGGCAGGAGGAATTTGCCAGTAGCCTTTAGAGAGATCTAGTTTGCTAAAGAAAGTAGCATTAGATAATTCTGACAGAAGAGTCATCTAAAAGAGGCATAGGCTCACCGTCTGTGATTGTAATTTTTGTTCAATTGCCTAAAGTCAAAACAAATACGTAAAGAATCATCCTTCTTCTTAACAATCACCATTGGGAATGCATATGGTGATTCCGAAGGAGATATTACACCTAAACGTATCAACTCTTTTAACTCTTTCTCTACCCTATCTTTGTGGTGTAAAGATATAGGAGGATAGGGTCTAAGTTTGATAGGTTTTATAGTCAGTAAGAGTGATGTCATGGGATATAAGAGATGTCTGACCTGGAAAGAAAAAAAAAAAAAAAAACAAAAAAAAAACGGTCAGTGACGACCATCAAATTGAAAGACATAAGAATATAACCCGAACTTGATCTTGTTGTGAAGAAGATAGTGAAGAAGAAATAGTCCCACGACATCCCTTCCAAGATTCCGATGATTGCAAAGAAGGTAATTGGAATTGTAAAGGGATAGACGACGTGGGTAATCTTTCCTCATGGACAACAGCAAAAGAAGCAGTATGATGTGAAGAATCATCAATAGAGTTAATGACAGGAATTAATTCCTATGGTCTTTCAACTGCTAATTTTAGCATGTTGACATGGAAGGTTTTGATTTTCCCTCTAACGTTCACCGAATAGTAAACATCTGTGACTTGTTTGATAATATCAAATGGACCTTGCCATGATATTAGTAATTTGTTATCGTTATGAGGTAGCAATAACCAAACTTTTTCACCTGGTTTGAAGGATCTTAATATTCTCTTTTGATTATGTAATAATCTTGATCGTTGAGTAGCTGATTTTATACTCTGGGATGCATAAGTGCACGCATCGATGATTCGTTGTCGGAGATCAATAACCAACTCGTAGCTGTTTCGAGTGGCTGTATCAGTTGATGCTCCATAAACCAATTCGAACGGAGACCATCCCGTGCATTCGTGAGGCACTTCATGAAAAGCGAATAAAGCAGCCGGGAGGAGTCGGTCCCATTCCCGAGGGCATTCCTCAGTTATCTTAGATAACATCTGTTTTAAAGTGCTATTGTAGCGATCGCGCACTCCGTATGATTGTGGCCTATACGCACTACAAAACGAGTTGTGAACAGATAGCTTGCATTCTAAATCCCTTATAATGTTGGAAGTATATTGTGATCCTTGATCTGACAAAATCTCTTCCGGATAACCGATTCGACAAATTATCCAAAATAATTCATCAGACACAGATGCAGGTCGTAATGGTTTTCAACGGTATGGCTTCTGGCCAACGCGTGCAAAGATCTACGCAAGTTAAAATATAACGAAATCCATTATTTGAAGTAACTGATAAAGGACCCACTATATCTACTGCAATCTTTTTGAAAGGTCTTTCAGGCACGTCTGTAATTTGTAAGGGTGCCGTATGGAACCTGCCCTTACGTGCTATACCTTGGCATGTTGTACATGATTTGCAGTATAACTTTGTATCTTTATTAACCCCAGGCCAATAAAATTGTGACGTAACACGAAACCAAATGTTCTCTTTTGATCCCCTATGTAGTCCTGCCATAGGGGAGTCATGACCTGTTTTTGTAGGGACAATGGTCGGTATTCCTGTATTCCTTTAGGAACTATCACTGATGTCTAATTGTTTTGCCCATCATCAAAATATCTAGTGAGTAGTATTGATTTCTTTATCTTGAACCATTGTTTAGCCACTCCTGTGTATTTAATCATTTTTTGTTCTGCTCGGCTAAACAATCCTTGTAATGTTGGGTCACTCTTCTGTTTTTTTCTGCAAAAGAAGAAGGTGTAAAACAGTGCCAACTTGAGACATAATTTGTATCTATTCTAGGAAGAGATTGTGCAGCCATGTCCGTAGCGAACTGTTGTGCTCTCGTGACAACAGCATTCGCCACCTGTTGGTGAGATTCAACCCACGTTGGAATCTCCGCAGGAGTGCAATCTTTAACACTCCTGGAATGTTTCCTATTATAATTTCAGTAATGGGTGCTCTCAAGCCGCAGGCATAGACAGTGCCTGTGTAAAAAGGAGTAATCAATATGTAAACTCGTGCCACCGGGTAAGTTTCTATATTCCCCCCTAATGTGACACACTTCACTGATTTGCCTGTAAAAGCAGAGGGCTCGATAAGCGGGTGCTTTATGCCTATCGTTGAGGACCCCGTGTCACGCAAAACTCTCACTACCATTGCCATCCCAATATTCCTGGATGAAATGTAAGATAACCGACATTTTTACACGGGGATGCCGACATTGTAGGCATACAATGACCACAATCAAAGTGTAATAGTAAGACTTTAATCTGTTTTTCGATTGACACTCATAACATGTATCATTCATTACCATACATGCGTTCGCATGATCATTATCATCATTACCTTTCTCCGTTTTTTGACACTGCAATTATTTGCATGTCTATGTTTACTTTTGTCTCTCGACGGAGATCTGGCATTACTTTGTTTATTATTGACTGACTTTTTATTTGCTATAAATAATAAAAAATCAATATAAGTTATCCTTCCTGGCATCTCTACCATGAGAATGATCTCTGTTATAGTATCCTTTCTTATGTGAATCATCATAATCCCTGCCTCTGTGATACCCACGATCATGAGGTAAATATCCTCTATAACAACCTCGTCGATATGAATTCGAAGGAGAGCGATGACGACGGAAGTTATAAAAACCTCTGTCGGATTGATAATAAACTGAACGACAACGTCCCATCAAAGCTCTTCGATCGAGGTCCTGTGATCATGGTGTGCCGCGCACGGACCAGGCATAGATCTCGAAAAGACGTATCTACGAAAGATCTTTATTCTGATGTGTGGTTTGATATTGTCTTCCGAGTTTTTCATACTCATCGATAGAATTAGGATGTCTTTCCTGTAAAAATGCTTCTAATTCAGTACTGCATGCGGATAAAACTTTATCTCGCAGCATGAGATCTATAACACCTTCATAAGTTTTATTAATACCAGATAGATCAATCCATCTGCTAAAAAAAATGTTTAATAGATGCAATGAATTCGCCAAAATCTGCATCCTTACTTTGGCTAAGCCGCATGGAAACGATCTCCTGAATCCAACTTCAGTTTAACAGGAAATGTCTTAGG
>JAMPIV010016303.1:0-188982 GCA_024509875.1 Oreohelix idahoensis
ATATTTATAGATAGAATTGATATGGGGGTTGGATTGGAGGTAGTAGGGGGGAGGGGAATGTAGGGGGTTGTGTTACCCCCCCCCCCCCCCCCCCCGATATATTAGGTGTATGGTTTTGGTGGTGTATAGGTATCTCGATATGAGTATGTTGTGATTATGGGGGTGATTGGGGAGTAATGTTGTTGTTGGGGGATGGGATGGGGTTTGTTATGGGATATGGTTAGAGGGTTATTGATGGTTAGAGGGGGGGTTTTGTGGGGGGTGGGTTGTGGGATGGTTAATTGGTTGGGGTGTGTGGGTTTTGTTATGGGGGGTATGGGGAGGGTGTTAGGTTGGGGTGAGAGGTTGATTTATTAGGGGGATTTGTGTGTATTGGACCTCTAAGGATTTGGGGTGGGTGAAAAATGGTATTTGGTTTTATATAATGTGGGGGGTTTTTGGTTAGAGGGGGAGGGGTGGGGGGGGGTTATTTTTTTTGATTTTTTTTGATGGGGGGGGGTGTTTGGCTGAGGTTAAAGTGGGTGATTAGAGATATTTTATGTTGTTTGTTTTTGATGGATTGTTTGGGGATGGGGATGGTTATATTTGTGGGGGAGTATTGGTGATGATTTTTTATGGAATATTTTGAGGATTAGTTTATTTTGATGTGATATATGTAAAATGGAAGTAAAGTATTTGTTATGTGGTTTGGATTGTTGTGTTAGGGTTGTTTTTTGCTGTGAATTTTGGAATGATTGTGGGGATGGGTTATGTATTTTTAAGGATTATGTATTTATAAGTGATATATATTTAGAGACAGATACGGGAGGGTTTTGTTTTTATCATAGTGGGGTATTGGTGTAGGATTTATATATATGTTATGGGTTATAAAGATGTAATTGGGGGGGGGGGGGGTGTGAGATTGGGTGTAGTGGGGGGGGAGATTAAGTATTGAGGTAGAAAAGGATGAATGATTAAGGTTGAATTAGATTCGAAGATATAGGATGGAGAAGTTCTCAAATGACACTATGTTCAGTTCACAGGATTTTTTGTTACAGGGAGGGTGTGTATGTGTTGTTGTGATATAGGTTTTAATGTTAGTTTAGTAAGAGTTTTTGTCATGAGTTTAATTTGTCGGCGGTACTTATTTAATTTTAAGAATAACATTTGATAGATACTATAATGGTGGTGAGGAAATTATTGGAAAAGTCTTAAGAATTTCATGTTAATTAGACTATGTACGTAATAAGGGGTGTATAACCTTTTAAAACATAAGGAGCAATAAATATGGGTGTGTGGTAGTGGAAAATGGTTATGAACTGTGTATTATTTAATTGAAGTACAAAATAAGAATGTTTTAGTTGTTTTGTTATTTTTACAGTGTCAACCTGTATATATGGGGGTTTATGGGTTGTTGGTGGTGATATATTTAGAAAATAGTTAATTACAATCACGTAATTATTGAACAATTTTATTTTTGTTAAATGGTAATTTATTAATTGTTGTGTTTGGGTGTTAGGATATTCAGGTTGTTTGGGTGTCTAGTGGTTTGTTAATTTGGTGTGTTATCGGTGTATCTTTTCTGTTTTGGTTTTTTTGCCAGTATTCGATTGGAGGTACAATTTTTTGTTAGTTCGGTGTGTTTAGAAAATGTCCACAGACAGCGTTTTTACCCTTGTTTTTTTAGTTTTTGAGTGGGGGAGACAGATAGAGGAAGGGCATAGGGGTTTGTTGTGCACCCCCCCCTAGAGGGGTGCGGGGGTTTTGGTAGCATTTTCATGGCGGAGAGTTTTTAGGTCTGATGATTTGCCCAGGTGGTATTTTTTACTGGGTGTTTTCGAAAGTTACGAGGAAATTGGATTGTATAGGAATATCTTGAAAATTTTGTTCTTTTATTGATTTTTTGTATATTCTGACGACCTCAGGAATTTTTTTGGTGGTTTGGGTTTGGTTGTACCCCCCGGCTTGGTTTAACAGGATGGGGGGGGTATGTTGGTGGAGATTATCCAACTGGGGGGGGGGGGGGTGGGTGGACCCCCCCCCAGTTGGTAGGGGGGGTTTAAGGGGTTGGTGGTGGGTTGTTTTGGCCATAGTTATGTAACCTGTGTTTGTTTTTTTTTAGGGTCTGGTGGTTGCCAGTATCAATATTGGTCCAACTAGCGTCTTATTCTGTCCCCGGTGCCGGGAATGTGGTACTTCTTTGATAATAGTCCCTTGGTTGCTTCTTGACCTCTGTTTTGGTCACGTTTTTGGGATGAAGTATTATATGTTACTTTATCGGGTTTTTTTGAGTGGGGCGCTCCTCTCGTTTGGGGTGACTATCATGCCTTTTAGTTGGGTTCATTTTTACTGGGCGCTCTGGTACGGATCAGCAGACAGTTACCACCTGAACCGTCTCATGTCTGGGGTGAGCGAATCCTTTAATTGCTTGTGACGGTATTGCCTCCCCTGCTTTGCAGTAGTGGTCCAACAGTGCCAAAACTCAAGAGTATCTAATATGGGCTTCAAAGGTATCTAACTTCGTACACAGATTAACTCTTCGCGAAGAGATTGTAGGAAGAAGGGTGATGACACTTCTATTACAAAGGGATCTTCACAAGATATTCAGAATAAGCGAGAACATACTACTGCTTTGAGCTGAGTATGTTAACTCTGTAATTCCGCCGACGCTTTTTGTGAAGGATTTAAACACTTATTACTTTTCAGTTCGTTTATGGCCCCCAACCCCTGATTTTACTTAGTGGAATTCTATTATTCTAGTATAGCTCTGTTTAGAGTGTGTGTAGGTAATCTGACCGAGAAAAACATGCAATAACTTTAAAATGATTATATCGAAGTTAAATTTGTAACATTACAAATAACAAAAATTTAATAATCACTTTAGGTTTTAACAGTTGGAAAATAATTTGAATAGTTATGGATCATGAAAAGTTATCATCACAGTCTTTATGGAATGTGAGATGTTACAAGAAGTTCAAGTGGCAGCATATATTTGAATTTAGCTGCCAATGACGGTTCTGCTCCTTCTTATGTGTTGGTTCTTTTCACACTACTCATGCTCGTCTCTAATCAAGGTTGTCGGGGGTAGCTCGTTTCACAGAAATGTCAAGGAGAGTCTACCACGTGGGTCCTTCGTCTTAAAGCTTAGGCCACCGTTCCCTTCTTGTTCCAGAGATAGTACTTTCTGCTGGTACCACCAATAAGTCAATCCTGACTCACAAAATTGTTGGTCAGATGAATAAAAGAGATTTGAATTGGCCTCTTACACGTGTCTGGGGTGTCGTTAATTTAATAAGTGCCTTCTCTGACTTCGTGTGTGGTCCTTCAGTTTCCTCAGTCCCGGTTTCCTTATTTAAAATGTTAGAGATTTCCTGGGCTATATTGTAAGTCCTGATAAATACTCCAATAAAAGGTGTCCGGTATTTTAAGAAGGAATTCTGAATTCTAATTCTTCACTGTAGCAGTCTAGTATCTTGGCGAGCGATTTTCTCAAGTGAAATAGCTTGAGAAAATGGTCAGATTATATTCACTGCATTCCAACGCCTTCGTTTGTTATGAGCTATCAAAAAACTCCAATCATATTCAAACAGGCGGGTTATGGGATAGTTTCAAAAATATTCCGACATCGGATAATTTTGAACGTAAAGCAGAGGTCAACTCTCCCATATATGGTAATAAAATGTCCGATGCCCTTACGTATACAAACTTCCAAACACACCGGTAACCGCATATGACCATTGTGTTCGAGATGTAGCAATCTGACATTTATCTAAAGTAATCTGGTCATCGATGTCTTATCGGTGATTAAGCTGATAGCGCTGGCCGATGTACGTGTTAATCTGCCGCGCCTATAGCCAACAAATTTGGGCAGCGCCATGCAAATGTGATTATTATCACCTACAGGGAGTGTCGAATGATTAGATTCAAATTAAACATCTGCTACTTAGCGGAAAAATAACGAAGAAAGAAAGAAAAGTGCGATAATTGAGAGCACATAATAAAAATCAGTACCACAAATGTACCGATACTGCCGGAGTGAAACAAAGATCGATATGGGCCGCCCCGTTTTGTCTCATTGCTCCGCGATAATAATTTCTTGGAGCCCTTTATACGATTCTTCGAAGGCGCTGAGTGATTCCCACTTTTTTTAAATACATAGCCAAACGTGTAGCAAACTGCTTATAAGATTCGTCTTTTTGTCTCTTGGCTTCCCGGAATTTTGCTTTGAAAAGTTTGTGCATTCAGCTGAAAACGTTGCAGTAAAGCTTTCTTCGACAAATCATAATTGTTGCTTGTCTTCCGATGCCATTTTGAGGAAGACATTTTAAGCAGGTCCTCGAAGACTTTGAGATAACTTCATGTTGTATCTCTCCCTATCTAATCCATAGGTGGCAGCTAAAGACTCAAACCTAGCAAGATAAATATTTATTTCCTCTGAAGCCACAGAGTATACATCTAACTGAAAAGAGGCCGAGTTCGGAACAATCGCATGAGTGAAATATTTCCTGTATCACTACCTTGTGAACACCCCGACCCATTAGTGCTAGAGCTAGATTCGATTCTTCTATCTTCAATCTCTAGTTCTTTAAGTCTGAGTGCGTGAGCTCTGTCGGCCTGTTCCTTCCTTTCTGCTCTTTCGGCCTATTCCTTTTCCTTAGCGAATGCCCTTTCGGCCTGTTCCTTGTCCTTAGCGAATGCCCTCCTTTTCAGCCTTCCTCTCTTCCTGTACTCTTTCTTGCTCGGCTTTAACCGAACTAAGCACAAAATCTGTCAGAGTTTGCCTGTCATGCCCAGCTTCTTACCGATATTCAGATAAAAAGTGTGGGAGGTTTTGTGATTCGGCCATGCTGTGCAAGGAAATTGTTTACAGCCCGCACGAAAAATGCAATTGCTACTTGTCTAAAAAAAAAAATAGCCGCTCTAATGACAACATACCGGCTAACTAAAAAAATAATATACACAACACCAATGTCAACAAACAGAAATGAGGCTTCAGCAATGGACAATGCTTTCCTCTTCCAATTAATGTTTAGAGAAGTTTTTGGATTTTATCAATTATTAACTTTACTCTTGACCCTTTGAACCCGCAGTGCCGTTTATTTGGGCTTCTTCAGCTATTCCTAATCCCCGCAGTGCCGTTCAGTTTACATCAAAGGATTTTCACACGTACCTGAATTCTCATAAACTTGTCATAAAGCTGCTCGACAGTGGGGCAGTGTTTAGTACCTGGCTGGGGGAAGTTAGATGGTAATGTCTGAATAGATAAACAGTCATGTGCTTCAGTAGCAATTTGTTCTTTCTTGACAGGAAAATGAGTGGAACGTTTTCTTTGTGCTAGTGCGGTACGTTCTCTGTGTGATAGTGCGGTACGTTCTCTGTGTGCTAGTGCGGTACGTTCTCTGTGTGCTAGTGCGGTAGTAAAAAGGTAGTCCCATAGCAGATACTACCGTAGGGGAGTGAAGTTTTAGAGACCTGACTATACTAGGTCATTGTATAGAGAGGTGGGGTGACCAGTACCCTTCTTCGCTTCTTTTCCTTCCCTAACTCAAGAGAGAAGTCAGGTACCCATTTACAGCTGGGTAGACTGAAGCGTATAGATACCGTGAATCTTTTTACTTTTCAAATGCTGTATAAACACTAAGTATGGGAGTTCTGCAGTAAAATGGCTGACTTTACTATTATGTTGTAATTTGTCAAATGTTGCTTATCAATAAGGATGGGTTTGGGGAGTAAAATTACTGCCTTTACTATAATATTGTAACTCGTGAATTGTTGTATGGCACTAGAGAGAGAGAGAGAGAAGTCTGGAGTATAATTACTGCCTTTACTATAATATTGTAATTCGTGTGAATCGTTGTATGGCACTAGAGAGAGAAGTCTGCAGTAAAATTGCTGCCTTTACTATAATATTGTAACTCGTGAATTGTTGTATAGCTCGAGAGAGAGAAGTCTGGAGTATAATTACTGCCTTTACTTAGTAAGTATTGTTGAATAGCTCGAGAGAGAGAAGTTGTCGGGATCAGGAGTATATTTACTGCCTTTACTATAATATTGTAATTCGTGAATTGTTGTATGGCACTAGAGAGAGAAGTCTGCAGTAAAATTGCTGCCTTTACTATATTGTACTTTGTTAAATGTTGTGTATCACTAGGGATTGGAATTCTGAAATGAAATGACTGTCTTTATTAGAACATTGTAATTTATTAAATTTTGTTTAGCACTTAGAAGAAGGAAAGTTCTGGAGTGAAATTTCTGCCTTTCTCAGAATATTGAAACTTGTCAAAATTGGCATTGCGGTGTGAGGTTATGCAATGAAATGAATATTTATCCTAGTAAGCAGAGTACATAGTGGTGATGATGATGAATATGAAACTAGTATAATTTTGATTTGTCCGTGTAGGCTGGGATCTCCGAGGAGACAAAAAAAGAATATGTTTACTTCTCCCGTTTCATGTCGTAAGAGACGAGTAATATGAGGTTAATGCATGAGGCTGGCAACCTTATCATGCACAATAAAGTGCTACAACAACTATCACCGCGGGTGCACATTCATGCTTTAGTGTTAGCTTGCTATAAGAACCTGCTGCAACTGTGGCTCTGTGCTCCCAGGGGAAATTGTGATAATACTGAGAATATAATTTTATGTCAGATTCCTGTCAAATTTGAGCTCGTAAAAACAGATTAGTCAAAGATTAGTCTTATCTCGATAGATTTCCCCAAGATATTTATCATGCTAATGTGTGACCAGAAACTGTGGCGCCATCTGCAGATTCATCATTTTCATCTTTGTTTTCATTCCTTATGGAGCATAGAACCAACACTCCAGCTGATCACCTTATGGAGCATAGAACCAACACTCCAGCTGATCACCTTATGGAGCATAGAACCATCACTACAGCTGATCACCTTATGGAGCATAGAACCACCACTACAGCTGATCACCTTATGGAGCATAGAACCATCACTACAGCTGATCACCTTATGGAGCATAGAACCAACACTCCAGCTGATCACCTTATGGAGCATAGAACCAACACTCCAGCTGATCACCATATGGAGCATAGAACCATCACTACAGCTGATCACCTTATGGAGCATAGAACCAACACTCCAGCTGATCACCTTATGGAGCACAGAACCAACACTCCAGCTGATCACCTTATGGAGCATAGAACCATCACTACAGCTGATCACCTTATGGAGCATAGAACCACCACTCCAGCTGATCACCTTATGGAGCATAGAACCACCACTACAGCTGATCACCTTATGGAGCATAGAACCACCACTACAGCTGATCACCTTATGGAGCATAGAACCATCACTCCAGCTGATCACCTTATGGAGCATAGAACCACCACTACAGCTGATCACCTTATGGAGCATAGAACCATCACTCCAGCTGATCACCTTATGGAGCATAGAACCACCACTACAGCTGATCACCTTATGGAGCATAGAACCACCACTACAGCTGATCACCTTATGGAGCATAGAACCACCACTCCAGCTGATCACCTTATGGAGCATAGAACCACCACTACAGCTGATCACCTTATGGAGCATAGAACCAACACTCCAGCTGATCACCTTATGGAGCATAGAACCACCACTACAGCTGATCACCTTATGGAGCATAGAACCATCACTCCAGCTGATCACCTTATGGAGCATAGAACCACCACTCCAGCTGATCACCTTATGGAGCATAGAACCATCAATACAGCTGATCACCTTATGGAGCATAGAACCACCACTCCAGCTGATCACCTTATGGAGCATAGAACCAACACTCCAGCTGATCACCTTATGGAGCATAGAACCACCACTCCAGCTGATCACCTTATGGAGCATAGAACCACCACTCCAGCTGATCACCTTATGGAGCATAGAACCATCACTCCAGCTGATCACCTTATGGAGCATAGAACCACCACTACAGCTGATCACCTTATGGAGCATAGAACCAACACTCCAGCTGATCACCTTATGGAGCATAGAACCACCACTACAGCTGATCACCTTATGGAGCATAGAACCATCACTCCAGCTGATCACCTTATGGAGCATAGAACCACCACTACAGCTGATCACCTTATGGAGCATAGAACCACCACTCCAGCTGATCACCTTATGGAGCATAGAACCACCACTACAGCTGATCACCTTATGGAGCATAGAATCACCACTCCAGCTGATCACCTTATGGAGCATAGAACCAACACTCCAGCTGATCACCTTATGGAGCATAGAACCACCACCCCACCTGATCATCTTATGGAGCATAGAACCACCACTACAGCTGATCACCTTATGGAGCATAGAATCACCACTCCAGCTGATCACCTTATGGAGCATAGAACCAACACTCCAGCTGATCACCTTATGGAGCATAGAACCACCACCCCAGCTGATCATCTTATGGAGCATAGAACCATCACTCCAGCTGATCACCTTATGGAGCATAGAACCACCACTACAGCTGATCACCTTATGGAGCATAGAATCACCACTCCAGCTGATCACCTTATGGAGCATAGAACCAACACTCCAGCTGATCACCTTATGGAGCATAGAACCACCACCCCAGCTGATCATCTTATGGAGCATAGAACCACCACTACAGCTGATCACCTTATGGAGCATAGAATCACCACTACAGCTGATCACCTTATGGAGCATAGAACCAACACTCCAGCTGATCATCTTATGGAGCATAGAACCATCAATACAGCTGATCACCTTATGGAGCATAGAACCACCACTCCAGCTGATCACCTTATGGAGCATAGAACCACCACTACAGCTGATCATCTTATGGAGCATAGAACCACCACTCCAGCTGATCACCTTATGGAGCATAGAACCACCACTACAGCTGATCACCTTATGGAGCATAGAACCACCACTCCAGCTGATCACCTTATGGAGCATAGAACCAACACTCCAGCTGATCACCTTATGGAGCATAGAACCACCACTCCAGCTGATCACCTTATGGAGCATAGAACCAACACTCCAGCTGATCACCTTATGGAGCATAGAACCAACACTCCAGCTGATCACCTTATGGAGCATAGAACCACCGCTCCAGCTGATCACCTTATGGAGCATAGAATCACCACTCCAGCTGATCACCTTATGGAGCATAGAACCAACACTCCAGCTGATCACCTTATGGAGCATAGAACCAACACTCCAGCTGATCACCTTATGGAGCATAGAACCAACACTCCAGCTGATCACCTTATGGAGCATAGAACCACCACTCCAGCTGATCACCTTATGGAGCATAGAACCACCACTCCAGCTGATCACCTTATGGAGCATAGAACCACCACTCCAGCTGATCACCTTATGGAGCATAGAACCACCACTCCAACTGATCCCCTTACTTGAATCCTGCACGAAACATTCACATGTTCTTGTAGCAGTGTATCTGTGGAAATTTATTTCACATTTTGACAACCTCACATTAGTCCCCTTATACGACATACTTGAGGTAGCAGCAATCCCATTTTGTCTTTGTCACATCAGAGATCCCGGTAAACCACGTGCGGCAATTTCTTAAACTTGTGACTAGTAAATTTTCAAGTATCTCTAACGTCAATATTTATTGTTCTCATGGGGTAACACAATTTTTGAGACAATATGTGAAGACTGGCCATTCAGAATTTCTGTTTCCTATGAGTCGGTAATATCCCAAAAGGAGAACGGGGAGACTTTCATTTTATTTCGACGGATTTTCCCAACATTTGTATAATGCTATTGTTCAGTTAGCAGAACAGTGACTAGTAAATACTGCACCGTTCAGGAAAATTTTCGCGGTTTTCAAAGAAAACCAAACCGTGAACTCTTTGCGTGTTGGTATGAAAAGTGATTGCGTCATTAATAGGCTGGACTGCCCAATGTAAACTTCCGGTGTTGTGTGTTGCGGGTCGCACTTGTGACCCGTCATCGAAGCATCATTTTTGTGATGCCTAGATGGCAGGGAGGATAGTGTGATTCGCTTGCATAGCTAGGCGGGGTTGTCGCACGGAAGGTCCTGGGTTCGAGTCCTTGGTGGGCCACTCACGTCTGTTGTTTTTTCTGTTGTCCAGTGTTCTACTTCTTTATTTCTTACGAGTGCCTGAAAAACATACCTTTATGTTTGTCTAATATTTATTGACTGAAATAACAAATAGCCTAGCTATTTGATTTGTAGATTGGAAGTTTGATCGCTTTGAGTTCCACGTCTGACTCCGGTCGCGATCTCTGATTGCAATTTCCCTCGCGCAGGTGAGACTATTATACGTAATAAATCGTGCCGCGGTGTTTACGATTCGAACGAGGAAGCTCGGGGACTGGGTACAGGTAAAAATGTTGTTGCGGGCTCAAAGGGTTAACATATTTCACCTTATTTTTTTTTTTATTTATACAAGACGTATGAGCCAATCTATATAAACTATATACTGTTCAAAGAAAGAAACGCATAGCTATCCGAGGGCGCGTTTTTTATGAGTTTGTAAGTAAAATCATTGGTGCTAGGGTATAATAAATCCAGCCTCAAATGTTCTTTACAGTGTCAAATGCAAGTGTTTACCTGAAGTGCGTTCGTTTTTGTAATCGTTACAACGCAGTGGTCAATAGTGTTTATGACGCAATTTTTGACCACAGCTCATGTTGCGCGCACGTGAAAGCAACAAAATTTGGGGTGAACACTATTCACTGACTACGCAACTGAAACCCTATAAAAGGATAACGCTACAAACAAAAAAATTCAGTTCATTTTTCAAGCAGACATTTATGGCGTCTCTATCGATAAATTTAAGGAACATTGCTATTGGCCGACTGCATGCAGGCGAAAGTCAAAGTCACGTTGCCAGGCTTCTAAACGTGCATCATCAATGGAGACGTGTCTGGTTTAGTGACGAATCTTTTTTTTTGTTCCAGCGTCATGATAGACGGCGTAGGGTCTACCGTAGGCGAAATGAACGTTTTGCCCAAAATTGCGTTGATGAAGCTCCGCCTCACGGTGGTGGAGGTGCAATGGTGTGGGGAATGATCAGTTACAACGGAAGGAGTCAAATGGTGCACATTGAAGGAGGCTTGAATGCGCAACGATACGTCAATGAAACTCTTCGACCCCATGTCCTTCCACTTTTGGCTGCCCAAAGGTCTGTGTTTCAACAGTTGCTCCAGCCAATCGTCGTGATCTGTTCCAGGCACTTCAGGAAGATTGGGCAGCCATCCCACAGGCCCACATGAGACGTCTAATCGCATCCATGCCCAGGAGATGCCAGTCGCTGATCGATGCAAGAGGAGGCCACACACCATACTAACGGGAACGCCCCTACGCCAAAAAACTCTCGTGACCCAGATGCAAAACAACTGTCAATTGATTGGCTGAACCCTAAGGTATTCTTGTGTGCAATTTGAACAATTAACTCATTAAATTAAAAAAGTTATTGAATGTCAAAATTATTGCTATGTGTGTGCCTTCAGTAGCTATGCGTTTCTTTTTTTGAACAGTATAATATCTAACAACAGTAATATAAAATTTCTTGTCAGATTTCTAGGGAAATTAACCATAATTTTACTTAATAAAGACGAGGTCTGCAATTGTGATTTATCACAAATGCGTGTCCGAGTTCAATAATCCCGGCTCGAGTCGCCCAATTGTCACGGCTTGCCTCCCCCTGCTTTGCAGTAGTGTCCCACTTATTACATTACTCTTGGCAGAGATGTAGATAGAAGATTAATGACACTTCTACCTTTAGGGAGCCTTCACAAGATATTTCCAGATACAATGCGTTAACAATTGTTCAGCCCAATGCAACATTGTTCGTGACTTCTGGAAATATCTTGTGAAATCTCCCTTAAGGTAGAAGTGTCATTAATCTTCTATCTACATCTCTGTCAAGAGTAATATTGCGCGCAGGTAGATACATTGGAAGCCAATAATAGATACTCTTGAGTTTTGGCCATAAGTGGACCATTACTGCAAAGCAGGGGGAGGCAAGCCGTGACAGTGCCTCAAAGCAAAATTTCCCATGAACCAACTTTAACGACAGTAAATCGTTCTGTCGAAGACAGTTCTTACAAGCTACTCAACCGCTAAGGCAGAATGAAACATGCAGCTTGACAAAGCACAGGGTAACTCCCCACCAAAAGACTTCACTGTGCAAAAGTTCTCTGCTACGTCCACTGCTAAGTAAAACATCATTCACTTCCGTTTTTAAAGCTCAAACTATACTAGCCAATCATTTCTTCTGTTTAACTCTCCTTACTGCCCACTGGTTACTCAAATACACGAGAACTTAATATGAGGAATAATTTACATTGGCCAAACAAGCACTCAACTTGGGAACCTTGTTTTGCAGACACCTCTACGATATCTCTCGGACGGAATCCACACATGTAGCCATCCATTTCAATGGCCCCAGCCACTATGGTGCTGCTGACATCCAGGTCACATCCAACAGATCCTGTTCCTCGGACGCAAACAGTCAGTTCTGTCTTGAACAAAGACTCATCCATCTTGTGGGTTGCCTTAAACCCAACGGTTTGAACATCCAGCATTCTTTTATCCGAGACGTCCGTTACTACCTAGTCATATTTCTAGAATGATTTCTATCACCCCTTCTTGTCCTCCAAACAAATAAAAAATGCAAATTTTCCTCTATCCCTTCCCGTTGTTTTAAATTTATTTATTTACTTTTATATATTTATTTATTTTACTTGTATTTATTTAATTATTTTTTTCCCCTTTTTAAAAAAAATACTTTTCCCTGACTGAGATTTCCGGTCCTTTTTGTCTTTCGTACTTTAAATTTTCTTTATACTTCCGACAGCAGCGGCAGCCATTTTGGTGTAATCCCTTATTAGGGAGTGCTTTGTGTTTATTGTTATGTTTTCTACTTAATTCTCACTTTCTGTCCTTTCTGTTGTTGTCTGTCCCTGGCGAAGGCCTTGTGGCCACAACGTAAGTTTTTTTTCCTTGCCTTTTGTCCTAGTAAGACTATTACCTTTTTATCAACTATACCGAGAACCTAATAGTAAACTATAAATCCGTTTTGATCAAAGCTAAATGCCTTATGTAGTAAATATCTAGATGCCCGTTGATCTCTTATCGGAAAAAGGTAAAGGATCCCGTTACACGCCCATTGAGGCATATTGGGAATATGGTGTTAGGCCCATATTTTCTTTACCATCGGCACACTAGGGGTGATGTGGTCAGTATCATCCCGGCTGCCTTAACCTTCCCAGAGTTGTACTGGTACCAAATTTATGAGGCTGGGTCGACCCCGGAGCCGTTTGCGGTCTAAAAATTCCCATCTCAACCCATGGACCACCGAGATAGGAAGCCAGTGCACTAACCACTGCGCTTAAGGCTCCCGATCTCTTACTGACTAATCGTAAATTAATCCTACCATCCAAGATACGCTCCATCTAGAGCTCATGTTGGCAACTCCCGCACAAAACATCCCATGATATCTTACTCATGTTGCTGATAGTTTGGGAGAGACACTTTATATATATATATATATATATATATAATTTAAATATATATATATATTATATATATATATATATATATATATATATATATATTATATATATATATATATATATATATATATATATATATATATATATATATATACTGAAGCACATTAAAAACGCACCACCTGTATAATCCAAGAACAGAGTGTGAAATGTAAATATAAGTGTGTACAAGTTTACATATTTGGAATCTTTATTCATTTTCCTATGAATCCATGCTGGTCATTAATTTGTACATTTGATTGTTATGAAATTCATTGCATTCTGTGCAGGCAAGGGAGAAAACCAAAAATACAAAAAAATGCACGTGCGTTTTCCTGCTGGAGAAGCTGCAAGTCTGGATAAATTGTGAACGCAGGAGCAACCAGTGCATCCAGAACCTCATCTCGATATGTCACAGCATTAACATTTCCACGGAAGACGTGAAGAGGCAAGCGATGGTGAAAACTGAATCCTCCCCAAATGTGAATACTGCCACCTCGAAATCGGTTGACACAGCAATCTGCAAAGCGCTCTTCACACCGTCGCTAAATCCGCATACGTCCATCTGCAAAGGATATGTTGAATCTGTTCTCTTCTGTGAATAGGACAGCATTCAACTGCAGTCTAGTCCATCTGATATGTTGCTCTGCCCATTGCAGGCGCTGCTGACGATGTCTGTGAGTCAAGTTTGGCCCAACATAAGGTCGTCTTGCAGTAAGGCCTGTATCTCTGAGTCGTCGTATGACTGTCATTCGAGAGACTTGCCCATGTCTACCCACTATTGCTCTTGCTGTTTGACTTGCCGGGAGAGTCAATTCCTTAGGTGACTCAGCACAATATGACGATCTTGCGCAGGGGTAGTAACTCGTGGTTGGCCACTCCGAAGTCTATCCGGGCACTGCCAGTGGTTCCGTAACGTTCATTGAGACGTACAATAGTGCTGTGGTGGCAATTCATCCTTCTGGCAATGGCCCGCGAGCTCATTCCGGTCTCCAACATACCAATGGCTCGTTGCCGGTCGTTTTCAGATAGTCGTGGCATTTCAAGCACATGTACTGGGTGTTTTGTCTCAACGGCCTTTTTATACCGAGTATACTGCCACAACGCGTACACATTTTCAGGGTCATAGCTGTTGAGAATCGTGTTGCACGTGTAACTTTCATCGTTTTCATGTAGTCTGTACACACACCCATGGGTTGAATCTTGCACTTTCCATTCCAGCAGCCATTCGCTCTCTACCTCATGGCAAACACGGGGAAAATCCATTCCCACATTTTTTTTTTCAAGCTTCTCGGCATCGGTATATATAATAGTGGTGCGTTTTAATGTGCTTCAGTATATATATATATATATATATATATATATATATATATATATATATATATATTATATATATATATATATATATATATATATATATATATATATATATATATATATATATATATGACCGTATGGCCAGAAAGGTGTAATGTTAGACTGAGTAAATAGTTGTCGATCTTGTCTACGGTGTATATTTGTGCTCATGTTGGCATTCTCACACGGGAATGGCCGATTTAAACGAAACTCACCTTTGCCATCCGTGAAGTAGACAAACGTGTGAGACGCAGATGTAACAGGA
This sequence comes from Oreohelix idahoensis, assembly GCA_024509875.1. NCBI lineage: Eukaryota > Metazoa > Mollusca > Gastropoda > Stylommatophora > Oreohelicidae > Oreohelix > Oreohelix idahoensis. The sequence goes on from JAMPIV010016303.1 coordinate 15,128, forward strand.
GACAGACATCGGTTGTTAGACATCCTGGCGCGGTCTGATAACACATCTTGTTGAGCACTAAAACCGTGAGGTGTGACTCCAGGCAAGTGATATCGTGGGAATGTAATCATTAGTGGGCGGACCTTGAGTTGTGTCGATTAGGAAGATTTTCTTGACTAAGATGTGATCTCATGTCATCCATACTGAGCATAGGACTCCTGATTTGCTCCCTAGAGAGATGGGTGGAGCTTTCCCTGACATTTTGACGTAGCTATCATGTGGTACATGGTTGGAGATGCAGATAAAAACTAAAACAGTGAGAGGCTTTAGAGAGAGAGCTGAGAAGTAGCAAGATCGTTCTTGTGCAAAATGCGCCTTCGTACGATATCCAACTGAGGTTTGGGCTTTTGCATAGTTGCGTCTGTGCTAAGATAACAAACGACATAAAGGTATGCTTGCATATAAGTACATTTTTATAATACTTTAGATTTAGTAATATTAGACTTTCAGGTTTAAAAGTTAATGCTTTGTAGCGTTTGTCTATCTATAGCTTTATAGAAGCTGACTGGCGATTTATGTGTATTTCAGTGTAATTTCACGTATATCTCATCGCTATTTTCAACAGTGAGACTGTGTGTTAAATGTGTAAAGTACTAAGTGAATTTATAAGAGGAATTCTAGTGTCGCATTGCGCTGTATTGTGGCGAGAGGTTTTATTTGACTCTTGGATCAGTATAGTACTGACAATTACAGAAATAGGATTTCTGCAGAAAATGGTGAAGTCCCAGTGTCTGAGAGGACTACTGGTATCACAAATTAGTTACGGCTGTGAATGATCTGATCTCGAAACCAATAGTAGAGAGGAGACCGACATAAAGCGCCACCTCCGCTGTGTAACTAACTGTGATATTTAAAAAAAACTAGGAAACCGATTTTGCTTAACAATGATAAAATTGACAAGTCTTCAAATACAATTTCCTAAGTTTTTATTTAGTATATACACTATCTATTCTTGTGCTGAAGGGTGAATGTTGAAAAAAATGGGATGTAATGGAATTGTAAGTTTACATGTGATTTACAAATATTTATTTTATATATATATATATATATATATATATATATATATATATATATATATATATATATATATATATATATATATATATATATATATATATATATATATATATATATATATATATATATATGAATATTTTACATCAAGTTTTCCAATTATAGGAACAAAAAAAAATTATATCAGCTGTGCTGTTATTTAATTATAGTACATGGATCAGCTGTGCTGTTAATTAAGGATATAACACTTATCAGCTATGCTGTTATTTTTGTCTCTTGCTATGCTAATTTCACTTTCTCATCACTGACAGTTTCTATGCTCACAATGCTGACAGAAATGGTATGAATGTGTACTCATCTCTTAAAACGTTCTGTTCTCCTTAGTTTGGTTCACACCACTCCTGCTGAGGCTCGTTACTTTAGCCCACCCAAGACTGAGGGGGACTAAAAATGTAGCTTCTGTACAATCTCTATGCTCCTGAGAAGTTCCAGGCAGCGGGATTGACTCGAACATACGACCTCAGGTTTTTAGGACACAAATAAACCTGTAACAAAGCAAAAATAGGGGCTAATTTCTGTCCTCAAGCCCACCTATTTCTAGTGTGAGTGAAATGAGCGTGTCTCAGATGTATGCATGTAGGATGAATGACAACATGGCTCAGTATGATTTAGCAATAGCGAGACAAGACATGTGTCTACTTGCAAAGCATTCTTTCTGATAAACTAATACATGGATACATTCAATAATATAGATTCAATACATGAATACATTTAATACATGAATACATCCCATAATATAAATCAATACATGAATAAATTCAATAATATGTACACCTAGGTGTGATACAACAATGTCCTTCCCCCTATACTATACCACGTCCTCTCTGTCAAGTGCTATACTAGCTGGTAACATATATCCTAACAATATTGTTATGTTCTTATGATAGGAGTATATGAGACGAGGACTGTTTGGTGATATATCAGGTGGGAGTTATAGGAGACAATAGATTGGAGTTAGATGCGACAATAGATTGAGTCCTGACAAGGACTGTTTTGGTTATATTGCAGTTGGAGTTAGATGAGACAATAGATTGAGTCCTAACAAGGACTGTTTTAGTTATATTGCAGTTGGTCTTATCTGAGACAATAGATTGAAGTATAGGAGACAATAGATTGAGTCCTAACAAGGACTGTTTTGGCCTAACAAGGACTGTTATGGTTATATTTGCAGTTTGGAATTATCTTAGAGACCCAAATAGAACTGTATGAAAGTATTCGAGACCTTTCGCTAAGGAGAAGCTTTGAAGGAAGAGATAGACTATTTGCTGACAGTCATAAGGATTATTTCAAAAGTGAATCTCAATATAGTACCAGTGTGGTTCTCTTGTAGTATAACCCTCTAACACGAACATAATACCATAGATTACAGCCTGCTGAATGCTATCACCCTAAAGGTTCATCGTGGATTTTATAATTGCCGGATAAAAATCAGCCAGTTTGCCACTCGAATAAAGCTAAATATTTCTCAAAGGTCGATCTCAGGCAAAGGATACTATCAGATTCCAGTAAAGCCTGAGGTTAGACCATACCTAGCTTTTAGTACCTCAGAAGGACACTATGAGTTTAATAGATTGCCATTTGGATTGAAGAATGCGCCTAGTGTCTTCTCTAGACTGATGAGAAAATTTTTGGTTCCCCTAATTTCCATGCATCACGAACTTCATGGATGTTATCCTCATAGCGGTTTCAGAAACATTTGCTCATACACATTAAATTTTCTGAACATGTTGTTTGATCGATCTTAGAGAACCGAATTTGACAGCCCGACCAACCAAATGTTGTCTTAGAGGATGTAAAACGGTGCAAATTAGAATTCTTGGGACACACAGTCCATCAGGGAAACCTGATTAACAAACTAGTGGAGAAACTGAGAAAAGCACCGAGGCCACAAACAAAGAAAGACGTGAGATCTTTTGTCTCATTATGTGGTTTCTACCAAAAATATATCAAAAACGTTAACTCCATATGTGCACCGTTAACTGATTTGACACGCAAAGGAAATCCAGATCGAATTACATGGACAGCACAGTGTGAATTAGCATACCAAGAATTGAAGGAAAAGCTCACAAGCAAACCTATTTTGAAATTACCTGACTTAAGTCAAGAATTCATTGTGAGAACGGATGCTAGTAATCTAGGTTTGGGTGCCACCCTGTTACAGAAATCAGATTCACTGGATGAGGAATTAACCCCAGTGGCATATGCTAGTCGTAAGTTGAATACAGCTGAAAACAATTATTCAACTAGTGAAAAAGAATGTCTCGCAGTGATATGGGCGATCAAGAAATTCAATATTTATCTGTATGGGAAGACATTCAAGTTACAAACGGATCACAAACCCCTGTCTTTTCTAGCGCAAGCAAGGCATGAAAATGCTAGGTTATTGCGCTTGTCTTTGCTATTACAGCCACATCAGTTCAGTATAGAATATATTTCTGGAAAGACTAACCTAGGTGCTGATTTTCTAAGCCGCCATCCGTGCGATGAGAATCAGAGTAATCACCAGGCATAGGTAGAAATTTATCTATGTGTACCTAGAATTAGGGACTGACATATGATGTTTGTTTTAAGTGGGGAGAATTGTGGTGAAAAATTCTAATACCCATATATAAATTAGAACATAAATGTAAAGCCGAACGAAATACTACGATAGGAAGAAGAATGGAGAAAGTCCAGTGCTTTCCCAGTATAGATAACGCCTTAGTTGTATAACGCCGTAATGGCTAACACAAGAATCCTACTTAAATAAAATGCTTAGACTAAACAATACGGCGATAACCGTAGTTCTAAAAATAGAATGTGTAGTAAAATCTTCTAGACGACCTTGATTTTAAAAACTAACATTAGTGCAAAATCGCGCACAAGGTTAGCCTTGGAAAGACACGATGTTAGGTTTAGAAAACAGGTTTAATTCTTATTAGGAAACCTGATATTTTACGTAGGGCTCCTGACTTTATACTGATAGTACAGTCGTAAAGGATTGAACAGGTAGTAGTTGAAATTAAACACTTAACATCGAAAAAAGATCGTATTCTTAACTACGCCACTTAGCCCCTTGAAAATCTTATATTCGTGTACAGGAAGGCTAGGGGACTAGGAATATGTAATAAATTATCTAAAAAGTCCATTAGATAATTAGATATTGGTAATAAAACATATAGAGAACAGAGATACTGTTAGGTTTGGTCATATCTGCTTGGGATGGAATTCCCTGAATTTTGTTGGAACATAGTAGTGACAGGAAGTCTAAGATAGTACGAGGGAGGCCATTGACTGAACTTTGAAGTTAAAAGACACTTAATTGGGTGACCTATGAATAACAAATTAATGCCTAGAAACGGAGTAAAAGTGATGAAAATATTTGAATGACTGTGTACTCTTTTGAAAATATTCAAAACGATTGGCCAATGTACTGGATATTGGCCGAAGAAATCTTAGAGGGACGCCATATCGTTACACATTGTGAAAGATGAGATCAGGCAGTGTTATTCAAAATTAAATATATATAACAGCCTGGACATACCGCAGATCAACCTGTGTCAGTCATCTTTAGTGTGTTTTTCCTTACGAATTGGGGTAAGCTAGACATTTTTAATTATGTCTGTATGTTTGTGGTTCAGTAGCAAACCTGAGGCAAAGCCTAGATATTGCTCCACCATGTAAAAGATTGTCAGAGAGGAGTATATATTGCTATGTAAATATGATTGTCCAGAGAGGAGTATAAATGCATATATATATATATATATATATATATATATATATATATATATATATTGGATTGCCATATAGTAACATAACACCTATCCTATTGTATGGAAGGGATTACAGCTGGAATTGCAGAGGCGTTGTAACCATTAGGGATAGGAATACTGGTGTACATTGTCACATGAAAAGCTAGCAGTTGGCCTAAAGCGCTGAACTTTATGTTTGTTTGTACTGTCATGTACTTCAGTGTGGAATAATATTGTATATTAGTTATGAAGAAGGAGGCACAACCTTCTCATTTCAGGGACCGTGGTATAGATGGTGATATTGCATCGTCCGGTCTGAGTACTGCGTGATCCAGAAAGCTGGCAGCAGACTCCTTGCACAAGATAGCGGCCATTGTATATCATACTATCAAACTGAGAAGCAAGCGAGCAGAGGATACAGGTTTCCTGCAGCTGCATTATAAGCACTTGTCAGCACGAAATAGCTCAACCTTGAATAAAATAACCCTGAACTGAACTTTATTATATAAAAAGGGACAGAAATTTAAAGAAACAGAATCTGTGAATCCTTCAATAAGATTTCCACCAGTAACAAACACATGAAGTCATGATGACAACCAACAGTCTAGCTATTAATGACAGTATTACCTCATAATATTACACAACAACACCACACTCATATTGCTATAACGGTCTATGACTGGATAAATATCCAGTGTATAAATACTTGTATATAAATATTATGATTACATTTTTATTGTGATTCCTGATTCACAAATACAATAGAATCAGGAAAGATATTGAAAGATCATTAATACATTTTAAAAACTTAACCCTTGACTTAATAAGATAGTCTTTTAGAGTGTTATGTGTTTGTGATTGTCATAGTGCTGTAAATTTTGGAAATTATTAAAGCAATTGTGTATATGTCAGTTGGTTGTTATATACTTAAACTTCATCACTATCATAACCCTAGACACTAAACGAAGCTATTATTCATTTATTCAAGAATATGTCTGATTGAGATCGAAATGTGGTAGCAAGTAAGGTCTTCTGTATACACACCAAATTTATTATCTTCAGAAACCTTCACAGCTGATCTCATTCAGTACACTAAGTCCCCTATAAATATATTTATTTCCCAACTCACCACAGTTATTAGATGGTGTTACCTAAATAGCTTGGTTATATGGTGTTGCTTAGGAATTGTCTTCAAAGTAAACTTGTGGACAACATTGTTTCTGTATGATTCTTGTGCTACCTGATAGGGTTTCATTAATAAAAGTGGGACCCTGTCATCAAGAGTTTTTCTGTGACTGCGGAACGTGTGTGAAAGTAGGCCAGAGAGAGTGACGACAACATTACACACAAATCCTTATTCTCCTTCACACATCGTCTTCGCACCGTCACAAATGGCGTCGTCGGTAGGATTCTGACAGACAGTGTAGTATAGAGTCATACGCGGAATGTTCAATGCTGCAAGAGAGCACTACAACCAATGATACCACAACTAAACCTTGCAAGAGTATTACAACACCCAGCACAGACGGAGCAGCACATCTGCCCAGTACATCTCCCAGTGAAGATTCGCACCACCATAGGCCCAGCAAAGAAACGCACCACGTTACATGAAGATTCGAAGCACCATAGGCCCATTAAAGAGTTGCACCAACGCAGGTCCAGAGAAGAATTATACCACCATTGTGGTAAAGTGGGATGATATATACATAGAACACTCTATAAGACTATCTTAAATGAGTCAAGTGTTAAAGTTTAAAAATATATATGTATTAATTCCTTCAAATATTAGGTATCCTGATTCAACTACAAAGTGAACCAGGAATCACAATCAAATGTAATCACAAGTTATATGTACACAATTTATAGATAGAATCTTTGTATTGACATATATTATTATTGCAATATGTGTGTAAGTTGTGCTGTAGTACTCTGAGATAATACTGGCTTTTCAAGCTAGGTGGTTGTGTGTCATCATGACTTCAAGTGTTTGTTTCTCGTGGACATAATATTGGGAAAGTTCACAGTTTCTTTTTATTTGAAACTAATAAATGTCCCTCTAGATTTAAGGTAAAGTCACTGTTAGAGGGGGTATACACAAGATTGAGCTGCTCTGGCCACAGAATCTTAACTTCTGTGTGGGCGGCAGGAAACAGTCTCCACTGCTCGCTTGCTTCACCGTGTTCTTGAGACACCACACAGGTCGATATATTGACTAAGGAGTCTGCTACCAGCCTCTGGATTCAGCAAAACTCAGACCAGGTGCTGCTTTTAATATGTTAGTACCACTGTCCCTGAAACAAGAAGGTTGTACCTCCTACTTCAGAACTAATTTATAATCTATTTCCACACTGAGCACAATACATAACAAACACCGAGTTCAGCGCGGTATGCCAACTGTTAGCTTCTCATGTAATAACATTCACCAGTATTCCTCTCCTTAATGATTACAACGCCTCTGCAATTTCAGCTGTAATTCCTTCTATACAATAAGATAGGTGTCATAGTACTATTGGCAATCCCATGCAGTTATACTACTCTCCGACATGTTTTGTTCAGGTTGGAGCAAGATCTAGGCTTTGCCTCATGTTTGCTACTGAACCACACACATATACAGACATAAATTATCAATTCACATTCAATTTTCATCTAAAAGATATCAAATATTTCTAGCTTACCACAATTCATGGAAATAATACACAAAATACGTTGACTGGCAATGAGTTATGGCACAATTCCGATCTGCCTCTGTCCCAGGCTTTCATAAGAAAAATATGAGCTGGATCTCAACGCACTTGCTTCTCAGTAAGTTTATTTTAAAAATGTGGCACTGAACAGACGCTCCTAATTGACTATATCAAATGGTCTAACCAATAGGACCATGTTTACAAAAGTATTTGAAAAAAAGTACCCTTCCTACCGTTTCCCGTAACAACCAAAAATAGTATCTGCAATCGACTAATCATGTTTAGGCTTACATATTCTTCTAGCCAATGAAATCGGATTTAACTTGTTGGCCTACTTCCCATAAAGGAGTGGTTTCAAAACATGCCCTGAGCAATTATGATTTGGTGCTGTCAGACAACCTCACTATTTTATTTTGGCTATAATTTGTTAATTCCTAGACTATTTGCGTAACACTTAACATATTCTTTGTCAGCAAGTCCTAAGGAACCCAAATATATAAATTTAATGGAGCTAAGTGGCTGCGTTCAAAATATGTATTTTCTTCTACCTCCTGTTCACTTCGATACGATGGGGTGTCATCTGTACTGTCAGGATTTCAGACGTAAAACAGTATAATGTCATGTTTCCTAATAAGCATTAAACATGTTTTTTTTTAAACCTAACCGTGTATTGGTAGTGTTTTTGATCACTGTCTATTTGAAAAAAAGTTAGTGCTTCATGCCTTTCGCGTTGGGGGTGGCATTAATATTAATCGCGAGACTGTGGTAGTATTGCATGCGTTCCTCCTTCTCTCTCTCTCTCTCTTTCTCTCTCTCTCTCTCTCTCTCTCTCTCTCTCTCTCTCTCTCTCTCTCTCTCTCTCTCTCTCTCTCTCTCTCTCTCTCTCTCTCTCTCTCTTCTAAGCTCGTCTGTCTTTTCATTACGCAGTGTATAAAATGAAATTAATGCTAGTATTTTATCTAGGTCATTAAGCAGTGTGCGTATCTCAAGGTTTTCTAAGAAACACAGTACCGGTTTGAATTAATTCGTTAGGCTTTACATTTACTTTTTAATTTATATATGTGGATTTAGAATTTCACGACAAATTCTCCCCACTTAAAAAAGACGTTATACGTCAGTCTATAATTCTATATACACATAGAGAAATTTAGGTCTATGCCTGGTGATTTCTTTGATTTTCATCGCACGGATGGCGGCTTAGAAAATCTGCATCAACGTTTCTCTGATTTTATTTTGATCATGGATTAATGCAGGTGGGTCAATTCAAAGTAAGCACTACTGACGAAGGTTGCCTCAGACCTCTGCAATCCAAGAATCCATTTCAGTTATATTACTGAACAGCGGCAAGTGTTACTGCTTGTCTTATTGCTGCTTAGCAATCAATATTCACCATTTTTCTTCTCTGAGTCTGTTCAACGACATGTCCCGAGAATATTAGATGTTCCTCAAATTGTACGTTATGAGGAGTTAATCTATATGGTGATATCTGAGTTGTGTAGGGGATTCAATAATTTCCTGATCAGCCTTAATAAACACTCGGACTATCCTCAATTCAAAAAGGCAACAATGGAAACACTCTGCTCCTCCGAAATGTTCACAGCCAACAATTGGTCTGATCTCAGGCGTGATTGAATGTGGAAACACCCTTCTAATAATATATTTGTAATGTTCTATAATGTGCCACTCAAATGGAGGCCATATTCACCAACTATAGTTCCGCCTACCGACAATCTGGTGAATTAAGATAATATAAGGGGAAATGAGTTTCTGCATCAGAAATCAATTCGCCCTTAGCATTGCTATAAGATGTGTGGGTTATCTCCATCCAGGGTCCGAACAATACTTTTCCTTGGACGGTGTAGGGTCGGGTGACTACCAATGTCACCGGTGCCCTTATAAGGCTAAGTTAATAGCCATAGTGTGAAGCGCTGTGAGCATTTTCCCAATTGCTCACTCGCCCACTGCCCACTGTTCTTATGTTAACAATTTGTTTCGGTTTTAACTTAGGCGGATCATCTTCAATGTCAATGTCAGCCAGCTCCCTAAATGCGGCTTCAAACTGTTCCTGGGTTGACTGGTCTGAGTTTCTATTTTCTCTGGATGCCTTTCTCAGAGTTGCGAATCTAAATATTTTTGGTGAACACTGTTGGGGGGAAGGTTGATACCTATCCTCTATGTCAACCTTATTATTTTTATTTTCCTTGTTATTGTTAGGCCCATATGTTTCAGAATGCTTGGCTGGCATCTGATTATGATTTTCCCAACTTGGGGACTGTACCTTGCTACATTTTTTACAGGCCCCCACAAATTGTGCAATATCAGCAGCTACTTGAGGCCAATAGAATTTTTCCGATGTCCTTTGACGGGTAGTCCCATTTCTCTGGTGTCCACCGTCTGGTACAACATGAGCTTGTGCCATCACTTTTTCCCTGTGGGGGGTTGGTAATACCAATTGTCCCTGTTCTTTGGATCCTGCTAAAGCTTTCCTGAAGAGCAGTCCCTCGTTTAAATAAAATTGTCCTTTCCTAAGGTGTGCATGGCTTGTTGGCAATTTACCAAAGCAAGGTTTTAATGTTTTATCTTTTGCCTGGGCCTTTCTCATCTGCTTATGAGAATAAACTAGTGGTGGTTCCTCCTCCGTTCTACTAGGGGTCGACCGGACCTGAAGCGTGGCCATTACCACAGGTTTTACAGGGCTTCTTAGAAAAACATATTTGCTTCCTAACACCAGCGGGTAATTAGGGTCGTCACACACGGCTGCTCTAATCACTCCTTCCACGTACCTTGTCTCTACATTGATCTCGGCTACGGGAAGTGTCATGGTGGATATTCCCTTTACGGCCCCTTGTATCTCCACTTTCTCTGTGGCATACTGTTCAGGGTGCACTAGGGTTGCACTCACAACTGAGTCATATTCTAAACCTGAATCGTAAAGGCACCTAACCTTGGCACCATTACATGTCACTTCTTCACAGATGGGGGGATGTTGAAGATTTATATGATTCTCTGTCAGTTTCTTCTTCCCCTTGTCCACTGTTATCATGCATGCCGCGTGATATGGAGGAACTTTCCTACCACATTCACTAGTATTATGATTATGCATCCTGCATATTTGACAATATTTTCCTTCCTGTCTGAAGGGTTTCCTGTTATCATATTTCCTTTCATTGAATTGTGGGGTTTTATTTTTATTATCATAACGTGGCCTATCAAACTGGTGCTTACCTTTGTTTTGATCTCTATGATCAAATTCATTAAAGTTTTGTGGTGCCTGATAATTGTCTACCTGCCTCTTCTTATTACTTGTTACCTCTGCTTGAGCTGCTTGATATCTTTCAGCAACATTCAATAACTCACCCAGCCTCTCTGCACCTTGTTCCATGAGAAACTTTCTCAGGTCTGGAGCCATGGACTCTCTTAATTGTTCTATAAGGATCATTTCCTTAAGATCTTGGGTTTTCCCCAGAGAAGTCCATTTCTCCAAGTATGTCTCTAACCCTGCAGAGAACTGGTGATAGGTTTCACCTGACAGTAGTTTAGCATTCCTAAATTTTTTTCTATAAAATTCACCATTCTTTTCATATCTTAACAAAAGAGCCTGCTTTAGCATGACATAATTTTCCTGATCATCTCTGCTCATTTTGGCAAAAACTTCATAAGCTGCACCACGAAGCCCTTGAGATAACTTTAAGCTCCACCTTTCTCTCTCTAACCCAAACGTGGTAGCTAATAGTTCATATCTATTTAGATAGCTCTCAATATCATCTTCTTTCTCAACAAAATGATCTAAATGAAAGTTCATAGCTGAGGTTGAGGCTCCCTGACTAGCAGTGGCATTGGGGGTAAAGGGACTGGCACCATTTTCAGGAGCATGGCTTTGAAACTCAAACTCCCTTAGTCGTAACTCATGTTCCCTTTGTAATCTCTTCTCCACCTTTTCTGCTTCCCTCTCTGCAGTCAATCTTCTTTCTTCTGCCTCCCTTTCTGCCCTTTTTTCTTCTAATTGGAGCCTTTTAATCTCCCTATCTGCCTCCAATGCTTTAGCCTCTTTGTCAGCCTCAATCTGCAGCCTCTTAATTTCTTTTTCAGCCTCTAACTTTCTTTCAGTCGCTTTTTCTAATCTTTTTTCTTCGCGTTCAATAAATTTGTCACATTCAGTAGTGACATAAGCAATCATAACTTGCCCGTCCATTCCTAACTCTTTCGCAGTCTGCACAGCAGCTGATCGAAATTTTGCCAAGTCGGCCATTTTTTACCAGGCAAATGTGTACACTATTTAACCAAACAATTTTATCTATAAATAATTATCTAAGGACAACCTACCTTTTTAATTTTTATAATTTCCCGCAGTCAATTACTCCCAATATATATGCTAGAGGAAGGTTCAAAATCCCGGGAGCGAGACCCCAATATGTGTGGTAAAGTGGGATGATATAAATATTTATAGGGGACTTAGTGTACTGACTGAGATCAGCTGTGAAGGTATCTGTATCTAATAGTGTGGTGTATTACAGATGACCTTACTTGCTACCACATTTATACCTCAGTCAGACCTATTCTGGAATATTGTGATGACTACGTTGAATATCTAGGGTTATGATAATGATGAAGTGTATGTTCACAACAACCAACAGACAGATACACAATTTAATTTAATCCACAATACTTTACAACACTGTGACACTCACATACATAGAACACTCTATAAGACTATCTTAAATGAGTCAAGTGTTAAAGTTTAAAAATATATATGTATTAATTCCTTCAAATATTAGGTATCCTGATTCAACTACAAAGTAAAGCAGGAATCACAATCAAATGTAATCACAAGTTATATGTACACAATTTATAGATAGAATCTTTGTATTGACATATATTATTATTGCAATATGTGTGTAAGTTGTGCTGTAGTACTCTGAGGTAATACTGGCTTTTCAAGCTAGGTGGTTGTGTGTCATCATGACTTCAAGTGTTTGTTTCTCGTGGACATAATATTGGGAAAGTTCACAGTTTCTTTTTATTTGAAACTAATAAATGTCCCTCTAGATTTAAGGTAAAGTCACTGTTAGAGGGGGTATACACAAGATTGAGCTGCTCTGGCCACAGAATCTTAACTTCTGTGTGGGCGGCAGGAAACAGTCTCCACTGCTCGCTTGCTTCACCGTGTTCTTGAGACACCACACAGGTCGATATATTGACTAAGGAGTCTGCTACCAGCCTCTGGATTCAGCAAAACTCAGACCAGGTGCTGCTTTTAATATGTTAGTACCACTGTCCCTGAAACAAGAAGGTTGTACCTCCTACTTCAGAACTAATTTATAATCTATTTCCACACTGAGCACAATACATAACAAACACCGAGTTCAGCGCGGTATGCCAACTGTTAGCTTCTCATGTAATAACATTCACCAGTATTCCTCTCCTTAATGATTACAACGCCTCTGCAATTTCAGCTGTAATTCCTTCTATACAATAAGATAGGTGTCATAGTACTATTGGCAATCCCATGCAGTTATACTACTCTCCGACATGTTTTGTTCAGGTTGGAGCAAGATCTAGGCTTTGCCTCATGTTTGCTACTGAACCACACACATATACAGACATAAATTATCAATTCACATTCAATTTTCATCTAAAAGATATCAAATATTTCTAGCTTACCACAATTCATGGAAATAATACACAAAATACGTTGACTGGCAATGAGTTATGGCACAATTCCGATCTGCCTCTGTCCCAGGCTTTCATAAGAAAAATATGAGCTGGATCTCAACGCACTTGCTTCTCAGTAAGTTTATTTTAAAAATGTGGCACTGAACAGACGCTCCTAATTGACTATATCAAATGGTCTAACCAATAGGACCATGTTTACAAAAGTATTTGAAAAAAAGTACCCTTCCTACCGTTTCCCGTAACAACCAAAAATAGTATCTGCAATCGACTAATCATGTTTAGGCTTACATATTCTTCTAGCCAATGAAATCGGATTTAACTTGTTGGCCTACTTCCCATAAAGGAGTGGTTTCAAAACATGCCCTGAGCAATTATGATTTGGTGCTGTCAGACAACCTCACTATTTTATTTTGGCTATAATTTGTTAATTCCTAGACTATTTGCGTAACACTTAACATATTCTTTGTCAGCAAGTCCTAAGGAACCTAAATATATAAATTTAATGGAGCTAAGTGGCTGCGTTCAAAATATGTATTTTCTTCTACCTCCTGTTCACTTCGATACGATGGGGTGTCATCTGTACTGTCAGGATTTCAGACGTAAAACAGTATAATGTCATGTTTCCGAATAAGCATTAAACATGTTTTTTTTAAACCTAACCGTGTATTGGTAGTGTTTTTTATCACTGTCTATTTGAAAAAAAGTTAGTGCTTCATGCCTTTCGCGTTGGGGGTGGCATTAATATTAATCGCGAGACTGTGGTAGTATTGCATGCGTTCCTCCTTCTCTCTCTCTCTCTCTCTCTCTCTCTCTCTCTCTCTCTCTCTCTCTCTCTCTCTCTCTCTCTCTCTCTCTCTCTCTCTCTCTCTCTGTCTCTCTCTCTCTCTCTCTCTCTCTCTCTCTCTCTCTCTCTCTCTCTCTCTCTCTCTCTCTCTCTCTCTCTCTCTTCTAAGCTCGTCTGTCTTTTCATTACGCAGTGTATAAAATGAAATTAATGCTAGTATTTTATCTAGGTCATTAAGCAGTGTGCGTATCTCAATGTTTTCAAAGAAACACAGTACTGGTTTAATTTTTTTTTTTTTTGAAACGCGTGTATGCTGCTGTAGGCTTTACTATCAAACTTGGAAGCGTTTCAGTTATGTAGACGAAGTAGAAAAGGGGGATTTTTGTAATCCATTGTGACAGCACTGGTCTTTTACCATTCTTCTTTCCTTTTATTGAATTAATTCGTTAGGCTTTACATTTACTTTTTAATTGATATATGTGGATTTAGAATTTCACGACAACCGTACATCCATTGAATATCTTAACAAGCCAAGGACCCGCTGTTTGCAGTTATTTCAATTTTCCTGCAATAGTATCCTCGCTAATGATACTCCATCATAACAAACAGGAACACTATTGCTACGCCAGTGTTATTATGCCAAACCAGTGGCCGACCTACCACGATTGACATTCAGCCAGGGACTCAATTGTATCACCAGGCAGCACCTGAAACTGCTACAGGCCACAACAGCGAAGATAAGACAAGAGCAAGCAAAAAAATAAGAGACACTTTCTATTATTTATTGTAATATTATAATAAGTGTTTTCTTTCCATCTGTTTTTGCATTGTATTTTGCTAGGTTAGGGCTAGAGCAGTGATGTCAACTCAATGCGCAGACGCAACATGCCGGTCAGAGCCTGACAGCGCCCCGACAGCTGAAGGTGGCTCCCATGAAGAAATCCTCACACCAGGAAAGAGCCAGAGCAATGCGCAGGTGAAGGTGATTTACATAACAGTGCCAGCGGTAAGACGATTTGGTGAAAAGCCAGGCCCCACTTGGCAAGAGTTTGTGAAGGAGGTAAAAGCTGCATGGAAGGTAGGGCCCTTAACTGTAGAAGATAGGTTAGACATTGTGTGGACTAATGTTACACCAGTGGTCTCTAGGGAATTACGGATACGTGGCGGAGCCAAGGCCAGCCCTGAGAAGTTCCTCGAAATTGTTGAAGAAGCCTACAGTGAACGCCAACTAGTCAATGAGATGACTAGGGATTTCTATGCCATGAGACAGGGGCCTAGCGTATCAGTAACGGAGTTCTCTCACCTGTTGCATGAAGTATTTCTGAGATTGAATGCAACGCGCGTAAAGAAAGGCTTGGCTCCCGCAGACCAATCCATGCTCAGAGATCATTTTGTTGCCCAGCTTAGTAATGATCTGAGCAGGACATTTGTGAAGGAACATGTGCTAAAGAATGCTAATGTCTCATTTAGGGAAGTTAGGGACTATGCCATTTTCTGGGAAGGCAAAAAGCATGATGCACCAGTGCAGGTAGCCAGTGTAGAAGCCCACACTGAGAAGGACGAACTCGTAGCTGAAGTAGCTCGCCTAAAGTCCCAGATAGCACAGCTAGCACAGAGTATGGCGCCAGCACAAAAGGAGACGCGAAGAAGAAGGAAACAGTGCCAACCGCGTGAAAACCTTGAGCAGAACCAAGGTTTGGATCAACTGGAACCAAAACTAGACCTTCCTGCAGGTGAGAGTCAGGCAGTTGATAGTGAACGCAGTGATTTAGAGGTAGGTAAAAACACAGATGCACAAAAAAGGCGGCAAGGATTTTGTAAGTGGTATAATGTCGACAAAGGATGGGGATTTATTACACCGGATGATGGAGGTGTTGATGTTTTTGTACATCAGACTAAAATTTTCAGAAAGGGATTCTGTAGTCTGGAGAGAAATGAGAAAGTAGAATTTGACAGCAAACCATCTGTTCAGGGCATTGAAGCGGTCTTTGTATGCGGCATTGGCGGCCAGGAATGTAAGGGCAGCAAGAGGCGACCCGTGGCACAGAGGAAGCCTAGAAAAATAAGATGCTATAATTGTGGAGACTTTTCAGACCATATGGCAGCCAAGTGCCCTCGGAGCCCGCTTCCGAAGCGATGTTTTCAGTGTAAGTCCCCAGAGCACTTGATATCGGTTTGTCCCTCAAAGAGCGCCCTCTCTAAACGTACCGACACATCTAGGTTGCCTTCAGGGTGCAGGCCAAGAGATGGCCGTGACAACTGTTACCTTGAGGGCGCCAAGAAAAGCGGTCAACGTTCAGAAGAGGAAACTCATCTGAAACAGATTGGAGAGAATACACACCGGCGCTCCGGAGAGGACACCAATCTAAATCAGATTGGGGGATTGCACGACAACATCGACGGAAAACAAGTGTACAACACGTTGGAAGCATTCCACCGCCAAGGCCGACAACTGCAGGCACTTACTCGCTGAACTCTCAACCAAGTAGCAACGCTGTACCAGCGGACAATTTTCCCAGACAACGACAAGCAAAAAGACATAAACTTAAAAATGACAATGGAGCAGAGTACTTTTGTGGGGACCACAAAAAATTTAGGGGCGGAACATGTGACCGTGTGGCCAGAAAGGTGTAATGTTAGACTGAGTTAATAGTTGTCGATCTTGTCTACGGTGTATATTTGTGCTCATGTTGGCATTCTCACACGGGAATGGGCGATTTAAAAGAAACACACCTTTGCCATCCGTGAAGTAGACAAACGTGTGAGACGCAGATGTAACAGGAGACAGACATCGGTTGTTAGACATCCTGGCGCGGTCTGATAACACATCTTGTTGAGCACTAAAACCGTGAGGTGTGACTCCAGGCAAGTGATATCGTGGGAATGTAATCATTAGTGGGCGGACCTTGAGTTGTGTCGATTAGGAAGATTTTCTTGACTAAGATGTGATCTCATGTCATCCATACTGAGCATAGGACTCCTGATTTGCTCCCTAGAGAGATGGGTGGAGCTTTCCCTGACATTTTGACGTAGCTATCATGTGGTACATGGTTGGAGATGCAGATAAAAACTAAAACAGTGAGAGGCTTTAGAGAGAGAGCTGAGAAGTAGCAAGATCGTTCTTGTGCAAAATGCGCCCTCGTACGATATCCAACTGAGGTTTGGGCTTTTGCATAGTTGCGTCTGTGCTAAGAGAACTAACGACATAGAGGTATGCTTGCATATAAGTACATTTTTATAATACTTTAGATTTAGTAATATTAGACTTTCAGGTTTAAAAGTTAATGCTTTGTAGCGTTTGTCTATCTATAGCTTGATAGAAGCTGACTGGCGATTTATGTGTATTTAAGTGTAATTTCACGTATATCTCATCGCTATTTTCAACAGTGAGACTGTGTGTTAAATGTGTAAAGTACTAAGAGAATTTATAAGAGGAATTCTAGTGTCGCATTGCGCTGTATATAAGTGTGTATTTATTACCATTATTATTATTAGTTGTGTAGTGTTAAATAGTGGTTTTATTGCATTCTTGTGAGCCGTAAGTGTGGTTAATGTTACATCAGTGATTATTGTGAGAGAAAGATTAGCGTACAGAGCTGTAAGAATAAGAGTATATATCTCCTTTTTCTTTAGAGCAGCTAGACCTCTAAGATACTGATAAATTGATGTCATTTAGACCATTGCGCTGTGTGGAATATTTCATCATAGATAGAAGTGCTTCATTTAAGTTTTATCTTGCGTGATGATGGAGTTAGTATCTAATATGCGGATGAAGGCATTGTTGTTGATTGAGATATGTTTATTGTTGATTACACATACATACAGACTTGCATGAACACACACACACACATGGTCACATAAGTGCATGTACTTGCATAATTTCACACATATGTATGTATTATTAAGTAGATGATGTTTGTCCATTAGTACGATGCTAGTTTATTTTGTTTCATTTTATTTCAGAGAGTCCAGCAGTCTGTGCTGGGTTATTAGGTGGTGTTACCTAAATAGCTTGGTTATATGGTGTTGCTTAGGAATTGTCTTCAAAGTAAACTTGCGGACAACATTGTTTCTGCTACCTTGTGATTCTTGTGCTATGTCGTAAAATTAACAGAGATACAACGTTAAAATACCTCCAAAGATAACATGTCACTATTTGCACAAAAATCGCGACCTTGAAGACTCAAGTGTCCAAATCTAGTTAGAATGAAAGAGAAGGGGAATTGGTGGAAGCTGTAGCTAAAAATAACTTTACAGACAAAAATTGTAGAGGGGATGAATAGGTTGGTTCAAAAACGAAGTACGTTTTGTGAAAACGCAAGTAGAGACGGACAGACTAACAGATAAAAATCCATACTTGACTGAAGCATGACTGAAATGACTTTAGTGTAGGAAATTTGAATTTAAAAAAACCAAGGCATTGATTGGCCACAGACAATCATATTATCCGCGCTCAGACGAGCTTTTTTGCCATTCCTCAATAGTTGTCCAGTGATAAACACAGTAAATTTCAAGTGTGGTGATTTCCAAATGAAATAAATTGAAATAAGTTCAGGGACGCCATACTATAGCCAGCAGCTCAGCTGAGTTTTGCTAGCATTTCTGTGTTCTTTATTCATAATCTGGTAAGATTGAAATTATTTCTTTGTATATTTTGAATATTGTTTAATGTTTCGAGTGATTTGATACTGCCATATCGAAATCTAGCCTTACAAACAAGTAAGGATTTGCTCTAGACCCCCCGCCCTAGTTCAGGGTCTAGGGACAAACAATATACATAAACTCCAGCAAGGGTTAGGAAGGACAGATCAAGTGTTGATAACAATGAAACATATTACCTATCCTATTTTAGGGCAGGAAACTAATGAACCTATTTCAGAATCTGTAGTCTGGGAGGACTTATCCGATGTGAAACCAACATGGTAAAATGTGCTGTATGGTCAGAGAGATCTGACCCGTCTATATGTTGTTGTTGTGTAGTGTGTGTCCAGTCATGGTTAGAGAATGGAATTTGACACATAAATAATACTTTGATTGCAGAGCTGTGAGTTTCAGTTGGCACCCAAGCGGTGTCGAATGTGTTGGTGATTTTACACGAGTGGATCCGTGCAGTAACGTTGTGTCAGAGCATTTTCTTATTGCCCCCAAGCACGGAGAGGTGGGGCCACCATAAGTCTTATATTGCCCCCAAGCACGGAGAGGTGGGGCCACCAGATCTCAGCACCAGAGCTACCTATTCAAAGTTGAGTGAGCCTCTGGTCTGCTGGAAATTCACCAACTCCATTTAGTTACTAACAATCCCATAAAATTCCTGCCATTACTGGACAATGTGTAGTCACTATAGATCGGGAGTGATGAGGCCACCCCAACAGCACAACCATTAACTATCCTCCCAATTAGATGACTGCTATAAACATTAATAAAACTAAATAGTCTAGTAACATACATATGTACACCCTTGCATTTATTATGTAATATTCCATGCATTTCTTTCAAAATTTCTAAATCTTTCATAAGTTCTGGTCAAAATAAAACTTGGTCCAGAACGAAATAAATGTAAGAAAATTTCTATCAAAAATTTTTACACACTTGAGTTAGTTCAGTGTATTATAACATTTGTTAATATTATTAGACTTCTTAAATATCTGTGTGTGTGTCTATAAACTATCACACCACATTACATATCATTACCCTAGACATTTAACGTAGCCACATTCATTAGAAAAAAAAAGATAAGCGTGAGGTCGTAGTGGTAGCGAGAAGGGCCTTCTGACAATTCACAGTTACATATTATCTCAGGAGCCTTCACAGCTGACCTCATGCATCACACGTAGTACTATCACCATCATATAATACCATCAAACCCACTACATATATTGGGGTCTCTTTGTCCCGGGATCATTAGCCCAACAGTAATATTAGGATCTCCTGGTGGGAGAAATAAAATTAGGGGAACAAAATTGTAAAATTCCCTTTAAAATTAAAAGTGTCCCTGCAGATAAAAATTGGTGAATCTTCACAGCCAGTAATAAGTAATTAGTTAATTAATTAATTAGAATTATTTAGACTATAGTAATTAGAAGTAATTTAGTGGTTAGAGATTTATCTTGTATATTATTATATTGTCTAAAAAGTATGGCGGAGCTAGCGAAATTCCGATCAGCTGCTGTGCTGACCGCAAAGGAGATGGGAATGGATGGTCAGATTTTAATTCAATATGTAACGGCTGAATGTGATAAATATATTGAACGGGAAGAAAGGAGAGTAGAAAAAGAGGCTGAAAGAAAATTAGAGTCTGAAAGGTTGGCTGAAGAGAAGAGGTTAGAGGCTGAGACTAAGAAGCTGCAGATTGAGGCAGAAGAAAAACGACAGCAAAGGGAGGCAGAAGATAAAAAGGCCGAAAGGGCGGCAGAAGAAAAAAGATTGACTGCCGAAAGGGAGGCAGAAGATAGAAGGTTGCAAAGGGAGCACGAATTACGACTAAGGGAGCTGGAATTACAAGGCCAGGCTCCTGAAAATGGTGCCAGCCCTTTTGCCTCAGATGCTACGCCTAGTCTGGGAGCCTCAAACTCAGCTATGGGGTTTCATTTAGACCATTTTGTTGAAAAAGACGATGACATAGAGGGGTACCTAGGACGTTTTGAGTTATTAGCTACTACATATGGGTTAGAGAGAGAGAGGTGGAGTTTAAAGCTATCACAGGGACTGAGAGGTACTTCTTATGAAGTATTTGCTAAAATGAACAGGGAAGACCAAGACAATTATGACATGTTAAAGCAGGCTTTGTTATTGAGGTACGAAAAAAAATGGGGAATTTTATCGTAAGAAATTTAGAAATGCCAAACTGTTGTCTGGGGAGACATACCACCAATTCTCTGCCAGACTAGAAACCTATTTGGAGAAATGGACTGCTCTGGGGAAGACCCAAGATCTTAAAGAAATGATCATGATTGAGCAATTGAGAGAGTCCATGGCTCCAGACATGAGAAAATTTCTCATGGAACAAGGTGCAGAGAAGTTGGGAGGGTTTTAAATGTCGCTGAGAGGTATCAGGCAGCCCAGGCAGAGGTAAGTGGTGCTAAAAAGAAGCACATAGACAATTTTAAAGCTCCACAGCAATTTAATAAATTTGATAATAGAGAGCAGGGAAATAAAAGTAGGACAAACTTTGAGCAGCCAAGAAATGACTATCGCGACAGAAACTCACAGTTCAATGACCAAAAGTTCAATGAAAGAAAACCGTTGAACCAAGGAAAAAGATGGTGTAAATGGTGCAAGAAGGATAACCATAACACCGAATTTTGTAGAAGGAAACCTTCAAACATTGCTGCAATGAAGTCGGGGACGCGAAGATTAAAGGTTAATCCTAATGGACAACAGGAACCTTATCACCCCCCAGTTTGTGAGGATGTTATTTGTAATGGGGTCACCATAAGGTGCCTTTATGATACAGGTTTGGATTATGATTCAGTTGTGAAGTCTAGCCTAGTGGACCCAAGTCAGTATACCACAGAAACAGTGGAAATACAAGGGGCGACTAAGGACATACCACTCATGACACTTCCCATCGCAAGGATAACGGTGAAAACTCGCTATGTGGAAGGAGAAATCAGAGCAGCAGTGATAGATGAACCAATCTACCCTCTGATATTGGGGTGTAGATACGTCTTCTTGGGGAATCCCGAGAAACCTGTGATCATGGCGACAGTGCAGACCAGGTCACAGAAGAAGGAGGAAGAAGGTGAACCTATAAATGCTCATCCAGAGGAGATGAGGAAGGCGCAGGCTGAGGATAGGACACTCAAGCCATGTTTTAAAAAATTGCCCAAATGCCACACACCTCCGAGCAAGGGGGGAATATTTCATGAAGAACAAACTATTATACAGGAAGGCCGGAACTGGAACAAATGGTCACAACCAGCTGGTTCTTCCCACTTCATATAGAGATAAAGTGATGGAACTCGGGCATGCGATTCCCTTCAGTGGTCACATGGGGATCAGCGCCACAGGACAGCGTATAGCTTGTCATTACTTCTGGCCAGGGATAACGGAGGATATAAAAAGATATGTCAAATCCTGCCCAGAATGTCAAAGGGTAGCTCCAAAGCACTGGACTGCTCCTGCAACTCTAGGGGAAATGCCCATAGTGGGAACACCTTTTGAGAGGGTTGCAGTGGATATTGTAGGACCTCTCACTCGGACCAAGAGGAGGAACAGTTACATCCTTACTCTGGTGGACACTTGTTCTATGTGGGGAGAGGCGGTAGCCCTGCCATCAATTGATTCAAAACATGTAGCAGAGGCACTACTTACAATATTTACCCGATTAGGATTCCCGCATCAAATCTTGACGGATAATGGATCTCAGTTCAAGGGGAAACTAACGGAAGAGGTTTTTAAACTATTTCAAGCCAGACACTTTCATTGTAGTCCGTACCATCCACAAGGGAACGGCCAGGTAGAGAGGTTCAACGGGACTCTCATTTCTATCCTGAGAAAGCTGGCACACGAAAAACCGGATCTGTGGGATCAATTCCTGCCCGCCGCATTGTTTGCGTATCGGGAGGTACCACATAGTTCAACCGGGATGGCTCCCGCAACTCTGCTATTTCTTCTTCTTCTTCTTCCGTCCTTAGCCAAAGACCGACCAAGCAGTCAGAGGCCATCACGCCTTGTGGCGTCTTAAGGGCAACAGCAGATTGATTTTCTCTGTTGTAGTTTCCCATCACGCCTAGCGGCGTCTTTAGGGCAACAACAAATAGATCCATCTGCCGTTGTTTCCGTAATCGGTGTGACAAGCCAACGGGTGATCAGCCCATTGGGCAACTCTGCTATTTGGGAGGCCAATAAAAGGTCATTTAGAAGCTTTATTAAGGACCTGGACGGATGAGAAGGCGGAAGAACCTGTTACCTCATCTTATTAATACGTGAACGAACTGACCACTCGTCTGAAAGCTAGATGGAAACTGGCAAATGATAATTTGAAACAAGCCAGGAAGAAACATGCAGCATATTTTAATAGGAAGGCAAAGGACCGAGAACTAGCTGTGGGAGAGAAGGTGCTTCTTCTACTACCCGGTAGCCAGAATAAATTACAAATTGGTTGGCAAGGTCCATATATGGTTCTAGAGAAGGTGTCTAGAACAAACTATAAAATTGACAAAAAGGGGAAGGAGAAAGTTTATCATGTAAACTTGTTAAAGAAGTATCTGGACAGACCACTCCAGGAAAGCACCCCCTTATTGACCTTGGCTATTGCAACTCAGATGCAAAAGGAACCACTCACCTCACATGAATACCCATTACATCCTTGTGAAACAGCAGCACAGGTAAAAGTCAGTAAGCACCTGACTAAAAATCAGAGGGAGAGAGTTCAACAGGTTCTGGAGGAACATACAGATGTATTAACAGATAAACCAGGCCATACAAATTTGCTACAGTATGACATGAAACTGGTAGACTCAAACCCAATCTGTATGAGAGCCTATTCTATTCCGTTCGCGAAGGAGAAGGCATTGAAGGAAGAAATAGATTATTTGTTGAAGGAGGGGATTATTTCGCACAGTGAATCATCTTTTAGTTCTAGTGTCGTTTTGTTGAGAAAACCGTCTGGGGAGCACAGACTGTGCATAGATTACAGGAAACTGAATGCTGTCACAGAAGGACAAGTGGATCCATTACCAGACACAAAACAGTTATTTGCCAGACTGAACAAGGCAAAATACTTTTCAAAGGTGGATCTTAGTAAAGGCTATTACCAGATCCCAGTGAAGCCTGAAGTGAGACCTTATTTGGCTTTTAGCACTTCGGATGGACATTATGAATTCAATATGCTACCATTCGGACTGAAAAATGCTCCGAGTGTGTTTTCAAGGATGATGCGCAAATTGTTGGATCCCCTGAATAACCCATGTATCACGAATTTCATGGATGATATTCTCGTCGCCACAGAGACATTTGAAGAACACATTGAAGCTCTAGAAATGTTATTTAATAGGCTTCGGGAGGCGAACTTAACTGCTAGGCCAACAAAATGTTGTATTGGATGCAAAGAGTTGGAATTCTTGGGGCACACTGTATATCAGGGTAATATGACCCCTGATCCTAAGAATTTGGAAAAACTGCAGAGAGCACCTAGGCCACAAACAAAAAAGGACGTGCGATCATTCGTGTCGTTATGCGGATTTTATCAGAAATACATCAAAAATTTTAACGCTATTTGTGCTCCTCTGACTGATCTGACTCGCAAGGGACTTTCAGATAAAATTATTTGGACTGCACAATGTGAACTAGCGTTCCAAGAGTTAAAGGAAAAACTCACTAGCAAGCCTATTCTCAAACTGCCTGATTTGACACAGGACTTTGTCTTAAGAACCGATGCAAGTAATGTAGGACTCGGAGGGGCTTTGTTGCAAAGATCATCTTCACCTGATGGGGAACTGAAACCAGTCGCTTATGCAAGCCGCAAATTGAATAAGGCGGAACAAGGATACTCCACAAGCGAAAAAGAATGTTTAGCGTTAATCTGGGCAATAAAGAAGTTTCAAATCTATCTGTATGGTAGGACTTTTGTGGTCGAGACGGACCATCAGCCTCTCGTATTCTTATCTCAGGCTAAGCATGAAAACGCAAGATTGCTGAGGTAGTCTTTATTGCTTCAACCTTATCAGTTTAGTATCCAATATATCCCAGGCAAATTGAATGTCGGTGCAGATTTCCTCAGTCGGCACCCCTGTGATAAAAATTAGAGTAGTGGCAGACGTGAGGAGTAATTTTACCTATGTGTATCGCTGGTTTTGGAACTTGCCGTAGGCATGTTTTCAAGTGGGGAGATGTGTCGTAAAATTAACAGAGATACAACGTTAAAATACCTCCAAAGATAACATGTCACTATTTGCACAAAAATCGCGACCTTGAAGACTCAAGTGTCCAAATCTAGTTAGAATGAAAGAGAAGGGGAATTGGTGGAAGCTGTAGCTAAAAATAACTTTACAGACAAAAATTGTAGAGGGGATGAATAGGTTGGTTCAAAAACCAAGTACGTTTTGTGAAAACGCAAGTAGAGACGGACAGACTAACAGATAAAAATCCATACTTGACTGAAGCATGACTGAAATGACTTTAGTGTAGGAAATTTGAATTTAAAAAAACCAAGGCATTGATTGGCCACAGACAATCATATTATCCGCGCTCAGACGAGCTTTTTTGCCATTCCTCAATAGTTGTCCAGTGATAAACACAGTAAATTTCAAGTGTGGTGATTTCCAAATGAAATAAATTGAAATAAGTTCAGGGACGCCATACTATAGCCAGCAGCTCAGCTGAGTTTTGCTAGCATTTCTGTGTTCTTTATTCATAATCTGGTAAGATTTAAATTATTTCTTTGTATATTTTGAATATTGTTTAATGTTTCGAGTGATTTGATACTGCCATATCGAAATCTAGCCTTACAAACAAGTAAGGATTTGCTCTAGACCCCCCGCCCTAGTTCAGGGTCTAGGGACAAACAATATACATAAACTCCAGCAAGGGTTAGGAAGGACAGATCAAGTGTTGAGAACAATGAAACATATTACCTATCCTATTTTAGGGCAGGAAACTAATGAACCTATTTCAGAATCTGTAGTCTGGGAGGACTTATCCGATGTGAAACCAACATGGTAAAATGTGCTGTATGGTCAGAGAGATCTGACCCGTCTATATGTTGTTGTTGTGTAGTGTGTGTCCAGTCATGGTTAGAGAATGGAATTTGACACATAAATAATACTTTGATTGCAGAGCTGTGAGTTTCAGTTGGCACCCAAGCGGTGTCGAATGAGTTGGTGATTTTACACGAGTGGATCCGTGCAGTAACGTTGTGTCAGAGCATTTTCTTATTGCCCCCAAGCACGGAGAGGTGGGGCCACCATAATTCTTATATTGCCCCCAAGCACGGAGAGGTGGGGCCACCAGATCTCAGCACCAGAGCTACCTATTCAAAGTTGAGTGAGCCTCTGGTCTGCTGGAAATTCACCAACTCCATTTAGTTACTAACAATCCCATAAAATTCCTGCCATTACTGGACAATGTGTAGTCACTATAGATCGGGAGTGATGAGGCCACCCCAACAGCACAACCATTAACTATCCTCCCAATTAGATGACTGCTATAAACATTAATAAAACTAAATAGTCTAGTAACATACATATGTACACCCTTGCATTTATTATGTAATATTCCATGCATTTCTTTCAAAATTTCTAAATCTTTCATAAGTTCTGGTCAAAATAAAACTTGGTCCAGAACGAAATAAATGTAAGAAAATTTCTATCAAAATTTTTACACACTTGAGTTAGTTCAGTGTATTATAACATTTGTTAATATTATTAGACTTCTTAAATATCTGTGTGTGTGTCTATAAACTATCACACCACATTACATATCATTACCCTAGACATTTAACGTAGCCACATTCATTAGAAAAAAAAAAGATAAGTGTGAGGTCGTAGTGGTAGCGAGAAGGGCCTTCTGACAATTCACAGTTACATATTATCTCAGGAGCCTTCACAGCTGACCTCATGCATCACACGTAGTACTATCACCATCATATAATACCATCAAACCCACTACATGCTACCTGATAGGGTTTCATTAATAAAAGTGGGACCCCTGTCATCAAGAGTTTTTCTGTGACTGCGGAACGTGTGTGAAAGTAGGCCATAGAGAGTGACGACAACATTACACACAAATCCTTATTCTCCTTCACACATCGTCTTCGCACCGTCACACACACACACACACACACATATATATATATATATATATATATATATATATATATATATATATATATATATATATATATATATATATATATATATATATATATATACTCGTATATATGTGTGTGTGTATTGTGCGTCTGTGTGTGTTTGCTTTTTCTAGTACTTATGGCTCACATGTAATCTCCATAATGTCTATTTATTAATAGTATATCATTTCTTTATTTTCTTATTTTTTTTTTTCAATCTTAATGCAGGGGTATTTATTTAATAGATTACAAACGACAAAGATAACGCGAAACTCTGCGAGGACTTTAAAAATCAATGATAATTAACATTTCAAATAAAGCTTCATTCAATTATAGGCACAATGTTCAATAACACGAGCACAGCTTAGTAATAGGACCACCGCTCAATAATAGGTTGGTTGCTGTCACACGCAACACCAGTTGACAAATATTCACCGCGTTACGGTGACATCAAGTTGATTACACGGGTTTCTTTCTTCTTGAAAATGTCATTCTGGGCTATCATAAATGACCACCCATCATACCAGGCGATTATTTTGTTTTTGTCTTGTTTGTCTACACTGTGATTTCAATCATTGAGAAAAGTTCTTGGTTTTGTCTGTCACTATAACTCTAGTAGAACAGACACACAAATCATTACTAAATATGGCAACACTTAACTTTACAAACTAATTGAGGCCTGCAACAATGTTATCAGGTTACAGACAGCGCAAAACAACAGCCACAACAACGAGAACACCTGCGTTATTGACAATGATAACAATGACAACAACAATTTACAATAACAATATTAACAACAACTATAACAATGAACATAACAAAGATTGGTTTGGTTTGGTTTTAAGGACCATCTTCATTGCACACAAACTACTCAATCAGTGCTCCGATCCTTAGCACGAACTCCGTAGCACCGTCGAGAATCCCAATGTGTGTATATAGGAATTATACATTCTATAAATATTTGTGTGGTGGATAGGTTTCTAATTTTTAAATTGTTGCCAGGGCAGCGGCCTGATAGGCCTACTCTTTACGATTTCCAACTGCCGTGAGATTTTTAACGTGCGCAACTTGCACACGGGACCTCTTATTTTTTCGCCCTTATTCGAGAAGGCTAGGCATCCGATCTCACTACCCAGGAGACGAGGGGGGAGTATGACATCATTAAGGATACTGGTTCTGAAAAAAACGTTTACATAAATTATATTCCCACAACAGGGAATCGAATCCGGTACCTCTAGAGCTCGAGGCGGACGCCACACCTCTTAGCCACTCCGACCTCCACTTTATAACTAAGATAATTACAATATCTATAACACTGATGTGAATACAGAAAACTACAATAACTATTACAATGACAATAAAAAAAATAGCATTACAACAACAATGCCAATAATAAACACAATAGCACCAACAAAAACAATAACAAGGACAATTATAACAACTATGACAGTAACAAAGACAATTACAATAACTATAACAGTGATAATATCGAAGATAATTACAACAACTGCCACAATGACAATAACAATAACAATGACAGCGACTATAACGATGACAACGACTATAACAATGACAGCTACTATAACAATGACAACGACTATAACAATGACAGCTACTATAACAATGACAGCTACTATAACAATGACAACGACTATAACAATGACAACGACTATAACAATGACAACGAATATAACAATGACAACGACTATAACAATGACAACGACTGTAACAATGACAACGAATATAACAATGACAACGACTATAACAATGACAACGACTATAACAATGACAACGACTGTAACAATGACAACGACTATAACAATGACAACGACTATAACAATGACAACGACTATAACAATGACAACGACTATAACAATGACAACGACTATAACAATGACAACGACTGTAACAATGACAACGACTGTAACAATGACAACGACTATAACAATGACAACGACTATAACAATGACAACGACTATAACAATGACAATGACTATAACAATGACAACGAATATAACAATGACAACGACTATAACAATGACAACGACTATGACAACGACTATAACAATGACAACGACTATAACAATGACAACGAATATAACAATGACAACGACTGTAACAATGACAACGACTATAACAATGACAACGACTATAACAAAGACAGCGACTATAACAATGACATCGACTATAACAACGACTGTAACAATGACAGCGACTCTAACAATGGCAACAACTATAACAATGACAACAATAACAAACACTACAACTATTAAAATTACTACACCAATGACAGTAACTACAACTAGCATAACAGCTGCAACAATTTCAGCCACAATGACCATAACAACAGCTATAACAACAATGACAATTACAACAACTGTTGCAATAAAAACAACTACGACATTTACATCAAGTACAACAGTTTGAACATACACGAGAATTACATCAATTAAAACAACTGTAAGAATTACAACAATTGTCTTCAGCTACAACAATTACATTAACTGAAACCATAACAACATCAGTTATAACAATGGTATCAGCTACAGCAATGGGGGCAATGATAACAAACGTTAGTTACTGTGACTGTGAAAGAAAATGTTAACAGCAACAGAACCGGAAATCACACTAGCTATACCAGTCATACAAAGTACAGGTAAAATCACATGCCAGATATTGCCGTAGGGCAGTAAAATGTTAGAAGTCTTATTTGTACAAATTCTCGACTTTTTTAGGCGATGCGACCAATTGATTTCCTCGCTGACTGTGACGTCCATAACTCACAGCAGTCAGGTACCAATTTTTACGCCTGGGAAGCATGGAGCGTGTCGCGCGACCTAGTTTCGCGACCTGGTCCCTTTGTCTGGATAAACCAGAGCTGTAGCCACTCAGTAATGATAGCAATGCAAAAAAGCTATAACACCGACTTTAATAATAACAATAGTTACAATAACTACTTTAATTGAAACAACCACAACGGCTGTACAAGTGACAGCAAATCTGACATTTACAACAACCACAACGGCTGAGAATATGACAGAAAATATGATATTTACAACAACCACAACGGCTGTACAAGTGACAGCAAATCTGACATTTACAACAACCACAACGGCTGTACAAGTGACAGCAAATCTGACATTTACAACAACCACAACGGCTGCGACTGTGACAAAGTACTATAGCTATAAACATTATAACAGCAATAAAAGCAATAACAGCAACAATCAGAACCTAATACTGTGACTGAACGGGGCGGCCCCTATCGATCTTTGCTTCTCTCCGGCAATATCGGTACATTTGTGGTACTGATATTTATTATGTGCTGTCAATTATCGCACTTTTCTTTCTTTCTTTCTTTCTTTCTTTGTTATTTTTCTGCTAAGTAGCAGATATTTGATTTTATCAAATCATTCGATACTCCCTGTAGGTGATAATAATCACATTTGCTTGCCGCTGCCCAGATTTGTTGGCTATAGGCGCGGCAGATTAACACGTACATCGGCCAGCCCTATCGGCTTAATCACCGATAACACATGGATGACAAGATTACTTTAGATAAAAGTAAGATTGCTACATCTCGAACTCATGGTCATATAAGGTTTGCCGGTGTGTCTGTAAGCTTGTACACAAGGGCATCGGACATTTTATTACCACATATGGGAGAGTTGACCACTGCCTTACGTTCAAAATTATCCGATGTTGGAATATTTTGAAATTACCCCATAAACCCGACTGTTTGATTATGATTGGAGTTTTTTTTTTTTTTATAGTTCATAACAAAAGTAAGCGTGGGAAGGCAGGGAATATAATCTGACCATTTTCTCAAGCTATTTCACTTGAGAAATCGCTTGACAATACACCAGACTGCTACAGTGACAAATTTGAATTCAGAATTCCTTCTTAAAATACCGGACACCTTTTATTGGAGTATTTATCATGACTTACAATATAGCCAGGAAATCTCTAACATTTTAAATAAGGAAAGCGGGACTGAGGAAACTGAAAGACCACACACAAAGTCAGAGAGGGGACTTATTAAATTAACGACACCCTAGACGCGTGTAAGACTAAGAGGCCGATTCAAGTCTCTTTTATTCATCTGAGCAAAAAGTCTGTGAGTCAGGATTGGCGTAAGTTGTGATTTATATTCCATATTTTATTACTAACATGTGAACTAACATATATATATATATATATATATATATATATATATATATATATATATATATATATATATATATATATATATATATATATATATATATATATATATATATATTACAATGTGAAGTTTAATATGTGAAAATCGCTATTGGATGTGAAAGTCATTTGAAGCTGGCAACCTCAGCATATAGAATGATGATTCGCAAACCACCCCTGCACGGGCTGGTGATTGCTTTATTGATAGTTTCATAAAGAGAACTAAAAGCATAAAGTAGTCCCAGGTCCCTATGGAGCAGGGAGGGAAAGATGAAAGAAATGATGTACATTCTACGTAAAATACTTACATTTTCAAAGCAGTGTAAATGTCCCTATAAACATATTCACTTTAAAATTAATGTAAGTTTTCAAGCTTAAACAAGTGTAAATTTCTATGTGAAAATATTCATTTTAAAGTAATGAAAGTTTCAAACTTTTCAATCTGTGTAAAACATAAATCTTCTTCTTTTTCTTCTCGTTCGCTGTTGTTTAGAAATGTCTACACAAGAAGTCCGGTTCTCTGGATGTATGTTGCTGTGGTTGAAAGTTCTTCAAGACTCCCAAACAGCTTTGTGTGGATGTGCGTCTCTGTGGGCCAATGTTCAGTTCGCAATTGACTAAGCATGTGGCAGTCTTGCAGGATGTGTTCGGCTGTCTGCGCTGCCTGTCCACACGTACATAAATGAAAACATATTCAATTTATATTGTGAACACTTTTCAATCAGTGGAGATGTATATGTAAACAGACTCTATCTGTATTATTAACCTTTTCATTTAAATATAAAGTAACTATGAAAGCTATTCTATTTAAATGTAAAGAAAGTTTTATCCCGAGGGATTAGATTTAATTCTCATCGAGGGTAAAGTCTGAGTAATTGGGATGGTGGTATGGAAAGATAGGAACCCATAACTATGGTGTGGAGAACGCCATACGCAGAAGAGCGTTTCTTTCTATTCTTTTACCATAGTTATTGGTGGTACCAGCAGAAAATACTATCTCTGGAACAAGAAGGGAACAGTGGCCTAAGCTTTAAGAGGAAGGACCCACGTGGTAAACTCTCCTTGACATTTCTGGGAAACGAGCTACCCCCGACAACCTTGATCAGAGACGAGCGTGAGCAGAGTGAAAAGAATCAACCCATAAGAAGGAGCAGAACCATCATTGGCAGCTAAGTTCAAATATATGCTGCCACTTGAACCTCTTGTAACATCTCACATTCCCTAAAGACCGTAATGATAACTTTTCTTGATCCATAACTATTCAAATTATTTTCCAACTGTTAAAACCTAAAGTGGGTATTGAATTTTGTTATTTGTAATGTTACAAATTGAACTTCGATTTAATCATTTTAAAGTTACTGCATGTTTGTCTCAGTCAAATTACTACACACACTCTAAACAGAGCTACACTAGAATAATAAAATTCCACTGAGTAAATCAGGGGTGAGGGTTTAAACGAGCTGAAAGTAATAAGTGCTTAAATCCTTCACAAAAGCGTCGGCAGAATTACAGAGTTAACATACTCTGCCAAAGCAGTATTGCTCTCGCTTGTTCTGAATATCTTGTGAAGACTCCCTTTGTAATAGAAGTGTCATCACCCTTCTATCTACATCTCTGTCAAAAGTAATCTTGTGCGAAGGTAGATGCCTTTTAAGCCCATATTAGATACTCTTGAGTTTTGGCCACTGTTGGACCACTACTGCAAACCAGGGGAGGCAATACCGTCACAAATACAATTACTGTAGTTACTAAAATTTCAGCAAGTACGGCATAAACATTAACTACAAAAAGACAACATCTACAACAACCACAACTACGACAATGACAGCATCTACAACAATGATAACATCTACAACAATGATAGCATTTACAACAGTGGCAATGTATACAGAAATACAACATCTACAACAATGATAGCATTTACAACACTATCAACTACAACAATGAAAGCCTCTACAACAATGAAAGCTTCTACAACAATGACAACATCTACAGAACTACAATATTTACAACAATAACAAAATCTACAACAATGACAACGTCTACAACAATCACAACAACTGAAACAATGAGAACAACTGCAACAATCACAACTGAAACAATGACAACAACTGCAATAATCACAACAACTAAAACATTGACAACAACTACAACAATGACAACACCTACAACAATGACAACAACTACAGCAATGACAATAACTATAACGATGACAACAACTACAACAATGACAACACCAACAACAATGACAACACCTACAACAATGACAACATTTACAACAATGACAACAGCTACAGCAATGACAACAACTACAGTAATGGCAACAACTACAACAATGAAAACACCTACAACAATGACAACAACTACAGTAATGACAACAACTACAACAATGACAACAACTAAAGCAATGACAACACCTACAACAATGAAAACATCTACAACAATGACAACAGTTACAACAATGACAACAACTACACCAATGAAAACAACTACAGCTATGACAACAACTACACCAATGACAACAACTAAAATAATGACAACAATTGCAACAATGACAACAACTACAACAATGACAGCAACTAAAACAATGACAACAACTACAACAATGACAACAACCACAACCATGACAACAACTAAAACAATGACAACAACTAAAACAATGACAACAACTACAACAATGACAACAACTAAAACAATGACAACAACTACAACAATGACAACAACTGAAACAATGACAACACTTACAACAATGACAACAACTAAAACAATGAAAACAACTACAACAAGGACAACAACTAAAACAATGAAAGCAACTATAACAATGACAACAGCTACAACAATGACAACAACTACAACAATGACAACAACTACAACAATGACAATAACTAAAACAATGACAACAACTAAAACAATGACAACAACTGCATCGATGACAACAACTAAAACAATGACAGCAACTAAAACAATGACAACAACTACAGCAATAACAACACCTACAGCAATAACAACACCTACAACATTGACAACAACTACAGCAATGACAACAACTACAGTAAAGACAACAACTACAGTAAAGACAACACCTACAACACTGACAACAACTACAACACTGACAACAACTAAAACAATGACAACAACTGCAACAATGACAATAACTACAACAATGACAGCAACTAAAACAATGACAACAACTACAACAACGACAACAACTAAAACAATGACAACATCTACAGAACTAAAATATTTACAACAATAATGCTGTATGAGTTTGTAGTGTGTTTGGCTCATTTTCTGGATTGTGTTGATAAGTATTTTAAAGATGAAAACATCAAGTTTGCCTGTCATGTGAGTTCGCTGTTTGTGTTTACCGAGTGAACAAGATGGCGGTTTTTTGTGATGTGTCAACCGGACAGTGTTTCAAAACATTACAGATTTATTGAGGGCTATTGTTACTGCTCCAGGTACATTTTTGTATGTACCTGCAAGGATACTTGGAGAGGAGATGGGCACCGCCAAGCAAACCTCTTGCCCACTGAAAAGTTATGATGGAAAGTCAACTCACTAATAACACTGACAAACAACATTTTTCTTTCTTATATAAGAATAAGTGTTCTTAGGTCAGTTTCTTGCGCTGATTTCAAATTTGAAATCCGTTTATCTCTATCACGTCGGGTTCTTAAGATATTTGTGAATAAATATATTTTTGGGAAACCGTTATTTGCTCTGTTTCATTTTTACTATATAACTTTTTAAAAATTAATAAAATGCAAAATAATTCTACTTTTTATACTGCTAAAAGATGCATGACATATGTTACGTTATATTTCAAATAGTTACTGTATTTTGAAATAATTCGGAGTGAAATATGGCTTCCAGAAGTTGTAGAAATTCGGCTGATCTGTTCTGTTACGTGTGCGGATATTTTACCGATCGTGTTCACCAGAAAAAACTTTACACCATTGCTAAAGAAAGCATATGAACTTTATTTCGATTCGAAAGTTGATGATGCAAATAAATCTTGGAAGCCAAATGCAGTTTGTTCAACTTGTGCAAATACATTGGCAGGTTGGTTACGAAAATCGCCGAAGCATAAGTCGATGCCTTTTGGAGTGCCAGTAATATGGCGTGAACCGACAAATCACGCTACTGATTGTTACTTCTGCTTGACAAATATCTATGGTTTCACTTTTAAAACTAGAAAGTCTGTGGTTTATCCAAATATTGAATCGGTTTGGAAACCAGTGCCTCATGATCCAATCACGTGTCCGATCCCAGTTCCACCAGAACAATATCCGTTGGACGTGAATGAACCATCAGAAAGTGATAGTTTACCTGCTTTAGAAACTAATTCTGACTCGGATTATGTACCGGTGAATGATGGTGTTCACTTAATTAACCATTCAGAACTTTCAGATCTAATACGTGATCTCGCTGTCACCAAAGGACAAGCGGAATTACTCGGTTCGCGACTCAAAGAATGGAATCTTTTAGCGCCCAATACTCCGATATCTAAATTTCGTCATAGACACAGAGAACTTGTTCAATACTTTGAGATGGATGATGACATTTGCTATTGCAAAGATGTAAAAGGTCTAATGGTACACCTCGGTCATGAGCACATGGTCAACGAATGGCGACTTTTCATCGACTCTTCCAAGACTAGTCTAAAAGCCGTGTTATTGCATAATGGAAATTTATTTTCATCAATTCCAGTCGCCTACTCTGTTCATATGAAAGAAACTTATGACAATATGGCTATACTTTTGGCAAAAATAAAGTACAATGACTACCAATGGCGGATTTGTGGAGACCTAAAGGTCATTGCAATTCTCACGGGCATGCAGACTGGGTATACTAAATTTTGTTGCTTCCTATGTGAATGGGACAGCCGCAACAGACAGGAACATTATGCAAGAAAGGTGTGGCCTATCAGGGATCGTATGCAGCTCGGGCATAAAAATGTAATACACGAGCCATTAGTTAACAAAGACAGCATCATTTTACCACCGTTACATATAAAGTTGGGGCTCATGAAGAATTTCGTAAAAGCGTTAGATAAAACGAGCAAAGCTTTCACTTATCTTCGAGAAAAGTTTCCGCAAATTAGCGATGCAAAAATAAAGGAAGGTATCTTTGTAGGACCTCAGATTAGGAAAGTTATTGCAGACAAACAATTCGAGAACTTGTTACATGGTAGTGAACTTTGCGCATGGAAGGCATTCAAATCGATCGTCGATAACTTTCTGGGAAATCACAAATCTGTCGACTATGTGCATATTGTTAAGCAGTGCATAGATGCATACAGAATTATGGGCTGTAACATGTCCCTCAAAATCCATTTGCTCGATTCGCATCTTGACTTTTTCCTTGACAACCTTGGCGAAGTCAGCGATGAACATGGAGAACGATTCCATCAAGATATCGCCGTAATGGAGTCACGTTATCAAGGACGGTGGAGTGTGACCATGCTTGCCGATTATTGTTGGATGCTTCATCACGATGTACCACATGCCATTCACTGACGAAAGTCGACTGCAAAGAAATTCAAGCCTACATAACTGTTATACTTCTTGTACAAATGATGTTGTAATACTGTATGCGTTGTTAAAAAACTTCAATTGCGTATTTCTAGAGATCCCGACCTGATAGAGAAAAACGGTTTGCAGATTTAAAAACAGCGCATTAAAATTGACCAGAAAAACATAGAAATGTTAGAGAAAGAAAAAAAAAATTTTTTTTGTTAGTCAGTGTAATTTGCCGGATAGGCCGATGCCCGGATTAACAACGACCGCGCTCTCATTGCCCCTTGAGAGTGATAAGTCAACGAATGGGGTACAAACACCTGTTTTGAAACTTCCAAGAGAAAATTTTGTTGTTGGAACTTGGAATGTACGCACGCTATATGCGTGTGGAAAAGTCAAAGAACTAACACATGAACTTGTTAGATACTCGTGGGACATCCTGGGCCTAGCAGAAGTCAGATGGACAGGATTGGGTGAATCAATAACGGATGATGGTCACAAAATTTGGTTTAGTGGAGATGAGTCTAAACATCAGCATGGAGTAGGTTTTATCGTACATAAAGATAGATTGAACTCTGTCATCAGCTGCACCCCAATAAATAGCAGGCTTATCACCATTCGTATTGCAGCACATCCAAAGAACATCTCCATCATACAGGTATATGCCCCCACTACTGACTATGAGGATGAGGCAATTGATACATTTTATGACAATTTGGATGAAGCAATTAAGAAAATTCCAAAGAAAGATCTTCTCATTGTTCTAGGTGATTGGAATGCTAAAATAGGGCCAGATGCATACGGTCACTGGGCTGGCACAGTGGGGAAATTTGGGACTGGAGAAACCAACGATCGAGGACTAAGGCTACTAGAATTTGCCAGCAACTATAAACTAACCCTTGCAAATACACTATTTCCTCATAAGTTATCAAGAAGAACAACGTGGCATGCCCCAAAAACTGAGATACATAACCAAATTGATTTTATTCTTGTATCCAAAAGATTCAAGTCCAGCATTAATAAAGCCAAGACTAGGACTTTTCCTGGCGCCGACATTGGTAGTGATCACGACATGGTATTGATGACGCTCAAGCTTAAACTCAAAAAGAACTATAATCAAAACAGATGTTCTCAGTTAAGATTCAATTTAGACAAATTGAAAGATCCAGAAATCGCGGGAATCTTTGAGGCAACTGTTGGAGGAAAATTCGCAGCTCTCAACTTTTTGGAGGATGATATCAACTCAATCACAGAGAACATGAAAGACGTGCTCATTGAATCAGCAACAGAAATACTTGGTAAAAGAAAGAAAATAAACAAACCATGGGTTACAGATGACATTCTGAAGTTATGTGATACACGACGGGAAATGAAAAAGGTTAAGAAAGAGGTTCCTGAAGCAGCATGGCAATACAGTATGGTGAATAAAAATATTAGAAAGAAAATGAAACAGGCCAAAGAAAAATGGGTAGCTGATCAATGTGAGTCCATTAATACGGGGCTAATAAAAGGTAACAGCAAGGCAGTTTTTTGACACATTAAGAAGACTATCAAAACCCCAACAGCCCAGGGTAACTGTCATAGAAGATAGCAATGGGGCTCTGCTCAATGAAAAAACAGCTGTAATGAGAAGGTGGACAGAATATTGTAAAGAATTATATAACTGTAAACTTGACACTGACTTAGGCATATTAAACAACATTAAGTGCGAAAACAGAGAACTCGGAAATGCAGCAATACTACGGGAAGAAGTGGAAGAGGCTATATGTTCGATGAAAGGAGGGAAGTCACCGGGTGTGGATAATATACCAGCAGAGCTCTTGAAATATGGAGGACCAGATATAGTAAAAATCATGACAACAATTTGCCAGAAGATATGGAGTACAAAAAAATGGCCAAAAGAATGGACGCAGTCATTAGTAATACCGCTTCCAAAGAAAGGAAATCTAAAAATGTGCAAGAACTACAGAACCATTAGCCTTATTAGTCATCCAAGTAAGGTGATGTTAAGGATACTTTTGAACAGAATAAAACAGAAATCAGAAGAAATCTTGTCAGAGGAACAGGCTGGCTTTAGACCAAAAAGAAGTACCTCAGAACAAATCTTCAATATTAGATTACTGATCGAAAAACATCTCCAGCATCAACATGATTTATACCATAACTTCATCGATTT
This sequence comes from Oreohelix idahoensis, assembly GCA_024509875.1. Lineage (NCBI taxonomy): Eukaryota > Metazoa > Mollusca > Gastropoda > Stylommatophora > Oreohelicidae > Oreohelix > Oreohelix idahoensis. The sequence goes on from JAMPIV010016303.1 coordinate 53,804, forward strand.
CACAAAAGCCTTCGATCGAGTCTGGCATGAAGGTTTATGGCAAATAATGAGAAAATTCAATTTTGATACCAACATCATAGATATCATTGAAGCACTATACAAGGACGCAAGCAGTGCTGTTTTTGCAAGCAATGACATTGGAGAATTTTTCAAAACAACTGTAGGAGTTCGCCAGGGATGTATCCTGTCACCAGTGCTCTTTAACATTTATCTAGAACATATTATGCAGGAGGCTCTCTACGATTATAAATCAACCATATCGATTGGAGGCCGACCTCTGTGTAATCTACGTTTTGCTGATGATATTGATCTGATAGCTGGAACAGAATCAGAACTTCAAGACCTTACCTCTAGACTGGAGAAAGTAACAAGAACATATGGGATGGAAATTAATATAGAAAAAAGCAAGATATTGGTGAATAGCCATAAGAAACATGTTCCGACCAACATTACGTTAAATGGGCAAACGTTAGAAGAAGTTAACACCTTTAAATATCTCGGGTCCACTATATGTAGTGATGGAAGATCAAATAAAGAAATCAAGACAAGACTTGAGATGGCCTCAGCTGCCATGACAAGGTTGAATGTGATCTGGAAAAGTAACATCAGTTTTCCTGTGAAGATCAAATTATACAAATCACTTGTATTATCTATTCTCTTGTATGGGTGTGAGGGCTGGACACTCACTGCAGATACGGAGCGAAGGATTCAGGCTTTCGAGCATAAATGTTATAGAAGAATTTTGCGCATTTGCTATAAAGAGCACAAAACAAATGTCTATGTTAGAGAGAAGATAAACACCTATGCAGGCCATCAAGAACCACTTTTGTCAATAGTGAAACGTCGAAAGCTTGCCTGGTTTGGGCATGTAACTCGTCATGACTCCCTTTCGAAAACGATCCTCCAGGGAACAGTCGAAGGTAAACGGAGAAGAGGAAGGCAAAGAAAATCCTGGGCTGATAACATCAAAGAATGGGCAGGACACGGTTTCTCCACACTTATACGCATTGCTGAGAATAGAGAGCAGTGGAGGACCCTGTCTGCTGATGCTTCCACCATGGCACCCCTACGACCCATGACGAGTTATGGGTTGAGATGATGATGAAAACAATGACAACAACTTCAACAACGACAACAACTAAAACAATGACAACAACTAAAACAATGACAACACTTACAACAATGACAACAACTAAAACAATGACAACACTTACAACAATGACAACAACTAAAACAATGACAACACTTACAACAATGACAACAACTAAAACAATGACAACACTTACAACAATTACAACAACTAAAACAATGACAACACTTACAACAATGACAACAACTAAAACAATGAAAACAACTACAACAATGACAACAAATAAAACAATGAAAGCAACTACAACAATGACAACAGCTACAACAATGACAACAGCTACAACAATGACAACAACTACAACAATGACAACAATTACAACAATGACAACAACTAAAACAATGACAATAAATAAAACAATGACAACAACTAAAACAATGATAACAACTACATCGATGACAGCAACTAAAACAATGACAACAGCTACAACATTGACAACACCTTCAACAATGACAACAGCTAAAACAATGACAACAACTACAACAATGACACCAACTACAACAATAACAACACCTACAGCAATGACAACAACTAAAACAATGACAACAACTACAACAATGTCAACAACTGAAACAATGCCAACAAGACAGCAGTTGCTATAACAGCAATGCCATTAAGACAACAGTTGTTATAACAGCAATGCCATCAAGACAACTGTTGCTATAACAGCAATGCCATCAAGACAACAGTAGTTAGAACAGCAATGCCATCAAGACAACAATTGCTATAACACCAATGCCATCAAGACAACAGTTGCTGTAACATCAATGCCATCAAGACAACAGTTGTTATAACAGCAATGCCATCAAGACAACAGTCGCTATAACAGCAATGCCATCAAGACAACAGTTGCTATAATACAATGCCATCAAGACAATAGTTGCTATAACAACAATGCCAACAAGACAACAGTTGCTGTAATAACAATTCCAGCAAAACAACAGTTGCTATAACAGCAATGCCAACAAGACAACAGTTGCTATAACAGCAATGCCATCAAGACAACTGTCACTACAGTAACAATGCCAGAAAGACAACAGTCGCTATAATAACAATGCCAGTAAGACAATAGTTGCTATAATAGTAATACAAACAGGAAAACGGCTATTAAAATAACAATGCAAACATAACAATAGTTGCAACAGTTACATCTTATTAAATAGTTACAGCAGATGCAACACAGAAAGCAATTATAGACAAGAGGATGGCTACAGCAGTGACAGCAAGAAATACTTCCTCGACGACCAGCCTATTTTTTTCAGGTTTCAATCATAGAGAGAAAGAGAACTCAGCAGCTAAACGAATGACCAACTGCAGCGTCTAAGACAACATCACTACTTCCCCAACAGCACACGACAAACTATAAACCACAAACAACAAACCACAAACAACACACTACAAACAGCACACCACAACTCGCCTACCACAAACAGCACACCACAAACAACACACCTCAAACTTTACACTACAAACACCACATCACAAATAGCCTACCACAAACAGCACACCACAAAAAACAATCTACAAACCAACATATCACAAATAAACGCTTTGAACAACACACCACAAAAAGTATCGAACACTCAACACACTTACATATAAACACCACATTCAACACACAACAAAAAACGTACAACAAACACCATACCACAAATAAATACCACAAACAACACACCAAAAAAATATACCACAAACAACATACCACAAATAAACACAACAAACAACACAACACAAACAACATACCACAAACAGCCTACCACAAACAGCATACCACAAAGAAACACCACAAATAACACACCATAAAAGCACACACCAGCACACCACAAAAAGCACATCAAAACAACATAACTCTAATAAACACTACAAACCACATACTACAAACAGCACACCACAAACAGGACACCACACAAAATACCCCAAACAACATACGACAAATAAACACCACAAACTGCACATCACAAACAGGACACCACAAACAGCCCACTACAAACAACGCAACACAAATATCATACCGTAAACAGCACACCACAAACAGCGTACCAGAAACATCCCACCACACACAAAACACCACAAACAGCTGCTGGTAACGAGAAAATTGCACTGAAGATTAACTGTCGCCGCTGATGTTTGTAGCCTCTGCCATCCTTTCGTCTCAATTGCACTGCACGCAGTCACAAATAACTTGACTAGAAATCAATAGCGTTTTTCTGTATTCTTTTATCACCGCAGTCTAGATAACAGTCACGTGTTTCTCTGTTAAAGGGAGTTTGCAAAGGCGTTTGCAGAGACAAAAATCTGGAATGAAGTTACAAGAACGGAAGTAAGTCATAGAGCATTCAGAAGTGGAATCCACGATGAAAAAACACACCACATGTAAAGCCTATGGCACTGGGTACTTTATGATTGAGGAATCATACTGCTAGCAATGCTAGGCCAGAAATACAATACATAACCACTGAACAAATCTTCAATATTAGAGTACTTATCGAAAAACATCTCCAACATCAACACGATTTATACCATAACTTCATCGATTTCACAAAAGCCTTCGATCGAGTCTGGCATGAAGGCTTATGGCAAGTAATGAGAAAATTCAATTTTGATACCAACATCATAGATATCATTGAAGCACTATACAAGGACGCAAGCAGTGCTGTTTTTGCAAGCAACGACATTGGAGAATTTTTCAAAACAACTGTAGGAGTTCGGCAGGGATGTATCCTGTCCCCAGTGCTCTTTAATATTTATCTAGAACATATTATGCAGGAGGCTCTCTACGATTATAAATCAACCATATCGATTGGAGGCCGACCTCTGTGCAACCTACGTTTTGCTGATGATATTGATCTGATAGCTGGATCAGAATCAGAACTTCAAGACCTTACCTCTAGACTGGAGAAAGTAACAAGAACGTATGGGATGGAAATTAATATAGAAAAAAGCAAGATATTGGTGAATAGCCATAAGAAACATGTTCCGACCAACATTACGTTAAATGGGCAAACGTTAGAAGAAGTTAACACCTTTAAATATCTCGGGTCCACTATATGTAGTGATGGAAGATCAAGTAAAGAAATCAAGACAAGACTTGAGATGGCCTCAGCTGCCATGACAAAGTTGAATGTGATCTGGAAAAGTAACATCAGTTTTCCTGTGAAGATCAAATTATACAAATCACTTGTATTATCTATTCTCTTGTATGGGTGTGAGAGCTGGACACTCACTGCAGATACGGAGCGAAGGATTCAGGCTTTCGAGCATAAATGTTATAGAAGAATTTTGCGCATTTGCTATAAAGAGCACAAAACAAATGTCTATGTTAGAGAGAAGATAAACACCTATGCAGGCCACCAAGAACCACTTTTGTCAATAGTGAAACATCGAAAGCTTGCCTGGTTTGGGCATGTAACTCGTCATGACTCCCTTTCGAAAACGATCCTTCAGGGGACAGTCGAAGGTAAACGGAGAAGAGGAAGGCAGAGAAAATCCTGGGCTGATAACATCAAAGAATGGGCAGGACACGGTTTTTCCACACTTGTACGCATTGCTGAGGATAGAGAGCAGTGGAGGACCCTGTCTGCTGATGCTTCCACCATGGCACCCCTACGACCCATGACGGGTTACGGGCTGAGATGAGATGATGAACCACTTATTAAACTTTACAAAACATGAACAACAGAAACAGGAACTGGCCAACTATTATAATTGTCACAACAAGGCCGTTATAATCGAAGAAGTGCTGTAGACAGACACCCTAGTAGAACTACAAAGTATAATCAAAAGATACATCAGTAGGACAAAAATGAAAATATGAAGATATTAAAATAATAAAACATAATTCGTCCGATATTTCCGCGGTTGGTCTCCGAGCTTAGCAGGCCCATTCGCTTACCTACCCTTTCGTTACACTGTTGCAGGCTCCCACATACGGATATGGATAGATATCCCCTATCTAAACAAGCTGGGTGACAGCTGGTTGTGATGAGACCCAATAAGGAAACGCAATAAGGAAAGAAGAAAGACACACGGGGAGGTTAAAGCACCAAGCATGGGACGTGGTGTATTTTAACGCTGGTAACGATGGAAACGAGCGACGGTTGCATATCGTCCCGGTCCCCAGCAAATAATCAAAAATATGTTCTTGCACCGAAGAAGAGAGTGAACTCAACAGAAAACAGTGTTGCAGAAAAAACTAGAGAGAATGACAAATATATAGAAGAAACAAGAAATAGATGTGGCTTAAGTGCCGAAAGGGTCGACATTGCAAGCACCGTGCGGGGCTCGGGGACTGACGTGAGGGTCGGGTCTCATCACAACCAGCAGTCACCCTTGTCCTAGACCAGGCCCAGGGTGCCGCTAAATCTCAGCGCCTGGCTGTCCCAATCTCCAATACACATGATTCGAGGGGCCTGCAATCATTCTATCTTGGTGGTACCCTATATTGCTTCATTTTCCTCACTCATTGTCCTGTTATTTGGCATATTTTATGCCCTACGTTTTTGCTCTGACCACTCCCAAGACTTGTTTACGTTTCGCCAGGTGAATCGTAATAATACAAGGCTAATTATACAGGTCATCGGATAATATTTGTATCACTTGACTCGTCTGGCCACCTTTTCTTGAGACGATCTGTGTTGACACAAGGCGCACGATCGATGGAAAGAAAGCCAGATTGGCTGTCTCAGAAATCCGTCTGAGGAATGTACGCAAACACAGGGGATATATTTAATCGCTTCCGCTGGACCATCTCTATTGTCAAGATTACAGATAACCTGTTAGAGTAGACAATATGGGCGGAAGGTATTAGCCACGAGATTTTGTGAGATATATGTACCTTGTTAATTTAATTCAAGCAAATCATTGCATTCGCGTTGTCCAAGCACATATTTTCCCCGTTTAATACCCTGACGAATTTTGATGATTTCTAATCATCTTATTTGAGTTACGCTGTGTATACTCAAAAGGTCTAATTATTCAGAGAGGCTAACATTGGTGGGTGGACAGCGAGACAATGCGCCTGTTAATTTGCAGCCCACAAATGTACTTAGCACTAAATACCCTCATTATAACCGACAATTTGTTTGAACAGGGTACTTCATAATGGTGAATGAGCGGAGACAAATGATCATCTGATGCTAGTCCGTTACTCCAATTTCCTTTGCAATAAAAAAAAGAAAAAAAGCGTATGACATCGACAACAGTCCCTCAGAACGTATCAAAATCTGCATACACACAAAAAAAACAGCAGTAGAAGTACTACCTGAAATGTGCACCTAGATCTAGTAGACAGGCATATTGTCATCCACATGAACTCAGTCATTAATAATGAGTGACATTGAAAGAGCGGATCTGCTACCCGCCAATCAGCCAGTCCAGCAAATAATCATGTTAAAGCTGACAATAAAAAATGAAGTTAATTGCATACCAACAACAGACAAACAAGCTGGCTTTCATTGCCCTTCACCTCGTGATGTTGCACATGCCTTCAACAAATTACTGCCAAGCCTTTCTATCATTCTACGCCATCAATTCAGAGTATATCCATGTCTTTTTATCCCTTACACGTCTGTCATCAGTTCCCATCTCTGTGTTTTATTTTGTGTCTTTCTCTACCCCTCTTACCCTGGGAAGTCCAGAATAAGGACTGTCTTGTAATGCTATCAGTAGGTTTTCTCAGTGTGTGTTCCATCGAACACGAGCATCTTCTCCTCTATTAATATTTGTCTACTTCTTTCCATCTATTCCATATTGGTGATCTTTTTATTCCATGTCAATACGTCTATTCTGCGTTGTTACCGATTTATGAGTAACTTTTTAGTTGCCGTTGTTGTTCTTCTCTCATTCACATTTTACCGAGTAATTTGTATAGTATTTTTCTAGATATTTCAACGTCTCCTTTGATGGCCTCTGTTGGAATGCCATCTACCCCAGCAGAACCTCTTTGAAGCTATTTCGCTTGCTTTCTTTCTTTCTGTATTTGTTTCTCACCTTCAGCCTGTAACTCCAGTATCTGCTAGATGGATGTCTGGGATATATTATGGAGCTAGTCTATTTAGAAGTTCTACGAAATGGTGAGTCAGTCTTTTCATAGCTATTTTGTGTTATCAAACACTTGTTCATGTTTCTGCTAGATATAATGTCATTTAATTGCTTTATATTTCCTTGTTAGCATCATCGCCATGTTGTAGAGATAAATCATATTGTCTTTGGGTGCAATATTGTGTGCCTCTTTACCTACACTTCAGTATATTCCCTCGTGGTCTCCTTTGAAGCGTCTTCTTACTTATTTGTTTGCTTCAGTTTATAGTTAATGTGCCTTGGCTCTAGAACTTTGGATTTTACGTACTTCTATTTAAACTTGCTGTATTATTTTCCCTTCCCTTATCTTAGGGATGGTGTCCGTTGCTTCCGTGTTCTGATTTGGTGGTCATTTTTTTTTAAATGAACTTCACGGTGTCCTCTTCCGTATATCTGTTGCCAATGCTGTTCTTTATTTGATTCGTCTTCTAGTTGCTGAAGAACTTAGCATTTATTAAATACTATAACGATAATTTTTTTAAAATTTTTAAAAATTCATTTCTTGACTTCTGAAACGGTAAGGCCTCAAAATCCAGCTCCTGCAGGCCCAAGTAGAACAGTCAGAACTACGATGGTTCGGCCATGTCTGCAGAACGGAAGAAGATAGGCCACCATGACAAATATGGGAAGCCAAGAGCCATGGATCCATACCTACAGGACTGTTGAGGATTGCTTCATGTCTGCAGCATGGCGCATTCCTCAAATGATTATATCTACGCGACTGATGTCGATGATTGTTTCATGTCTACAGGCATTTGGATTTGTGCACGATCCGAATGACTGTATCATGGAACACCTCAAACGAATAGAGATATATCTCATCGACCGATGTCGATGATTGTTGCATGTGTGCAAGCATTTGAGTTTGGCCAACTCGGATTGCTGCACCGTGGAACATCGCAATTGAATATATATTAACGACGTAGTATGCATATCACTATGCATGACGCGTATGTCTTTATAACGTCATTCGACTTGTGGGTTTTGACCCGTACGGCAGTGTGTTTCGGAAGTGTGGCCATTGCCACTTATACTGTGTGGTATATCCACTTTGTAATTGTGTGGCTGGGAAGCCATTTGAGCAGTGTATTTCTTGAACCAAACGTAAGTCGTCGGATGAATAACGCAGTTTGCATAATTATGGCAGATTAGCCTGGCGTGGTATGCCAAAGGAACATTATGTTACTAGCAATAGTGTAAGACTAGTATAGATGGATATTGTACAGCTAGCGGCAAGCGTAAGCCTAGTGTAACGGATATTAAACGACTAGCAGTAGACGTAAGCCTAGCATAATAAGTGTATTGCAGAACTAGCAGGATAGTTAAGTCTAGTTAGCCTCTGAATTTATGCCAAAGGACATTGGCCGTTAAAAGGAACTGACCTCTAACCAGAACTCTAGATAGAGATTGTGAACATGTGCTTATGAACTAATGAGAACTCTTACAGATCGTACATGAATGTGATGTGACTTTTGTTCCCATGTAGTTGGTGTCTGCTCATGGTATGAAATTACTAATTAAATATTTTGAGTCGTCAAAATCACAGTCTTATCAACTGTCGTATTCGGAGTTGAGTTAAATGCTATTTATCTTCAACTGATCATGACCAGTGATGATTAATGTCTTAACACGCTGCATCTCACACTGCCAATATAATCAATAAGACAAGAGACTAATACAGGTCAGTCAAGGGTCGAATATTTAATATGAAATATGTTCAGCACAGAATGTATCACAAGGGTTAAAGCAGACATTATCGATACCAACGGACAGTATTACGGAATCCTACAAAAGTGATAAGAACCCGAGGGACTTTGACTCTATAAACTGAATACGCATATAATAACTTGGTCATCCACAAATACTAGAAGTCATCGAAGCACCCAGAATATACTGGGGTCCCGGAAGAGCCCGTAACATACTGGTGTCAGAAAGTGTCTGGATTTCGTGAATACTGGATTCCCCCCCTTCAAGTATCGAAGAAAGTTAAACTGATGATGAACGTTTTTAAATGCAAAATCATTCATTCAATCCTAACCGGCAACTGAAATGCGCAGGACAGAAAGTGACGTCACTACATCGATGCCGTCAACGTTAGCAGACAACATTGCCTGAGAGAATCCGAATTTTCGTCCACCAAAGAGACTGATTCACGCAGATAGAACGGTAATCTTCCACTCGAGAACCTGAACCATTGGAGAATGTATCTCTTCATCAAATTCATCTGAGACTGCGACGCAGATCGATTGAAGAAACTACGTTCCAAGACCGAAGCAATACTTTCAAACGGTTACCCTGCTGCGAAGGTCAAGGTCTACCATCAATGGACCTCAGCTGTTGAAGACACTTGGATTAGAATTACATGCATTCATGTATTTCTCAGAGGGACAACTAAACAGATAAGTTCTTGATTTTACTTGGGCGCTTGAACATTATCATATTGTCCTTGCATTAGCTTTGGTCTACAGTTCATCATCACTTGGCTTACTTTTTACTATCATCTGTGTTCCCCCATTCATGTTTTTCGTATATTCGTATATTCGTCGTGTTTAATATTGACTGGAATTTTCCCAGGAAAGCTTCAGTGAATGTTAACTTCTATTAGATTTGCATGCTTATATTGCTGACTGAGGATCTGACTGATTATATTTTTTCTTTGGAGTCAGGATATAAATGTTTCTTCAGTTCGCAATATAACCATATTTTGTGTACTTAGCAGTTGCGTCAAGTGAGTTACGTCCTCTTTATTTACATAACCTACTTTCAGTACTGTTGACAACTGTTGTCGTGTGTGATCTAAAACTTCTTTGTCTACACGTTCGTTTAAGACGACTTGTCTTGTTATATTTTTGTGTGATGTAAATTCTTTTCTTTCTTTTACTGCTTACTGAGTATAAGTCTCCTTTATTTACTTTATAAGTGTAAAGTGTTGTCGTATAATTGAAAAATCATTTCATTGTAAATCATTTGATTGTTTTCACTGTCTTTGTCACATGTTCTTGAAACTTGTTTGTTATTGATTAATATATTCATGTACATATTATAGTGAGCTCTATAGTCCTGGTGTATATTATAGACTATTGAAGGTACTCAGAAACCTATTATCATGTCTACACTACAGGAATTCATTGATATTGGAAAAAGTTATGGAAAATCAGGAGCGGAACTACAAAGTTTTGCAGATACGAAATATGATGAATATTTATCACGTCTGGAAAGAATGGAACAGCGTGAAATGACTAAACGAGCTGATGAGCTTAGGAGGATTGAATTAACCCAAGAGAGGGAATTGAAGGAAAAAGAAATATCCATGAAAATGGAATTAGAACGATTGACTATAGCTCAACAAGAAAAAGACAGAGAATTTGAAAAGGAAAAAATGGCTCAACGAGATAAAGAAATGGAATTAAGGAGAATGGAACTTATGCAACTGGATCAAGCACATAAAAATGCCATGGAAATGGAAACATTAAAACTTCATGCAGAAAAAGAAAAAGCTTTAGGATTAGCTAAAGTGCAGTCTGAACAGACTAAGAATGCGGCTGGTACTAATATTTTCTATCCTAAGTTAAAAATGCCACATTTTGACCAGACTCGCGATTGTGTTGACTCTTTTATATCTAGATTCATCATGAAGGTCACAGCTCTGAACATACCCAAGGAAAGATGGAGCAGTCTTTTACTTGATTTTTTGACTGGTGACTCACTTAAATGTTTCATGAGTCTTGATGAAAAGAGCAGAAGCGATTTCGATGTCGTAAAAGAGGTATTACTAAGACGTTTCCAGTTAACTGAGTCTGGATTCAGAGATCGCTTTCATGCTGCTAAACCAAGCAAGGATGCAGATTTTGGTGAATTCATTGCATCTATTAAACATTTCCTTAGCAGATGGATTGATCTATCTGGTATAAATAAAACATATAAAGGTGTTATAGATCTCATGCTGCGAGATAAAGTTTTATCCGCATGCAGCACTGAATTAGAAGCATTTTTACAGGAAAGACATTCTAATTCTATCGATGAGTATGAAAAACTCGGAAGACAGTATCAAACCGCACATCAGAATAAAGATCTTCATAGATCGACTATTCGAGATCCTATGCCTGTGTGCGCTGCACAACATGATCACAGACCTCGATCGAAGAGCTTTGATGGACGTTTTCGTTCAGACTATTATCAATCCGACAGAGGTTTTTATAACTTCCGTCGTCATCGCTCTCCTTCGAATTCATATCGACGAGGTTATAGAGGATATTCACCTCATGATCGTGGGTATCACAGAGGCAGGGATTATGATGGTTCACATCAAAAAGGATACTATAAACAGAGATCATCTTATGGTAGAGATGCCAGGAAAGATGACTCTACTGATTTTTTATTATAGCAATAAAAAGTCAGTCAATAATAACAAAGGTAATGCCAGATCTCCGTCGAGAGACAAAAATAAACAGAGACATGCAAATAGTTGCAGTGTTAAAAAGGAAAAAGGTAATGATGATAATGATCATGCGAACGCATGTATGGTAATGAATGATACATGTTATGAGTGTCAGTCGAAAAACAGATTAAAGTCTACAATTACACTTGATTGTGGTCATTGTATGCCAACAATGTCGGCATGTGTAAATGTCGGTTATCTTACATTTCATCCCGGAATATTGGATGGTAAGGTAGTAAGAGTTTTGCGTGACACTGGGTCTTCAACGATAGGCATTAAGCACTCGCTTATCGAGCCCTCTGCTTTTACAGGCAAATCAGTTAAGTGTGTCACATTTGGTGGGAATATAGAAACTTTCCCTGTGGCACGAGTATACATTGATACTCCTTTTTACACAGGCACTGTCTATGCCTGCGGCTTGAGAGCACCCATAACTGAAATTATAATAGGAAACATACCAGGAGTTAAAGATTGCACTCCCGAGGAGATTGCAATGTGGGTTGAATCTCACCCACAGGTGGCAAATGCTGTTGTAACGAGAGCACAACAGTTAGCTACGGACATGGCTACACCACCTCCTCCTATAATGGATACAATTATGTCTCAAGTTGGCACTGTTTCACCTTCTGTTTTTGCAGAAAAACAGAAGAGTGACCCAACTTTACAAGGATTGTTTAGCCGAGCAGAACAAAAAACGATTAAATACACAAGAGGGGCTAAACAATGGTTCAAGATAAAGAAATCAATACTCACTAGATATTATGATGATGGCAAAACAATTATACATCAAGTGATAGTACCTAAAGAATACAGACCATTGGTCCTACAAACAGGTCATGACTCCCCTATGGCAGGGCATATGGGGATCAAAAGAACATTGTTTCGTGTTACGTCACAATTTTATTGGCCTGGGGTTAATAAAGGTACAAAGTTATACTGCAAATCATGTACAACATGCCAAGGTATAGCACGTAAGGGCAGGTTCCATACGGCACCCTTACAGATTACAGACGTGCCAGAGAGACCTTTCAAAAAGATTGCAGTAGATATAGTGGGTCCGTTATCAATTGTTTCAAATAATGGATTTCGTTATATTTTAACTTGCGTAGATCTTTGCACGCGTTGGCCAGAAGCCATACCATTGAAAACCATCACAACTGCATCCGTGTCTGATGCATTATTTTCGATATTTTGTCGAATCGGTTTTCCGGAGGATATATTGTCAGATCAAGGATCACAATTTACTTCCAACATTATGAGGGATTTAGAATCCATGCTATCTGTTCACCACTCGTTTTGTAGTGCGTATAGGCCTCAATCAAACGGTGTGTGCGAGCGCTACAATAGCACTCTAAAACAGATGTTATCTAAGATAACTGAAGAATGCCCTCGTGAATGGGATCGGCTTCTGCCGGCGGCCCTCTTCGCTTTTCATGAAGTGCCTCACGAGAGCACGGGATGGTCTCCATTCGAATTGGTTTATGGTTCGAATCCTCGCGGACCAATGATGATACTCAAAGATTTGTTGATTGGAGCATCAATTGATACAGCCACTCGAAACAGCTACGAGTTAGTGATTGATCTCCGACAACGAATCATCGATGCGTGCACTTATGCATCCCAGAGTATTAAATCAGCCACTCAACGATCAAGATTATTACATAATCAAAAGAGAATATTAAGATCATTCAAACCAGGGGAAAAAGTTTGGTTGTTGCTACCTCATAACGATAACAAATTACTGATATCATGGCAAGGTCCATTTGATATTATCAAACAAGTCACAGATGTTGACTACTCGGTAAACGTTAGAGGTAAAATCAAAACCTTCCATGTCAACATGCTAAAATTAGCAGTTGAAAGACCACAGGAATTAACTCCTGTTATTAACTCTATTGATGATTCTTCACATCATATTGCTTCTTTTGCAGTTGTTCATGAAGAAGATACTACTTCGTCTATCCCTTTACAATTCCAACTACCTTCTTTGCAATCATCGGAGTCTTGGAAAGACGTGACTATTTCTTCTTCACTATCTTCGTCACAACAAGATCAAGTTCGGGATATTCTTATTTCTTTCAATGATGTTCTCACCGACCTTCCAGGTCAGACATCGCTTATATCCCATGATATTACTCTTACTGATTATAAACCTATCAAACTTAGACCCTATCCTATATCTTTACACCACATAGATAGGGTGGAGAAAGAGTTAAAAGAGATGATACGTTTAGGTGTGATATCTCCTTCGGAATCACCATATGCATTCCCAATGGTGATGGTTAAAAAGAAGGATGATTCTTTACGTATTTGTATTGATTTTAGGCGATTGAACAAAATTACAATCACAGACGGTGAGCCTATGCCACTTTTAGATGATCTTTTGTCAGAATTATCTAATGCTTCCTTCTTTAGCAAACTAGATCTCTCTAAAGGCTACTGGCAAATTCCTCTTGCCGAAAATGCCAAACCTTACACAGCTTTCACAACTCCTTTTGGGCTCTACCAATGGAATTATATGTGTTTTGGGTTAGTGAATGCGCCAGCGACGTTTGTGCGCATGATGCGCCGCCTTCTTGGCGATCGTAAAGATGTCATCACGTACATCGATGACATCTGCCTATTTCATGACTCGTGGGAAGACCATATTGATGGTTTAACTTCCCTTCTACATACGTTACGTATGCATGGTTTGACTGTGCGACCTTCAAAGGTCCAAATTGGTTGTCAGGAAATTTCTTTTCTTGGTCACCGAATAGGTAACCACAAACTGTATCCTGACGACAATACAGTCAAAAGAATTCTAGAGATTTCTACCCCTTCAACTAAGAAACAAGTTAGAAGCCTTTTAGGCTTGATAAACTATTACCATAAGTTCATCCCGCATTTCGCACAACTATCTACACCTTTGTCCGCACTGTTGACCAAAGGTAGTCCTAATAAGGTACGTTGGGACAAAGATTGCGAAAGCGCTTTGGTAACAATTAAGAAATTATTTAGTAATGCACCAATTTTGTTATTACCAAATATACGTATTCCATTCATACTTCAATCAGATGTCTCTAGTTACTCCATGGGTGGTTGTTTGCTGCAATGTTACAAGGAAACACTCCATCCATGTTTCTATGTGTCGAGGAAACTGACTCCGGCTGAACAGAAGTATGCGACAGGTGAACGTGAGCTCCTGTCTATGGTATGGTGCCTAGAGAAGCTGTCAAGATATCTCATCGGCACGCACTTTTACATTATGACAGACCATACTCCTCTTACTTACATAACAGCTAGAACTATGCGTAACGCTAGAATACACCGATGGTATTTGTTGATTCAAGAATTTTCATTTACGATCCTGCCCATTGCTGGATCAGACAATAACTTGGCAGATCTTTTATCGCGCAACGTCTCTGAGAAGAAATTGAATTAACTCTTTAGTCACTATGTTGACAAGTGCTATTATTAATGTTATAAAATTTAATGTGTCTACTTAAAGATTATCATAGTTATAAGTAGGTAGTACTAATATTGATATGTTCGGGAGACGGGCGTGTTCTCCATCACTATCATCCGTGCCACAAGTGTCACGTTTGGAAGTGAGGGGGATGATGTTGAGGATTGCTTCATGTCTGCAGCATGGCGCATTCCTCAAATGATTATATCTACGCGACTGATGTCGATGATTGTTTCATGTCTACAGGCATTTGGATTTGTGCACGATCCGAATGACTGTATCATGGAACACCTCAAACGAATAGAGATATATCTCATCGACCGATGTCGATGATTATTGCATGTGTGCAAGCATTTGAGTTTGGCCAACTCGGATTGCTGCACCGTGGAACATCGCAATTGAATATATATTAACGACGTAGTATGCATATCACTATGCATGACGCGTATGTCTTTATAACGTCATTCGACTTGTGGGTTTTGACCCGTACGGCAGTGTGTTTCGGAAGTGTGGCCATTGCCACTTATACTGTGTGGTATATCCACTTTGTAATTGTGTGGCTGGGAAGCCATTTGAGCAGTGTATTTCTTGAACCAAACGTAAGTCGTCGTATAAATAACGCAGTTTGCATAATTATGGCAGATTAGCCTGGCGTGGTATGCCAAAGGAACATTATGTTACTAGCAATAGTGTAAGACTAGTATAGATGGATATTGTACAGCTAGCGGCAAGCGTAAGCCTAGTGTAACGAATATTAAACGACTAGCAGTAGACGTAAGCCTAGCATAATAAGTGTATTGCAGAACTAGCAGGATAGTTAAGTCTAGTTAGCCTCTGAATTTATGCCAAAGGACATTGGCCGTTAAAAGGAACTGACCTCTAACCAGAACTCTAGATAGAGATTGTGAACATGTGCTTATGAACTAATGAGAACTCTTACAGATCGTACATGAATGTGATGTGACTTTTGTTCCCATGTAGTTGGTGTCTGCTCATGGTATGAAATTACTAATTAAATATTTTGAGTCGTCAAAATCACAGTCTTATCAACTGTCGTATTCGGAGTTGAGTTAAATGCTATTTATCTTCAAATGATCATGACCAGTGATGATTAATGTCTTAACACGCTGCATCTCACACTGCCAATATAATCAATAAGACAAGAGACTAATACAGGTCAGTCAAGGGTCGAATATTTAATATGAAACATGTTCAGCACAGAATGTATCACAAGGGTTAAAGCAGACATTATCGATACCAAAGGACAGTATTACGGAATCCTACAAAAGTGATAAGAACCCGAGGGACTTTGACTCTATAAACTGAATACGCATATAATAACTTGGTCATCCACAAATACTAGAAGTCATCGAAGCACCCAGAATATACTGGGGTCCCGGAAGAGCCCGTAACATACTGGTGTCAGAAAGTGTCTGGATTTCGTGAATACTGGATTCCCCCCCCCCTTCAAGTATCGAAGAAAGTTAAACTGATGATGAACGTTTTAAATGCAAAATCATTCATTCAATCCTAACCGGCAACTGAAATGCGCAGGACAGAAAGTGACGTCACTACATCGATGCCGTCAACGTTAGCAGACAACATTGCCTGAGAGAATCCGAATTTTCTTCCACCAAAGAGACTGATTCACGCAGATAGAACGGTAATCTTCCACTCGAGAACCTGAACCATTGGAGAATGTATCTCTTCATCAAATTCATCTGAGACTGCGACGCAGATCGATTGAAGAAACTACGTTCCAAGACCGAAGCAATACTTTCAAACGGTTACCCTGCTGCGAAGGTCAAGGTCTACCATCAATGGACCTCAGCTGTTGAAGACACTTGGATTAGAATTACATGCATTCATGTATTTCTCAGAGGGACAACTAAACAGATAAGTTCTTGATTTTACTTGGGCGCTTGAACATTATCATATTGTCCTTGCATTAGCTTTGGTCTACAGTTCATCATCACTTGGCTTACTTTTTACTATCATCTGTGTTCCCCCATTCATGTTTTTCGTATATTCGTATATTCGTCGTGTTTAATATTGACTGGAATTTTCCCAGGAAAGCTTCAGTGAATGTTAACTTCTATTAGATTTGCATGCTTATATTGCTGACTGAGGATCTGACTGATTATATTTTTTCTTTGGAGTCAGGATATAAATGTTTCTTCAGTTCGCAATATAACCATATTTTGTGTACTTAGCAGTTGCGTCAAGTGAGTTACGTCCTCTTTATTTACATAACCTACTTTCAGTACTGTTGACAACTGTTGTCGTGTGTGATCTAAAACTTCTTTGTCTACACGTTCGTTTATGACGACTTGTCTTGTTATATTTTGTGTGATGTAAATTCTTTTCTTTCTTTTACTGCTTACTGAGTATAAGTCTCCTTTATTTACTTTATAAGTGTAAAGTGTTGTCGTATAATTGAAAAATCATTTCATTGTAAATCATTTGATTGTTTTCACTGTCTTTGTCACATGTTCTTGAAACTTGTTTGTTATTGATTAATATATTCATGTACATATTATAGTGAGTTCTATAGTCCTGGTGTATATTATAGACTATTGAAGGTACTCAGAAACCTATTATCATGTCTACACTACAGGAATTCATTGATATTGGAAAAAGTTATGGAAAATCAGGAGCGGAACTACAAAGTTTTGCAGATACGAAATATGATGAATATTTATCACGTCTGGAAAGAATGGAACAGCGTGAAATGACTAAACGAGCTGATGAGCTTAGGAGGTTTGAATTAACCCAAGAGAGGGAATTGAAGGAAAAAGAAATATCCATGAAATTGGAATTAGAAAGATAAAGAATTAGCTCAACAAGAAAAAGACAGAGAATTTGAAAAGGAAAAAAATGGCTCAACGAGATAAAGAAATGGAATTAAGGAGAATGGAACTTATGCAACTGGATCAAGCACATAAAAATGCCATGGAAATGGAAACATTAAAACTTCATGCAGAAAAAGAAAAAGCTTTAGAATTAGCTAAAGTGCAGTCTGAACAGACTAAGAATGCGGCTGGTACTAATATTTTCTATCCTAAGTTAAAAATGCCACATTTTGACCAGACTCGCGATTGTGTTGACTCTTTTATATCTAGATTCATCATCAAGGTCACAGCTCTGAACATACCCAAGGAAAGATGGAGCAGTCTTTTACTTGATTTTTTGACTGGTGACTCACTTAAATGTTTCATGAGTCTTGATGAAAAGAGCAGAAGCGATTTCGATGTCGTAAAAGAGGTATTACTAAGACGTTTCCAGTTAACTGAGTCTGGATTCAGAGATCGCTTTCATGCTGCTAAACCAAGCAAGGATGCAGATTTTGGTGAATTCATTGCATCTATTAAACATTTCCTTAGCAGATGGATTGATCTATCTGGT
Source organism: Oreohelix idahoensis (assembly GCA_024509875.1). NCBI lineage: Eukaryota > Metazoa > Mollusca > Gastropoda > Stylommatophora > Oreohelicidae > Oreohelix > Oreohelix idahoensis. Next base: position 72,320 of record JAMPIV010016303.1, read on the forward strand.
ATAAATAAAACATATAAAGGTGTTATAGATCTCATGCTGCGAGATAAAGTTTTATCCGCATGCAGCACTGAATTAGAAGCATTTTTACAGGAAAGACATTCTAATTCTATCGATGAGTATGAAAAACTCGGAAGACAGTATCAAACCGCACATCAGAATAAAGATCTTCATAGATCGACTATTCGAGATCCTATGCCTGTGTGCGCTGCACAACATGATCACAGACCTCGATCGAAGAGCTTTGATGGACGTTGTCGTTCAGATTATTATCAATCCGACAGAGGTTTTTATAACTTCCGTCGTCATCGCTCTCCTTCGAATTCATATCGACGAGGTTATAGAGGATATTCACCTCATGATCGTGGGTATCACAGAGGCAGGGATTATGATGGTTCACATCAAAAAGGATACTATAAACAGAGATCATCTTATGGTAGAGATGCCAGAAAGGATGACTCTACTGATTTTTATTATAGCAATAAAAAGTCAGTCAATAATAACAAAGGTAATGCCAGATCTCCGTCGAGAGACAAAAATAAACAGAGACATGCAAATAGTTGCAGTGTTAAAAAGGAAAAAGGTAATGATGATAATGATCATGCGAACGCATGTATGGTAATGAATGATACATGTTATGAGTGTCAGTCGAAAAACAGATTAAAGTCTACAATTACACTTGATTGTGGTCATTGTATGCCAACAATGTCGGCATGTGTAAATGTCGGTTATCTTACATTTCATCCCGGAATATTGGATGGTAAGGTGGGAAGAGTTTTTGCGTGACACTGGGTCTTCAACGATAGGCATTAAGCACTCGCTTATCGAGCCCTCTGCTTTTACAGGCAAATCAGTTAAGTGTGTCACATTTGGTGGGAATATAGAAACTTTCCCTGTGGCACGAGTATACATTGATACTCCTTTTTACACAGGCACTGTCTATGCCTGCGGCTTGAGAGCACCCATAACTGAAATTATAATAGGAAACATACCAGGAGTTAAAGATTGCACTCCCGAGGAGATTGCAATGTGGGTTGAATCTCACCCACAGGTGGCAAATGCTGTTGTAACGAGAGCACAACAGTTAGCTACGGACATGGCTACACCACCTCCTCCTATAATGGATACAATTATGTCTCAAGTTGGCACTGTTTCACCTTCTGTTTTTGCAGAAAAACAGAAGAGTGACCCAACTTTACAAGGATTGTTTAGCCGAGCAGAACAAAAAACGATTAAATACACAAGAGGGGCTAAACAATGGTTCAAGATAAAGAAATCAATACTCACTAGATATTATGATGATGGCAAAACAATTATACATCAAGTGATAGTACCTAAAGAATACAGACCATTGGTCCTACAAACAGGTCATGACTCCCCTATGGCAGGGCATATGGGGATCAAAAGAACATTGTTTCGTGTTACGTCACAATTTTATTGGCCTGGGGTTAATAACCTTTAGCACGCTGCATAAAATTTCAGAAAACTTGCCCTACAGCTGCATTCTTTTTCACAACCCCCCGTTTTTATAGTGGGCGACTTGTAATGTCTATAGTTTTTGTGTTTCTTGGTCAACTGCTATCATTTTTGGAATTTATGTAAATAAATGAATGGTGAATCTGATGATATAAAATTTGTTTGTGTACATGTTAGATGTGATAGGAAGAGAGGAAAGGAAAGATGAAAAAAACGAAAAAAATTTAAAAAAATGTTTTTTTTAATTTCAAAATTAAAAAAAAAAAGATTTGACCAACGAACTTGGTCCATATCCCTTGCATCAATCTCAATGAAAGTCATACACCAATAGTTAAGAGCAATACAAATCAAATGACGATCTTTTCGTTACACCCATCATCAGTAGCAAAGCAACAAACTCCCTAGCAAGCCGTGACATTCGGCCGTAATCCTGTTTTTTCCGACATTCCTAATCCTAACCCCGAAAATTATACATACTTGAAAGGCCATTTTACTTTCGTTCCATCTCAGCACATCAAACATGTTCTGAGAACCGATTTCAGCGCTTATAAAGACAAAAATTTCATCCCCACCGCATGGCGTCAGAATGCAATAAAATTAGAGCGAAATGGCCGCGCGTCTGATGCCGATTCATTTCGATTTAAAAAATTTACAAAAAATAAACGCGGATACACCCATCACTTTTTTAAGATCGGAAACGGAAGCTAACTCTGGTTGCAAATAAAGAATTCAAACTTAACATTCCGATGGGCAAAAAATTGTACATCAAGTGATAGTGCTAAAGAAACATGACCAGCTACAAACAGATATCTCGACTCCCCAGCTGGCATATGGGGAACAAAGGTTGCGTTCGTCAGATTTTATTCGCCTGCAGGGTTAATAAAGATACAAAGTTATACTGCAAATCATGTACAACATGCCAAGGTATAGCACGTAAGGGCAGGTTCCATACGGCACCCTTACAGATTACAGACGTGCCAGAGAGACCTTTCAAAAAGATTGCAGTAGATATAGTGGGTCCGTTATCAATTGTTTCAAATAATGGATTTCGTTATATTTTAACTTGCGTAGATCTTTGCACGCGTTGGCCAGAAGCCATACCATTGAAAACCATCACAACTGCATCCGTGTCTGATGCATTATTTTCGATATTTTGTCGAATCGGTTTTCCGGAGGATATATTGTCAGATCAAGGATCACAATTTACTTCCAACATTATGAGGGATTTAGAATCCATGCTATCTGTTCACCACTCGTTTTGTAGTGCGTATAGGCCTCAATCAAACGGTGTGTGCGAGCGCTACAATAGCACTCTAAAACAGATGTTATCTAAGATAACTGAAGAATGCCCTCGTGAATGGGATCGGCTTCTGCCGGCGGCCCTCTTCGCTTTTCGTGAAGTGCCTCACGAGAGCACGGGATGGTCTCCATTCGAATTGGTTTATGGTTCGAATCCTCGCGGACCAATGATGATACTCAAAGATTTGTTGATTGGAGCATCAATTGATACAGCCACTCGAAACAGCTACGAGTTAGTGATTGATCTCCGACAACGAATCATCGATGCGTGCACTTATGCATCCCAGAGTATTAAAATCAGCCACTCAACGATCAAGATTATTACATAATCAAAAGAGAATATTAAGATCATTCAAACCAGGGGAAAAAGTTTGGTTGTTGCTACCTCATAACGATAACAAATTACTGATATCATGGCAAGGTCCATTTGATATTATCAAACAAGTCACAGATGTTGACTACTCGGTAAACGTTAGAGGTAAAATCAAAACCTTCCATGTCAACATGCTAAAATTAGCAGTTGAAAGACCACAGGAATTAATTCCTGTTATTAACTCTATTGATGATTCTTCACATCATACTGCTTCTTTTGCAGTTGTTCATGAAGAAGATACTACTTCGTCTATCCCTTTACAATTCCAACTACCTTCTTTGCAATCATCGGAATCTTGGAAAGACGTGACTATTTCTTCTTCACTATCTTCGTCACAACAACAAGATCAAGTTCGGGATATTCTTATTTCTTTCAATGATGTTCTCACCGACCTTCCAGGTCAGACATCGCTTATATCCCATGATATTACTCTTACTGATTATAAACCTATCAAACTTAGACCCTATCCTATATCTTTACACCACAATAGATAGGGTGGAGAAAGAGTTAAAAGAGATGATACGTTTAGGTGTGATATCTCCTTCGGAATCACCATATGCATTCCCAATGGTGATAGTTAAAAAGAAGGATGATTCTTTACGTATTTGTATTGATTTTAGGCGATTGAACAAAATTACAATCACAGACGGTGAGCCTATGCCACTTTTAGATGATCTTTTGTCAGAATTATCTAATGCTACCTTCTTTAGCAAACTAGATCTCTCTAAAGGCTACTGGCAAATTCCTCTTGCCGAAAATGCCAAACCTTACACAGCTTTCACAACTCCTTTTGGGCTCTACCAATGGAATTATATGTGTTTTGGGTTAGTGAATGCGCCGGCGACGTTTGTGCGCATGATGCGCCGCCTTCTTGGCGATCGTAAAGATGTCATCACGTACATCGATGACATCTGCCTATTTCATGACTCGTGGGAAGACCATATTGATGGTTTAACTTCCCTTCTACATACGTTACGTATGCATGGTTTGACTGTGCGACCTTCAAAGGTCCAAATTGGTTGTCAGGAAATTTCTTTTCTTGGTCACCGAATAGGTAACCACAAACTGTATCCTGACGACAATACAGTCAAAAGAATTCTAGAGATTTCTACCCCTTCAACTAAGAAACAAGTTAGAAGCCTTTTAGGCTTGATAAACTATTACCATAAGTTCATCCCGCATTTCGCACAACTATCTACACCTTTGTCCGCACTGTTGACCAAAGGTAGTCCTAATAAGGTACGTTGGGACAAAGATTGCGAAAGCGCTTTGGTAACAATTAAGAAATTATTTAGTAATGCACCAATTTTGTTATTACCAAATATACGTATTCCATTCATACTTCAATCAGATGTCTCGAGTTACTCCATGGGTGGTTGTTTGCTGCAATGTTACAAGGAAACACTCCATCCATGTTTCTATGTGTCGAGGAAACTGACTCCGGCTGAACAGAAGTATGCGACAGGTGAACGTGAGCTCCTGTCTATGGTATGGTGCCTGGAGAAGCTGTCAAGATATCTCATCGGCACGCACTTTTACATTATGACAGACCATAGTCCTCTTACTTACATAACAGCTAGAACTATGCGTAACGCTAGAATACACCGATGGTATTTGTTGATTCAAGAATTTTCATTTACGATCCTGCCTATTGCTGGATCAGACAATAACTTGGCAGATCTTTTATCGCGCAACGTCTCTGAGAAGAAATTGAATTAACTCTTTAGTCACCATGTTGACAAGTGCTATTATTAATGTTATAAAATTTAATGTGTCTACTTAAAGATTATCATAGTTATAAGTAGGTAGTACTAATATTGATATGTTCGGGAGACGGGCGTCTTCTCCATCACTATCATCCGTGCCACAAGTGTCACGTTTGGAAGTGAGGGGGATGATGTTGAGGATTGCTTCATGTCTGCAGCATGGCGCATTCCTCAAATGATTATATCTACGCGACTGATGTCGATGATTGTTTCATGTCTACAGGCATTTGGATTTGTGCACGATCCGAATGACTGTATCATGGAACACCTCAAACGAATAGAGATATATCTCATCGACCGATGTCGATGATTGTTGCATGTGTGCAAGCATTTGAGTTTGGCCAACTCGGATTGCTGCACCGTGGAACATCGCAATTGAATATATATTAACGACGTAGTATGCATATCACTATGCATGACGCGTATGTCTTTATAACGTCATTCGACTTGTGGGTTTTGACCCGAAGGGCAGTGTGTTTCAGAAGTGTGGCCATTGCCACTTATACTGTGTGGTATATCCACTTTGTAATTGTGTGGCTGGGAAGCCATTTGAGCAGTGTATTTCTTGAACCAAACGTAAGTCGTCGTATGAATAACGCAGTTTGCATAATTATGGCAGATTAGCCTGGCGTGGTATGCCAAAGGAACATTATGTTACTAGCAATAGTGTAAGACTAGTATAGATGGATATTGTACAGCTAGCGGCAAGCGTAAGCCTAGTGTAACGGATATTAAACGACTAGCAGTAGACGTAAGCCTAGCATAATAAGTGTATTGCAGAACTAGCAGGATAGTTAAGTCTAGTTAGCCTCTGAATTTATGCCAAAGGACATTGGCCGTTAAAAGGAACTGACCTCTAACCAGAACTCTAGATAGAGATTGTGAACATGTGCTTATGAACTAATGAGAACTCTTACAGATCGTACATGAATGTGATGTGACTTTTGTTCCCATGTAGTTGGTGTCTGCTCATGGTATGAAATTACTAATTAAATATTTTGAGTCGTCAAAATCACAGTCTTATCAACTGTCGTATTCGGAGTTGAGTTAAATGCTATTATCTTCAACTGATCATGACCAGTGATGATTAATGTCTTAACACGCTGCATCTCACACTGCCAATATAATCAATAAGACAAGAGACTAATACAGGTCAGTCAAGGGTCGAATATTTAATATGAAACATGTTCAGCACAGAATGTATCACAAGGGTTAAAGCAGACATTATCGATACCAACGGACAGTATTACGGAATCCTACAAAAGTGATAAGAACCCGAGGGACTTTGACTCTATAAACTGAATACGCATATAATAACTTGGTCATCCACAAATACTAGAAGTCATCGAAGCACCCAGAATATACTGGGGTCCCGAAAGAGCCCGTAACAATTAAACTGTTTGTAGCAATGCGCTTTTGTGTATCTTCTGAGATTCATGTTTATTTTGTCTGACAGAAGGTTGCCACATCTTCTGATACTTCAGCGTCATGTAATCAACATGTTCATAGTTTTTTTTTTAATGAAAGTTTGTACCCAATGAAACAATCGATGTAGCATTTTGAGAAAATATGTAAACGCGGTGCTGTGCACGGTGAAAACTAAATGGAACACCCATTATAAGAACAGGCATGTCTTTCAATCTTTTCATGTTGCATTGTTCATTGTGTTAGAAATATTCACAACAGCGATTTAGGGCAATAATAAACGGCGCGCATTGCACGGTGCATTGAGGGAACGTTATCTTGAGTACCTATTATGATCATCCCATACACAGGCCAATAATCTATTGTATTTGGATTTCCCACACCTTGTATCAAGTAACTCGTCAGAAAATGAAGAAGACTGATCATTTAGTTTCATACCAAAAGAGCCACCCTGTATTTGTGTTCAATCTCTAATTACATATTCAAAACACAGGCTATCAAAACAAGTTTCTTTTTAAAAGACAACCGTACATTTACGAAAAATGTGTGATTATGTAATATGTTTTAAATTATGTAAGATGTTATGTAATAAGTTAAATTATATTCCATATATCTATTTAAACTTGTCTGTGTTCTTATTGTTCTACTGAATGCTGAAAGTTTTTACGGAGTTTGGCTTTTTAATTCTCAAACAATTCTTTAAATTGTTCATTGTTCGTTATCTGGGGACAACCTGTATGTTCCGTTGTTGAATTGTTCATGTTTGTTGTCTTCTTCTTCTTTGATCCTTAGCCGCCGACCGTCAAAGCAGTCAGTGGCCATCACGCCTAGTGGCATCTTGTAGGGCAACAACAAATTGATTCCATTTTGCTCGGTCGGCGGTCATCCTTCGTACAGTGCCCCAACTCTAGTTCATTCTTTGCCTCTCAGCCTCCACAGTCCTCCGCCAGCTTGTTTTTGGTCGGCCTCTCTTTCGTTTTCCTTCAGGGGTCCAAAGCATAGCTGTTCTTGTAATGGCATCGGGGTCTCTTCTGAGGACATGGCCAACCCAGCTCCAGCGTCTGCCAGCTATGATGGTGTGCATGTCCTCTTGCTTGCTCCGAGTAAGCAGATCTTGGTTGGTGATGGTATTCGGCCAAAAGATTCGGTGAATTTTTCTTAGGCATGTTGTGTGAAAAGAGGACAATTTCGACATTTCCTTCTCTGTAACTCTCCAGCATTCCGCACCATAGGGAAGCACAGAAAGCACACAGCTCTGATATAGTCTGAATTTTGTGCTTGTGCTATATTGAGAGGACTTCCAGATGTTGTTTAGGCTAAACCTGTATGTTACTTTATTGAATTGTTCTACATCTTAAAATTAGCATTTTCTGATTTTTTTTTTTTTAATGCAGAATTGGAATACATTATTTTATAAGGCTTAGCCAGCTTTTAATGGATTGCTCTTTAACGGGGGGGGGGGGTGGTCACACCCGGAAGGGGCCCAGCTGTTGGGGGGGGGGGGGGTGTGGGGGGGATGCCGGGGGGGGGGGGGGGGGGTCTTTACTAGGGGGGGGTGGGGGGGGGGGGGGGGGGGGGGGGGGGGGGGGGGGGGGACACATACTGGGGGGGGGGGGGGGGGGGGGGGGGGCTCACAGGGGGGGGGGGGGGGGGGCGGTGGGTGTGGGGGGGGTGGGGGGCGGTTGGGGTGGGGGGTGGGTGGGTGGGGGGGGTGAGTGGGGTGTGCCATCTTCAACCGTCGGCGTCAGTTGTCTACTCTGTGTTTAGTCGTTGGCGTCAGTTGCGTAGTCTTTGATCAGTCGTCGACGTCAATTGTGTATTCTTCGAAGAGTCGTTGGTGTCAGTTGCATATTCTTTGATCAGTCGTTTGCGTCAGTAATATATTCTTTGACCAGTCGTCGGTGTCAGTTGTATGTTCTTTAGTCAATCGTTGGTGTTAGTTGTATATTCTTTGATCAGTCGTCGTCGTCAGTTGTGTACTCAATGTTCAGTCGTCGGAGTCAGTTGTGTACTCAATGTTCAGTCGTCGGAGTCAGTTGTGTACTCAATGTTCAGTCGTCGGCGTCAGTTGTGTACTCAATGTTCAGTCGTCGGAGTCAGTTGTGTACTCAATGTTCAGTCGTCGGAGTCAGTTGTGTACTCAATGTTCAGTCGTGTCGTGGTTGAGTTTGAGTGTAGAGTATTTGTCGAGTTGGACAATAGTAGTGAAATCGACAAGGGATAGTAGACTGACAGAGTTATAGATTACACTTTAGATAAGGTGTAAATAGGAGATGGACTTGAGACAACCTGGAAGAAGATTTATTCAAAGGATCTCTCTCTCCAGGCCTCAACTCACTTTTACTGTCTAAGCATCTCCGGCTCTCACTCTTTTCTCTTATCATACATAGAGATTCTAGTAAAGAGCTAAAAATACAAATATGGATGGAAAGGTCGTGAACAGCGTATTAATAAAGGTGTAAACTTTATTAAAGAAGAAAAAGCATGGAATTAATGCATATCATCACAACAACATAAAATTACAGCAATAATCAACTAATCATCAATAGTCATCAATAATCATATACACCAACAACCACACACACAGATCACCATTTATAAAACCTGTAGAACACAGAGAGATGAAATAACTGAGTGTCAGCCCGTCCGTTTTCGGGACCATATGAAATAGCTCCAGTAAGTGGTTTTTTCGTATATATCCTCCATCGGTGATGGAATTAACCTGAATAAAATCACTGTATAGGCGCTATCATTGGTGATTCCTCCCTACTGGCGCGAGGTGGGCTGGAAGACTCTATTTACCTTCTGTTTACCAAAATGAATAAACTGCGTGGCAGTCCGTCCGTTTTCGGGGACCAGATGAAATAGTCCAGACAGTGTGTTACTTGTAGATCCTTCGTGAGGGACTGTCGTGGAACGACTTCTCACCGATTCTTTTCTTCTGTCTATTATTTTATATCTCTACTAAAATCTCTATCGTGAGATTGAAAAACTTTATTCCCTTCAGTTGACTTTTTCATTATAAGAATGAAAAAGTCTCTCTCTCTCTCTCTTAGATTTAACAGTATTTGCTAGCCTCAGCTCTCTCACGGTCTAGGTAATAAATTATTCACTTCGCCAGCAAAAGTCGAAGGTGGAACACAGTACAACGACCGGAAGTGACCTGTGTTGGGTTCACGGAGGGAACTCATGTAAAACAGCCGGCAACGATGAACGAATACTAGGGTGAGTTAATGAAGTTAACTTGATATCCCTGCGACCAAAAGATAGACTTGCAACAATGCCACCCAAGTCACAGCCCACCCCTGCCCGGGAACCTCACCTGGAATTTTAGGAGGGAATTATAAGCATTAGACCACTAACCATCATTCGGAACAGACGTGAGTTTATGGGCCCTAGAGAGGGGCATTTCTGGTTGCAAATATCGGTACGGTAGTGAATTCGTTGAGCGAAGTAAGTAGATCTAACTAATACTGCTGATTTTATAACATGCATAATCATATGTTTATCAACAGCTTGCTATTGCAGTAACTTTTTGTAAAGTTTAAATGCATTTCCATTTTCAGTGACAATAACTGTTATTTGCATCTTTACAGATCACTCAAACTAATGTATGAGTTTGCAAAGTTCCTAAACCTAATTAACTCCTGATCTTTATCTCACAGCCTGGCAGAAATAAGACAGGGTTAAAACAATTGATGTACATTATTGTTGTTACTTTGAGATTTGCATATTGACCCAAGCATAATAGAAGTGTATTAGTGGTTCTTCTATTTTCTATTTCTTATAAGACTTCTGTGTTCTCTGTCAAGACTACAAACTTGATAACAGTGTCTCAATCACTTCTTCTCACTTTGTCACATAAGGGACATTAATGTGTTTTTCATTATGGAAGGTTCTTTACATGTATTTAATGCAATCCTATGCATATACCATGTTGTATGATTGAAGAACTATTTTATTATCAGTATATGAATGTTATTTGCTACAGGAACCAGGACTTTAAGAATGCTTGAAATTATTTAGCTATTTAATGAATTTACCACTTGACTGACAAAATGTAAGTCAGCAGTTCTCAAGCCTTGAGACCATGACGACCCTTCAAATGATTTACTGCTCGAGTAAGCAAGAATGTAAATCATTGGTTCTCAGACCTTGGCCGCAATGACACCCCACCAAGTTAAAGCAGCATAGGAAACTATTACCCAGTGGTTCTCAAATCATTGTTGACAGTGACCCCGGAATTAAAATACTGCTCTATGGGCACTAGGTGAACCAGTGGTTCTCAACCATTTGATGACCCCAGCCCCTACCTCACAGTTTGTGAAACTCATTGCCACATGGGGAAAACCACTGCTGTAAATAAGCAGACAGCCAGATAGAGACTGAGAACTCAAGATACACTATAATGTCAGTTAAGAAATGGTAGTTCATATCTACTAGATAACACAGTTACTAAATAGTAGTTAACCTTGTGTTAATTTAATTTCTGATGGACGCTTACCGGCCATCAGACTTAGGAGATGACTGCTCTTGAAACCACTAATGGGATTTCAATTGTTTCCAGTCCACCCAGGTTGCGGTTACGAGGTACTAACCCAGGTTGCGGTTACAAAGCAAAAACTCAGGTTGCGGTTACCAGATACTAAACCAGGTTGCGGTTACCAGATACCTAAACCAGGTCCAGGGTACAAGTCCATGGTACCAAGATTACCCTTACCCAACCTTATCCTATCACCCAGTAACCATCCCACACATCCCATAAACAGAAGAGGCATTCAGCAGAGGTGACTTACCCCATCCTTATCTGTGATGTGCACTGAGTCCAGGGAAGCAGACTCTGACACCCTCTGAACCCATTAACTGTTATAAGACCAACCTACTGGGGCAGACCAAACCAAGAGAGTTCGAACCAAAATCATCTCCGCAGCTACTACAGTCCTTGAGGAGATGAGTATTAACACCTACCAGCAACACTACCATAGAAAAGATCTCTGGTCCAAGTGATGACCACACTAGTTGATTTTTTTTTATAAACAGTAGAGCTAAACTTTTTTTCATATTTATATGTATATAACAAAATGTAAGATTCCATACCCTTTTTATCCAACTTTACATAACAGAGTCTGTTGTTATTTTTCTTGTTAACTTTATTTGGGTTGTATTTTGTTTTAAATATAAATCTACACCCTGGGGGCTCAGCCATAATTCACTTAACTTCTATTGGGTCGGGATATTTTAATTGTGGCTGGACACCAAATCTCTTTCTCAACCTTATGTGCTTTACACAGTCCTTTTGTAGGATTCCTGAGGAAGAATTTATCGTCCAGAAAATATCCTGTTTAGGTACCAGAATTCTCTTTTAAGTAATTTCTAGTACACTATTTCCCGAGGAGAGGCAGTTCTATTATAAACTCGGAAACTATCAATAAGACATTATTATCTTTATTCTTCCATTCCATCCAAGCTGACCTATCTCCTCAAAACACCTCGCGACAACTGGGACGCTCGTGTCCGGGATTAACTCTTATTTCATATTTAGACACTTGTCTGAGATATGAAAACTCTTTATCTTTCCTAGACCACTACTGCTGTAGGTACTTGTCACTTATTGGTGTCCAAGTCTAGGATTAGATTAAAGAGGGGACATATAAATTACCCTAGACTAAAATACATATAAATTTTTGCAAGAAAAACAGATTTTAAGTTTTGTTATGAGAACTCTTCTTGTGTGTACTGCTGGAAATTAGTTACCTATTGTTAACTAATTTTTAATTTGATGGTTATAAATGCTGGTTTGATTTAATATATGGTTTTGTAATACTTTAGTATAGTTAAGACTATAGAAAGTATTTTTGCCTTAATTATTGTTTGTGAGTTAGAGATCTCATACTCGCTCAACGAACCACTACGGATATAATGGAGGAATCTGTAGAGTTGAATGAGTGGAGAACATTCTGGACAGAGTTAGCCATTGAGTGTGAACTCTCCGGAGAAGAACTGGATACTTTTGTTTCACAAAAGATGGAAAAATGCAGGATGAGAGAAGCAGAAAGGAAGAAATGGAGAGCAAAATACACGGAAGAGAATGTGGAACATGAGAGACAAAGACAAGAAAAATCCCTCCAGTGTAAGGAAGAACTGGAAACTAAGTTTCAACCTACAAATATGGAATCCAGGGATAAACTTGAATCTAGGAATACTCATCATGCCACTCCTTTGCCAGTTGCATCCCCATCTTCAGTGGTAAATATAACTGCACCACATGAAGCCAAGTCTATGTCTCAGAATTCAGGCTCAGACAGAGCAGAGGTACGGATGTCTAAACAGAGACTTCTAGACCATCCTGAAAACAAGATTGAGCACAGCGGTGCTAATAATCTGAAGAGACCTTCCTCATCCTCAGCAAAAACTCACAACAGGCATACCAACAACAACCGCACCAACAACCTGGTAAATAGGATCGCTCAACCAAATAGGATCACTCAACGGAAAAGGATTACGCAACCCTATGGGAAGGGAAGGGATGTTCTTGAACATCACCTGTCGGCCAACTTACATCAGTTAGACTGTATGCGCCGAGACCCAATCCCACAGACTTCATACAAAGCTAAGGTCCCTACCATGGATGGGAACTTGACGAAGGCCCGGAGTGGATACAGGGATTCTCAAAATGTGGAGACTGCCACAGTAAATGGAGAACAAATCACCTGTTTGTATTATCAAGGTCTTGGGTGTGATGCCCTTGTTTCAGCCTCTGTTATCGACCTTGATCAAGTCACCGAAGAGGATGTTGAGGTAACAGCACCCATGATAATCAACAGAAGGATGATTTTGCCTTTAGCTTATGTAGAAGTTAGGTCGAACTTTGTAAACGGCAAAGTAAAGGCCGCAATATTAGATGAACGAATTTACCCGATACCTCAAGGAGGGAAATATATCATCTTAGGAGACTCAGCACGATCCAGAGATGGCGTGACTGAACAGGCTATGGAGACTCCAATGCCTAACTCATCTTCCAATATTTTCACTGAAAAGTTGGAAGAGTGCAAAGGGGATGACCACCCCAGTGCACTTAATTCTGAATCAGTTTTGATAGTCTCACCCACTATCTGCGTGCAGAAAGTGAAGCCGGGCCAGAATTTCTTGGTACCTGGTGAGATGAAACATGGTTCAGAAATATCTTCCTTTAACATGGGAGAAGCGGCTGTAGAGGAACAGGACTCTCAAGCACTAAGACTTCACTCAATTCCGATAACCTCACCCACTCTCTGGGATCAGAAAGTGAAGCGGGTCCAAATTTCTTTGGTACCTGGTGGGATGGAACATGTTTCAGGAATATCTTCCTTTAACACGGGAGAAATGGCTAAAGAGGAACATGAGCCTCAAGCACTTAGTCTTCAGTCAATTCCGATAACCTCACCCACTCTCTGGGATCAGAAAGTGAAGAAGGTCCAAATTTCCTTGGTACCTGTTGGGCAGGAACAACTGGTAGACTTATCTTTCTCTGTCACTGGAGAAACAGGGATAGAAGATCATACACGCTCTCATACCCGGGGAGATAGGTATGTGTCCTTAGACAGGTCAAGCAATATGACTAAAATAAGGTTGTGTATGAGGCTGGCAACCTCATCACGCAAAACTATTTGCTATAGATCCAATTGTAAGCAGAGTGTAGGCTTTAGGGCAAGCTCTTTGCCAGGAGGCAAGCTTCAATGGAGGATCCAGAAGGGAGAAAAGAAGAGGGGGATATTTTTGCGAGCAGGCTTGCTCAACCCACCTCAACTACTTATTGAAGAGGAAACGGATAGCCATGTGTGGATTACAGGCATACCGTTTGACAGAGGAAAAATAGGAAATATTTAGATTGAAGGAATGGAGGACACGATACATGAATGTAGTGTCCGACATAAGAGAAGAGTCGGCTCGAACTTAGTTGGCCGTTGGCCGAACTTTCAAAAGGGGGCTTATGTCGTGGAACGACTTCTCACCGATTCTTTTCTTCTGTCTATTATTTTATATCTCTACTAAAATCTCTATCGTGAGATTGAAAAACTTTATTCCCTTCAGTTGACTTTTTCATTCTTATAATGAAAGAGTCTCTCTCTCTCTCTCTCTCTCTTTAACAGTATTTGCTAGCCTCAGCTCTCTCACGGTCTAGGTAATAAATTATTCACTTCGCCAGCAAAAGTCGAAGGTGGAACACAGTACAACGACCGGAAGTGACCTGTGTTGGGTTCACGGAGGGAACTCATATAAAACAGCCGGCAACGATGAACGAATACTAGGGTGAGTTAATGAAGTTAACTTGATATCCCTGCGACCAAAAGATAGACTTGCAACAATGCCACCCAAGTCACAGCCCACCCCTGCCCGGGAACCTCACCTGGAATTTTAGGAGGGAATTATAAGCATTAGACCACTAACCATCATTCGGAACAGACGTGAGTTTATGGGCCCTAGAGAGGGGCATTTCTGGTTGCAAATATCGGTACGGTAGTGAATTCGTTGAGCGAAGTAAGTAGATCTAACTAATACTGCTGATTTTATAACATGCATAATCATATGTTTATCAACAGCTTGCTATTGCAGTAACTTTTTGTAAAGTTTAAATGCATTTCCATTTTCAGTGACAATAACTGTTATTTGCATCTTTACAGATCACTCAAACTAATGTATGAGTTTGCAAAGTTCCTAAACCTAATTAACTCCTGATCTTTATCTCACAGCCTGGCAGAAATAAGACAGGGTTAAAACAATTGATGTACATTATTGTTGTTACTTTGAGATTTGCATATTGACCCAAGCATAATAGAAGTGTATTAGTGGTTCTTCTATTTTCTATTTCTTATAAGACTTCTGTGTTCTCTGTCAAGACTACAAACTTGATAACAGTGTCTCAATCACTTCTTCTCACTTTGTCACATAAGGGACATTAATGTGTTTTTCATTATGGAAGGTTCTTTACATGTATTTAATGCAATCCTATGCATATACCATGTTGTATGATTGAAGAACTATTTTATTATCAGTATATGAATGTTATTTGCTACAGGAACCAGGACTTTAAGAATGCTTGAAATTATTTAGCTATTTAATGAATTTACCACTTGACTGACAAAATGTAAGTCAGCAGTTCTCAAGCCTTGAGACCATGACGACCCTTCAAATGATTTACTGCTCGAGTAAGCAAGAATGTAAATCATTGGTTCTCAGACCTTGGCCGCAATGACACCCCACCAAGTTAAAGCAGCATAGGAAACTATTACCCAGTGGTTCTCAAATCATTGTTGACAGTGACCCCGGAATTAAAATACTGCTCTATGGGCACTAGGTGAACCAGTGGTTCTCAACCATTTGATGACCCCAGCCCCTACCTCACAGTTTGTGAAACTCATTGCCACATGGGGAAAACCACTGCTGTAAATAAGCAGACAGCCAGATAGAGACTGAGAACTCAAGATTCACTATAATGTCAGTTAAGAAATGGTAGTTCATATCTACTAGATAACACAGTTACTAAATAGTAGTTAACCTTGTGTTAATTTAATTTCTGATGGACGCTTACCGGCCATCAGACTTAGGAGATGACTGCTCTTGAAACCACTAATGGGATTTCAATTGTTTCCAGTCCACCCAGGTTGCGGTTACGAGGTACTAACCCAGGTTGCGGTTACAAAGCAAAAACTCAGGTTGCAGTTACCAGATACTAAACCAGGTTGCGGTTACCAGATACCTAAACCAGGTCCAGGGTACAAGTCCATGGTACCAAGATTACCCTTACCCAACCTTATCCTATCACCCAGTAACCATCCCACACATCCCATAAATAGAAGAGGCATTCAGCAGAGGTGACTTACCCCATCCTTATCTGTGATGTGCACTGAGTCCAGGGAAGCAGACTCTGACACCCTCTGAACCCATTAACTGTTATAAGACCAACCTACTGGGGCAGACCAAACCAAGAGAGTTCGAACCAAAATCATCTCCGCAGCTACTACAGTCCTTGAGGAGATGAGTATTAACACCTACCAGCAACACTACCATAGAAAAGATCTCTGGTCCAAGTGATGACCACACTAGTTGATTTTTTTTTTATAAACAGTAGAGCTAAACTTTTTTTCATATTTATATGTATATAACAAAATGTAAGATTCCATACCCTTTTTATCCAACTTTACATAACAGAGTCTGTTGTTATTTTTCTTGTTAACTTTATTTGGGTTGTATTTTGTTTTAAATATAAATCTACACCCTGGGGGCTCAGCCATAATTCACTTAACTTCTATTGGGTCGGGATATTTTAATTGTGGCTGGACACCAAATCTCTTTCTCAACCTTATGTGCTTTACACAGTCCTTTTGTAGGATTCCTGAGGAAGAATTTATCGTCCAGAAAATATCCTGTTTAGGTACCAGAATTCTCTTTTAAGTAATTTCTAGTACACTATTTCCCGAGGAGAGGCAGTTCTATTATAAACTCGGAAGCTATCAATAAGACATTATTATCATTATTCTTCCATTCCATCCAAGCTGACCTATCTCCTCAAAACACCTCGCGACAGGGACTATGCCTACAAAACTGTCCTTGTTGGTACTATCATTGGTGACTCCCCCCTACTGGCGCGAGGTGGGCTGGGGGACGCTGTTTATCTCCTGCAGACCAACTGAATGAACTTAGCGACAGCCTGTCCGCTTTCACGGACCAAGGGGAATAGCTCCAGTAAGTGGTTTTTTTCGTATATATCCGCCATCGGTGATGGAATTAACCTGAATAAAATCACTGTATAGGCGCTATCGTTGGTGACCGCTACTCGCGAGAGGGGGGCTGGAACTCTGTCCATAGATGGCTGCTCATACGTGCGAGGTTTTAAGTATCCAGAAAATACACCAGAAGAAGTCACTTGAGGACAAAGAGACCCAGGCGCGCTTATCCGGCGCAAGGCTCCGCTTGGCTGTAAATCCTGTTTAAACTGGTTTGGCTGTGGTTTGCTGAGTGCCCCGTTTAGGCACAAAAAAGGCGGGTGATATGGAATTCTGCTATAGGCATGCTGAGCGGGTTTGATATTCTGGAAGCCGCAATGCTCTGGCTGGTAATCCAATAGGCGAGTAGAGAACTACTACTGCGTTTGGCGATTCCAGACTTTGCGTTGGCTCCGTTGCACTGCGTGAGCTTAACTTGGCGTTGACAAAAAAAGGTTTTGATTCAGGAACGGGGTTGACGATTCGTTGCTAGATGTATACAGAAACCCTCTAGATCGAAGAGTATATGACTTTCTTCGCCTGACTGAAGTCTGCTCTAGCGATTCGGTCTTCCTGAAACTGAGACCCAAAAAGAGACACCCTTTTACTTCAAGCAAATAATAAATCACACTATCTTTATACAGAAAGTTTCGCTCCACTATGGGATTAAATTTATTGTAGTTATTGCTATGATAGTTTAGGGCTGTCTTTAACCATGTCTCCTGTTCCTTAAAAATATCAATTATCAACACGCGCCCGCATAGTCTTAATATCTTTTGCACCCCCAGGTACCTGTCAGTAACTGTTCTGACAGCAACAATCTACTCCTCTTCTCCCAATCTCAACATACAGGAAACCTAACCTGTAGTTACAGTTAAATGAATATGCTTATTCATCTTACAACATTAAATGAATTTACATAAACAGATTACAGCATTTGACATTACACAAATAAATCGTATGTCCCCTTTGGAAAATATATTAGCATTCCACAAAATGAGTACAAAGAAAATGCAATGTTCTTGCTATAATAATACAGTTGTGGCTAGATCATAAGATATAATTATATCTATGCCTGGTGACTGCTTTCAGTGAAAGTTATAGACTAGTGCCTAGCCACACAAGTAAGCATAAAATGATCCTCCCTTGCCACTAGAAATATCTATCAAAAAGGAATAAGTGACTATCTCCTATAATCCAGAGTTATTACCTGCATCTCACTATTCAGTTTCTAAGTGCACCATCCACACCTGACATTATCTTACAGAAATGACAGTTAATTTTGCTGACTCTTAACCCAATGGTAAGCATTCGTGGACTGATTCTACGCCTAATATCTGTTATTGTAAGTTTAACATTTAACCCATGATAAACCGTAACAGTTTAAGCACCACTTAATAGGCCGTAGACAGCGCTACCTTATCACTGAATAAATTACTATGAGAAGTCCTCAGAAATAAATTCACTTCCCTAACAGATATATATAAAAGCTAACATGAATCTAATATTATAATTATAAGATATGTCAACTCACCCCAAAAATGACTAGAACATAGGCAAACACATTCTAGTACTGTGTTAAAGTTTGCCTTATCTCATGATGGTCATCTACGGGCCAGGAAAATTTACGAATGTCCTTGTCTATTAAAACCAGTCTACTCTTATAGATCACAAGGGACGCTCCCCCCGAACACCTGGCGTGCTTATTTCTACAGAAGTTCGGCGAAAGACGTAATCTAGAGTAAGACAAAAGAAATCGTGCGAAAGTTCCCCAGGTAGAGAAATGCATAACATTATGCTCTATCTTGTCTAAGGGCAAAAACTCAAAGACTGACCGCGGGTTTGTCTCCCCCTGTTTCCAGGATGCATAATATTATGATCCGAAGCAGCGTTCTGGAAGCCAAACACAGGGACCCTTTCGCTCGTGATCAAAGGCTTTAAACGTAAGAGATATTCCCCTGGTCAGACCAGGTGCGGCTTAGATAATATTATCGTTCGCTGACCGCTACAGGCCGGAACGTAACCAAACCTCGGGTGGGGTTTGAGAAGGTGAAAAAGTTTGGCCACGAAGGTAGAAAATGAAAGAAAAAGAAAATACAAAATGACGAGAAAAACCAGGACATTTAAAAAGTAATCAAATTATGGACAAGATGGTAAAATAGATTATCGGTCACGTGACAAGTGCCCCCCCCCCCCCTTTTAAAGTTCGAGGAATACGGACAAAAATGACAGTAATTTATCTTTTCCATCGATGTCCGTTACATGTCGTAAGAACCTTCTATAATCATAACCAAAATCGTATCCAATTTCTGTCAGTACTGTATGACTAGCTCCGAGTTCATTTCTTTTCTTCCCTCTGTCTAATAGACGTTCAGCGAATGGGATTTTGCGAGGCCATTCGGCGCTGACGCCCTTCGTTTCCGTGTGAACCTGATCTTGGTTCCACCATTCGCTGTGTCTGTTTATGGTCCGGAAAATTATCCGCACCTGTTGTGGTTTTCGGCCCTGCCTGAACTCACTGGCCACTGCGTAGATAATCCGCCTGTTATGCGCGGTGTAATCATTGTTGGGCTCAGGCTGCTTATGTATATATTTACCTGTCACGGACGTGGACTTGAATAACCCTCTATAGCTGCAGTCTATAGGTATTTTTCGCGCGCGTGTAATCCTAGTTGGCCAATAAAGCCGTTCGTTGGCCGAAGAAATGCTAGCATTTTTCTTCTGCCTCTCCACACCTACTTTCCTGTTTCGGTGGGAGCATTGATCAATCTTCAGACCTGTGCCGTCTAAAGGTGGATCTGGAGCTTTCCTTGCCTTGCCAGTCACAACTCTGGCTTGGTCAACGGAAATGATCAAGTTGCTCGGTAATGGCCTGGCGGAGGCGACTACTTTGCTGTCCATCAGTGGGGTTGAGACCACTGGAATAATGC
The DNA here is from genome assembly GCA_024509875.1 of Oreohelix idahoensis. NCBI lineage: Eukaryota > Metazoa > Mollusca > Gastropoda > Stylommatophora > Oreohelicidae > Oreohelix > Oreohelix idahoensis. The sequence goes on from JAMPIV010016303.1 coordinate 92,328, forward strand.
GATTTGAATGAGAGAACTCAGCTGCCTGAAGCAGAGAGTAATCGATCGCATTCTGGGGTTCTACTAAATCATAACAGATCTCCGTAGCTTCTATCCGTGAAGACAGATAGGTAATATCTGCGAGTTGCAGAGTTTGTTGAGTCGCTTTCCCATTACTAGCATGACGTGAGCCAAGGCTCTCAACAATGGCTCCTTGTACAGCAGTAAGGCAGCTTTTCTCACTGTCTTCTGCCCTGAGAAGTGTGAGAGACTCAAATGGAATACCAGGGATCCCTTCGCATGGAACCCTGTGTCCACCATAAACGTCAACTTTGCCCTCCCCTGAGGAAGTTACTGGCGTCAGTTGAACTTTGTCCTGCAATGCTAGATCCACTTCCTGGTTGACAGGCCCCGCAGACTGCATGCAAAGGACTGGACGGTTTGAGATCCCGTTAGATCGCGAAGTGCCCGAGAAAAAACTCTCGGTGTGTTTTTCCAAAGTTCCTTGGAACGGTTTGGAAAGTTTAACCCTTTTAACAGGCGACTTATTCTTGCACCTTTTAAGCTCAGGGTGATAAGAGGAGCGGCACCTCCTTTCTACGATCGTTGAGTTGGAGGGATGCGCCTCTGCATATTGTTTTTCGCTGTCCGGCCGGGAATCTTACGAAATATAACGTGATAGGGTGTGGCTCCCTTTTCTCGACGTCACGTGTCGGTTAGGTGCTGCTCAGTCTGGAGCGTGAGAGGCTCGGGGTTCGCCGCTTGCCAGACGGGAACAATCGGTATTACAATGCTTGTTAGCACCTCTTTCATCTTTATGCAGTTTCCATGCCTGGGAACGTTGCGTAATTTTCCCTGTGGTTTTAGGTCTGCTGTCCCGACGTAAATTCTTTCCTTGTTTGGGCTTCGGATCCAAGTCCAAAGGAAAGTCAATTTTCTGGAGTTGGGGTTCGGTTTTAACAGGCAAGTTTTCTTTCATGGGCGCAAGGTTTGCAGGGGCGTTGACCGTTAAGGGCACAGTAGAAGGGGAAGTAGAGTGACAACATTTAGTATCTGTTTCCATCCTCCGAATTTGGCTATCCAGTTCATTCATTCTGATTTGGTGTAGCCTGTCCCTTTCTTGTCGCTCTATTTCCAATTGCTTGTCCCGTTCTTGTTTTTGCTTTTCCCTTTGCTTCTCATCTTCTATCACTTCTTCTACATACTGTCGGGTGAATGATTCACTCTCCCCAGTTTGTTTACAGGACCATGCCAAGATTAAACGGCTGTCAAACCAATTGTCTACCTCGTATAGATCCTGCAGGCTTACTGCAAATTCTAGAAAGGGCTGGATTTCGCTATCCTTGTACTCCATGTACTTAGCTACCTCGAGGGCAATCCTATGCACTTTATCTAGATCGGTAATTATATCAGGGTGAGCAAACACTATAGAAGAATAGAACCTAGAGATCTTAGTTACCTAGACCGCTAGGTGCTGATTAACTTAATAATCAATAAAATCTAGGCTAGCCTGGGAACTTTAAAAACACGAAAGTTTGTAGCTACTCTGATCGACAAGCACAAACCCCCAAAAAACTCCAAAAAATTGTAAGTGATGTAAAACTTATTACTATCACTTCACCCCAGTTCTGTCAGTACTAAGCTATTGAGAGGATTGGTTACTATCATCCGAATGAACACCCTCCCTTGGTACAGATGCGAGCTAGTAACTGACTATCTGTAGCTTCTTATCTCAGATTAAAGAGCTACTCCTGAAAAAATATTAACCCTTTAAAAAAAAAAATTTCAGACTTTTACAACAATAGTCGTCAGATTTGTCAACCAAAAACTCAGCAGTGATACCATCAACCTTTAACAGCTGTCTCATGTGTAGCATAAACAATAAATGTAACTTAATTATTATGATTGCTGTGGAGAAAATCGCTGTTCCGACTTCCTCCAAAAGAAATAGTTCGATATGTCTAGGGGAAAGAAATTCCTATAATCTGCCGAACACTAAACTCTAAGAATCAAGATAGAATCTTGTGAGAGATTCCTACCAGACTGCAACCTCATCTGTTGCGATTGCTGCAGATGTAGTTCAAATTCCGCGGCGAGACCCCATTTGTCGTGGTTGAGTTTGAGTGTAGAGTATTTGTCGAGTTGGACAATAGTAGTGAAATCGACAAGGGATAGTGGACTGACAGAGTTATAGATTACACTTTAGATAAGGTGTAAATAGGAGATGGACTTGAGACAACCTGGAAGAAGATTTATTCAAAGGATCTCTCTCTCCAGGCCTCAACTCACTTTTACTGTCTAAGCTTCTCTGGCTTTCACTCTTTTCTCTTATCATACATAGAGATTTTAGTAAAGAGCTAAAAATACAAATATGGATGGAAAGGTCGTGAACAGCGTATTAATAAAGGTGTAAAGTTTATTAAAGAAGAAAAAGCATGGAATTAATGCATATCATCACAACAACATAAAATTACAGCAATAATCAACTAATCATCAACTAATCATCAATAGTCATCAATAATCATATACACCAACAACCACACACACAGATCACCATTTATAAAACCTGTAGAACACAGAGAGATGAAATAACTGAGTGTCAGCCCGTCCGTTTTCGGGACCATATGAAATAGCTCCAGTAAGTGGTTTTTTCGTATATATCCTCCATCGGTGATGGAATTAACCTGAATAAAATCACTGTATAGGCGCTATCATTGGTGATTCCTCCCTACTGGCGCGAGGTGGGCTGGAAGACTCTATTTACCTTCTGTTTACCAAAATGAATAAACTGCGTGGCAGTCCGTCCGTTTTCGGGGACCAGATGAAATAGTCCAGACAGTGTGTTACTTGTAGATCCTTCGTGAGGGACTATGCCTACAAAACTGTCCTTGTTGGTACTATCATTGGTGACTCCCCCCTACTGGCGCGAGGTGGGCTGGGGGACGCTGTTTATCTCCTGCAGACCAACTGAATGAACTTAGCGACAGCCTGTCCGCTTTCACGGACCAAGGGGAATAGCTCCAGTAAGTGGTTTTTTTCGTATATATCCGCCATCGGTGATGGAATTAACCTGAATAAAATCACTGTATAGGCGCTATCGTTGGTGACCGCTACTCGCGAGAGGGGGGCTGGAACTCTGTCCATAGATGGCTGCTCATACGTGCGAGGTTTTAAGTATCCAGAAAATACACCAGAAGAAGTCACTTGAGGACAAAGAGACCCAGGCGCGCTTATCCGGCGCAAGGCTCCGCTTGGCTGTAAATCCTGTTTAAACTGGTTTGGCTGTGGTTTGCTGAGTGCCCCGTTTAGGCACAAAAAAGGCGGGTGATATGGAATTCTGCTATAGGCATGCTGAGCGGGTTTGATATTCTGGAAGCCGCAATGCTCTGGCTGGTAATCCAATAGGCGAGTAGAGAACTACTACTGCGTTTGGCGATTCCAGATTTTGCGTTGGCTCCGTTGCACTGCGTGAGCTTAACTTGGCGTTGACAAAAAAAAGGTTTTGATTCAGGAACGGGGTTGACGATTCGTTGCTAGATGTATACAGAAACCCTCTAGATCGAAGAGTATATGACTTTCTTCGCCTGACTGAAGTCTGCTCTAGCGATTCGGTCTTCCTGAAACTGAGACCCAAAAAGAGACACCCTTTTACTTCAAGCAAATAATAAATCACACTAACTTTATACAGAAAGTTTCGCTCCACTATGGGATTAAATTTATTGTAGTTATTGCTATGATAGTTTAGGGCTGTCTTTAACCATGTCTCCTGTTCCTTAAAAATATCAATTATCAACACGCGCCCGCATAGTCTTAATATCTTTTGCACCCCCAGGTACCTGTCAGTAACTGTTCTGACAGCAACAATCTACTCCTCTTCTCCCAATCTCAACATACAGGAAACCTAACCTGTAGTTACAGTTAAATGAATATGCTTATTCATCTTACAACATTAAATGAATTTACATAAACAGATTACAGCATTTGACATTACACAAATAAATCGTATGTCCCCTTTGGAAAATATATTAGCATTCCACAAAATGAGTACAAAGAAAATGCAATGTTCTTGCTATAATAATACAGTTGTGGCTAGATCATAAGATATAATTATATCTATGCCTGGTGACTGCTTTCAGTGAAAGTTATAGACTAGTGCCTAGCCACACAAGTAAGCATAAAATGATCCTCCCTTGCCACTAGAAATATCTACCAAAAAGGAATAAGTGACTATCTCCTATAATCCAGAGTTATTACCTGCATCTCACTATTCAGTTTCTAAGTGCACCATCCACACCTGACATTATCTTACAGAAATGACAGTTAATTTTGCTGACTCTTAACCCAATGGTAAGCATTCGTGGACTGATTCTACGCCTAATATCTGTTATTGTAAGTTTAACATTTAACCCATGATAAACCGTAACAGTTTAAGCACCACTTAATAGGCCGTAGACAGCGCTACCTTATCACTGAATAAATTACTATGAGAAGTCCTCAGAAATAAATTCACTTCCCTAACAGATATATATAAAAGCTAACATGAATCTAATATTATAATTATAAGATATGTCAACTCACCCCGAAAATGACTAGAACATAGGCAAACACATTCTAGTACTGTGTTAAAGTTTGCCTTATCTCATGATGGTCATCTACGGGCCAGGAAAATTTACGAATGTCCTTGTCTATTAAAACCAGTCTACTCTTATAGATCACAAGGGACGCTCCCCCCGGACACCTGGCGTGCTTATTTCTACAGAAGTTCGGCGAAAGACGTAATCTAGAGTAAGACAAAAGAAATCGAGCGAAAGTTCCCCAGGTAGAGAAATGCATAACATTATGCTCTATCTTGTCTAAGAGCAAAAACTCAAAGACTGATCGCGGGTTTGTCTCCCCCTGTTTCCAGGATGCATAATATTATGATCCGAAGCAGCGTTCTGGAAGCCAAACACAGGGACCCTTTCGCTCGTGATCAAAGGCTTTAAACGTAAGAGATATTCCCCTGGTCAGGCCAGGTGCGGCTTAGATAATATTATCGTTCGCTGACCGCTACAGGCCGGAACGTAACCAAACCTCGGGTGGGGTTTGAAAAGGTGAAAAAGTTTGGCCACGAAGGTAGAAAATGAAAGAAAAAGAAAATACAAAATGACGAGGAAAACCAGGACATTTAAAAAGTAATCAAATTATGGACAAGATGGTAAAATAGATTATCGGTCACGTGACAAGTCGTCGGCGTCACTTGTATAGTCCACTCTCAGTGGTTTAAATTCATATTCTGATAGAAAAAAATTACCCATGCAACCTGAAATACTTGTGACCTAGTCAATAGATTTAAAAAGACATAGATGATCCTTTATGACGGAAACTATCAAGAAACATATGTGAGTGATGTTGTTGTCCATTTTCTTGTTCCTCTTTTGTAAGCTTTATATATTTAGAATACGCTTTCTAATCATGTGTCGTGGGTTGTCTGCCCTACTCTGCAGGAGTGGTCCAATAAAGGCCAAAATTTGAGTAAAAGGAATGACTTTTTACAACAGTAGCAACCTTCGCCCAAGATTACTCTTGGTAGAGATATAAATAGAAAGTAGTTGCTTCTATTTCAGGGAGTCTCAAAGGGATTTTAGAAAGGCAATTATAACAACTGAGTCATCTAAGTCTTTTATAAATTTTGTAATCTCCGCCCACTTCTGTGAGAAATATATGTTTTGACTCGTATTTTATGAGCCACTAGCTGAAAGTGATTCAGCCAAATATTAATTATATGATTATCTCAGTATATTGTATTTTTTTAAAATTTGAGTCAAACGGGTGCAGACATAAATTCACTCAATTCATTGATAGTGTCACGGGTTGCCTCTTCTTTGCTCTGCAGTGATGGCCCAACAATTGCCAAAACCTAGAGTATCTAATGTGGTCTTCAAAGGTATCTACCTTCGCACAAGATTACTCTTGGCAGAGATACAGATAGAAGGATGATTATGTCTACTTCGAGGGAATCTTCACAAGATATTTCAGAAGTCAAGAACAAAGCTGAATGTGTCTTAGCAATGTTAACTTTCATCTGCTCGACATCTTGTATGAAGAGGAAATATATATTGAATTTAGCTCGTACAAGCCCCCAACTGAATTAACAGTGAAATTCATATTATTATTTGGCTCCATAGATGTAAATATAGATATATTAAAGATGCTGATTCATCCGTGCGCACTTCTCTCTGTAATAACTAAATCAACTATGAATTTGTAAAAACAAAAACAAAATATAACAAATTTAATGATCAATTACTGTGGATCAAATGTAAATAAATGAACTGGCGATTACTACAAAAATAGGTTTCGTCATTGAAATCGGCTTTAGGAAGCTTAGATGTGGAATATAGATCAATAAGTTCTGTTGTGTTGGCCTGCTAACATTGTCACTTAGCTTCCAAACTGCTGAAGTGTTGATGCTGCTTTTTCCGTCAATTCGTCTCTGTGGCGAGGGCACTTCTCCTGGTCAAGGCAGGTATCTTCACAACCTGCTGAAAGTAGGTTTCAAGTGTTGATCGAAAGCTTTGAACCCCAGTACAGCTGGTATCGTAGAATCGTACATCAAAGGTCTCGTAAACTCGTACCACAAACTTTAGAGGGAATAATAAGAACAAATTCCGCTGCTTGTGACGAATCAGTTGAGCACTTTTATAACTTTCGTCCTCTCCGGCTGTATCACTTCTTTTCTTCTTTTTTCTCACCGATTATCCTATTATTAGGCATATTTTATGCACCTTACATTTTTTGGTCTGAGCCGCTCCCATATGTATTTACGTTTCACCAAGTGAACTGTAGTATTATCGAGGCTAATTAGACAGGTCAGCATCTAATACGTTTATCACGGAAGTCGCTTAACCACCTTTGATAGATACGATCTTTATTGACACAAGTTGGTAGCGCACGATTGATGAAAAGAAAGCCATATTGTCTGTCTGAGACATCCGTCTGGCGGATGCACGAAAACAGGTGATTATACGTAATCGGTTCCGCTGGCCCATCTTTGTATCAATATTACCGATAATCTGTCTGGGTAGACACTATTGGTGGGAAAGCATCTAGACAAGAAATACGTTCACTTATTTATTTGTGAGTTTTCATAAAGATGGAATCGGAAGTATTACTGCCTTATTAGAAAGAGGTCACGCATTGGAATTTTAAAATTTGGTATTTTAAAATATGCGGGGAATATTATAATTGCATATAGCTCTAAAGACCTTACCATTGGCTTGATTTGAGAGCGGGAATAGACTTTAACTTTCATTGGCAAGTTGGTCTAAAAGTACAATCTGGGACATATGCCTAAAATGTAAAGTATTATTTTGTGAGATATATGTACATTGTTACTTGTAATTCAGGCAGAAATCATTGCGTTCGCGCTGTCCAAGCACATATTTTCAGAGTTTAATACCCAGAAGAATATTGGTGATGTCTAATCATCTTCCCTGAGTTACACTTTGTATACTCAAGAATTTAATGATTCAGAGAGGCTAACATCGGTGGGTGAACAGCGAGACAATGCGCCTGTTGTCACGGATTGCCTCCGCTGCTTTGCAGTAGTGGTCCAACAGTGGTCACAATTCAAGAGTATCTAATTGGGTCGACAAATGTGTCTACCTTCGCACAAGATTACTCTTGGCAGTTATGTAGATAGAAGTGCAATGACGCTTCTATCCTAAGAGAGATTTCACAAGATAATTCAAAAGTCAAGAACCAAGCGGCATAGGGCTGAACAATGGTTAACATATATCTGATCCGCCACCTTTTGTGAAGAATTAAGCAATGTTTTTAGCCCGTTCAAGCCCCCAGTTGGTGTAATCCAACGAAATTCCTCTTATAATTGCTCTATAGATGTACATTTACCTATGTATATAGATGTTTTTTTAGATAATCTTGCTCAAACGTTCGCATTCATACATATAAAAACTGAATCGACTATGATTGTTTAGTTTTAAAACAAAATGTAACAAATTTAATAATGAATTAGTCTTTAACATTTAAAATAAGGCGGGAATGATGAATTTTGCTGTAAATACAAATTTTCGTCACGGAGACGTAGGTGAGAATTTATCAAAGTCCGTTGCTTTCGCCTTTTTTACAAGAAAACTTAACTCTAGGTGAGTCCTGTCGCGTGGTTTTCGTCACTTCTTGGTGATGAGTGTACTTCTCTCACACGAGTGGCGTAGTAACTTCTGTACTTCGAACCATCTGATAGCTTGTAACCACAAGTAGTCTTGTACCACGAACTTTTTAAGACAAAATAGAAAACAAATGCCTCTGCTAAGTAAATTTGTGGGCTGCCAATTAACAGGCGCATTCTTGCTGTCCACCCACCAATGTTAATCTCTCAGAAGAATTAAATTCCCGATTACACAGTGTAGCTCAGGGAAGATGAATAAAATTCACCATGTTCCTCTGGGTATTAACTGGGAAAATGTGTCAGGACCGCGCGAATAATGATTTGCCTGAGTTACAATTAACAAAGTGCATGTATCTCACAAAATATTATACCTTAAGGCACATGTGATGAAATCATCAGTAATCACTGTTCCATTTGGAGTCTGAGGTCACGACTAGCTAGAAGAAATCACCAGCGCTTGCTGTAGTGGTTTATGAATATACTAGTTTCATATGTTGAGGTTGCCAGCCTCATATGTAACCACTTAGCAAGAAAACATGTCAAATTTACATTTGTAAAATAATTGTTACACTTACCCCATAGTTTTGGGAATACACAATCTCCTCGCGCAGGGTAGAATGGACACGAGCAATTTAGGTTATATGCTCTCGAACCACTTGGTCTGGAAATTTGAATCCCTTTTATGACGGGTGAATCTGCGAAACACTTGGTCTGGGAAAGTTTCTCTTATGATGGGTGATCCAATTCCTAGGTTTCCAGTCTTCGTATTTTAATTCCTGGTCCTTTAAGTTTTTCATTCTCTGTATTTATAAAGGCGGGCTTACTTTTTAAGGTTTTAAGTTTCCCAAATACTTCGATCTGTCACTTATATTATAGGAATTCTAAGTCCGATGTCTCACTGGCTTCTGGGAGTCGCTCATAGGACGTGCGCTGCAGTCTCTCTGTTCTGTGTCTTTGATTTCACTGCATTATATGTGCAGTTCTCAGTTCACATCACAGATGGTGCTTCCGTCAGATGTTCCAATAGGATCCATAGTTTATTCCGGCTTCTTACTTTAATCCAATCGTAAGCTCTTTAGCACTGGGTTGGGGTGTCTAATTTCAAAATAACCCCCACGTCTTTTAAAATATTACATTTAATATTCCAACGCGTGCCCTCTTTCAAATTATGCGGTAATATTTTAGCCGGCTCACAACAACATGTGACCATGTTTGCCTGGCGTAATGTCTTCCGCCGTGATGTCTATCCAGACAGATTATCTGTAACAACCACCAGGGATTGTCCCACAAAAACGATAAACGCATCTACCCTCTGTGTAATCTGCCAGACAAACAGCCACCGACGTCGGCAATTCAGACAGACAATCTTGGGTTCTTTTCATGTCGATACGACGAGACCGTATTGTCACCAGCTTTTCACCTGGGGTCAAATGTTGGACCGACGTGAGCTAATATTAGTTGCTGTGTTACATTTGACGAATTGTGTGAAGAATTGATCTCATCACAGAAGAATTGACAAAACCACGGCTGCAGGACTCACTTAAACCAGCTAAGTTTATTAAGGAAACAGCAGAAGGACAATTGTTTTTATCTATCCTCGACCCAAGTCTCAGTGAAGACAATTTTTATAGACATCTAAAATTCACCATCATTCCATCGTTATTTTGACCTGTTAAGAACTAATTGATTATTAAATTTGTTACATGTTGTTTTAAAACCAAACAATCATAGTTGATTCAGTTAGTATAGGTATGAAACCAAACGTATGAGTAAGACTCTTTAATACTGAAATATAGTGTTAGGCACAGAATTTCAGTTGCTAGCGCGCAGTAGCTTCTCGCAGGTGTGTCCGTGTCTGTCCATAGATGTGTGCGACGGAACGAACGGAGTAATTTGTCTTCTCTTTGTTACTTTCACTATTGCCTCCACAGCTGGCGGAGTTGTGGATTTTAAAGTTGCTACCAAAGTGAAACGGGTTCATTTTCGATACAAGACAACAGGAGGCTGAGACACTTGGGAGTCATGACCCAAGTGGGCCCGCCCCCCTTAGAGTGTAAAGGAGTATACTGGGCCGAAACACTTGTCGGATTGGGGACCTCTTCTGATGATCAGATTGCCTCCTGTTGTATCGCTCTGTAAAGAGTTTCCTATCCTATGCGAGGGGCGTTCAGAAAGTAATGCACCACAACGTTTTTCTCAGGAGCTGTTTATTCAAAAAGCATGAAATTTATACACAATATACATGGATATGTCATGTAAACATCGGTATTATTCAACATAATCCCCATCAACTTGTACGGCGTTATGCCAGCACGAAACTAGTGCATGTATTCCTAGCCCGTATCAGATTTTGTCTTGATCATGTAGCCATTTCTTCGCTGCATGAATAACTCCTTCATCATCTTCAAACCTTGTACCACGGAGTGCATCTTTAAGTGGGCCAAATAGATGAAAATCAGAGGATGCCAAATCGGGACTATAGGGTGGATGGGGTAGTACAGTCCAACCCAATTTGGTGATTGCTTCCCGTGTTGCCAGACTTGTGTGAGGTCGCGCATTGTCGTGAAGGAGAAGCAGGTCTGTTGGATTCTTGTGCGGCCGAACTCTGCGAAAACGTTGATTGAGTTTTTTCAATGTCTTAATGTAAGCTTGCGAATTGATTGTCTCCCCTCTTGGCAGAACGTCCACAAGAATCACACCTTCAATGTCCCAAAAGACGTGATCAGGACCTTTCCAGTTGAAGGAATTGTCTTGAATTTCTTTCTTCGTGGTGATTGCGGATGATGCCACTTCATTGACTGTCTTTTTGTCTCAGGTTCATAATGATGTGCCCAGGTTTCGTCACCTGTAACGATCTTAGCCAAAAAGTTCTCTCCATCAGCATTGAAACGCTCCAACAATTCAGAAGAAATTGCTTTCCTTGGCAATCGGTGGTCATTTGTGAGACTTCGAGGAACCCATCTTGCGCAAACCTTAGAAAATCCGAGAGTTTTTATAACTGCATTTGCACAACCAATGCTGACTGACAGCTGTAAGGCCAATTGTTGAGTAGTGATTCGCCTATCAGTAAGAATAATGCCCTCAGCGCATTTCAACATTTCTTCGTTGGTGGCTGTGTCAGGACGTCCACAGCGCGGCCGATCAAGCAGCTCCGTATCTCCACTTCCAGATTCTTTTATTCTCTGAACCCAGCGACTGACTGTACTCCTGTAGACTGCAAAACTTCCAAACACATCACATAGACGCTTGTGAATGTTCACAACAGTTTCCTTCTCTGCAACGAGAAATTCTATCACAATTCGCAACTTATAACGCAAGTTGCTAACACGCTCCATTTCAGCGGTTTAGGGCAGCCGTATTATTTGGCCGGTTGCAGTGCAATTTTGGGAAACACAATTGCCACATGCCATATTTGAAGTGTGCAAAATTCCATGCTTCTATCTTCATTATTAGCTGAGAAAAACGAGAAAAACGATGTGGTGCATTACTTTCTGAACGCCCGTCGTAGACATATATATATATATATATATATATATATATATATATATATATATATATATATATATATATATATATATATATATATATATATATATATATATATATATATATATATATATATATATATATATATACATCTAGACATATAGTTACATCTATGGAGCACATACTCATAAAACGAATTTCGCTGGATTTACACCAGCGGGGGGCTAAAACCATTGCTTAATTCTTCACAAAAGGCGACGGATTAGATATGTTAATAGTGCTATGCACTATGCATCATTGTTCTTGACTTATGAAAACATCTTGCGAACTCTCCCTTCAGATAGAAGCGTCATTATCCTTCTATCTACAACTCTGCCAAGAGTAATCTTGTACGAAGGTGGCCACATTTGAAGACCATATTAGATACTCTTGAGTGTTGGCCACTAGTGGACCACTACTGCAGAGCTAAGGGGAGGCAATTCGTGACACTGCTAAGTCTTTGTTTTCCTTATATTAATCAGGCACCTTTCCTGCTGTCCGTCAACCGAATCTTTTCTCTGAATGTTTACTCTCCCTGAGCGTATATCATATAGCTTAGGAGATATGATGAAAATCACCATTCTTTAAGTTAATTTACTTGGGAAAATTTCGACTGGACAGCGGCAAGTGGCTTGTTGGCTTGTGCCTAATTGGACATGTTTAAATATACATACAACTTATTACACACGATAGTAAATATATGGACATGATGTCATCATCATCCACTCCCTTCTCTACTTGGAGTTTGGGGTTACCTATGCTTTTGGTTCCCTGAGAGAACAAGCAGGAAGCAATCGCCATTTTCACGTGCCGAGGTTGCCAGCCTCTTAAGGACCTATATAACCATCAGCAAGTTCAAACATGTCAAATTCAAAGTATAAAAATATGTTATAACTTATCCCAAGCCTGGGTTCATAGACTTCTTGCTCAGTGTGAATAGTTTCGGCAACTTGATAAAGATGCCTCGAACACGCGTCTAGGGTATTATTTCTAGTATAGAATCCCTCGTTGACTGTGAGTAGGTCCTGTAGGAGTCCGGTTTCCGTATTAAAAGGTGGAGTTTCCTTATTGTATTATTCAAAAGGTGTTCCAATACGTGTTTTCCGTTCCTATAAGTTCAGAATCCTAACTTCTACTCTTTCCTGCCTTCAGTCCGAGCTGTCTACATTTGACGATTCTGGAATGCAGTGTCGTATATCTAAAATTTTCCACGTTATATCGTAGTTATCTGCCCACGCTCACATGTTGTTTACTACAGGGCATTTCCGACAAACTTCTAATCAACCTCCAGTGCCAGCCAGTACATTCAAAAGTACATGTTATGTTAACTTTCTCCTGGAATTTGCTGCATGACTCATACGTTTGTAAAATTCAAACGGTCAATTTTCTGTATGTGGAGTTGTTAATTCCGTCTATTCTCGGTAATGATTCCCACTACAACTTCTTACGTCATCCATGTGTCCGTAATCTGTCACCAGCTTCGACAATAGACTGGCGCTCCCCGTGAAACATAACACTGGGTCACTACACGAAACTGACCAAATCTGGTGTGATTTGTATCAAACTCTCAGGTAAACAAGCAGGACACAAATGAATTGAAGGAGTGTAAAAATTGACTAGAAAATACCAAATACTGTCGGAAGGTATGAAAATAGAATGTGCCAACAATTGGAATAGTTCACATAATTAGTACGCATAATAAAGGTAGTTCAATACTGGCGGAGAGGAAAAGAGAGCGAACCAAATAATGTGACAGATAGACTCCAACTATGGATTAATATTTAAATAAATAACAAGAGCTTTATTTATGAAATATTTGAACAACATGGTTAAAATGAATGCAATGGATTGCCATGTATTGTGTATCTTCTTCGGAAAATTTTTTTTTTGTGGTTGAATTTTAAACAAAGATAGTCAATAAACTGTGCCAGTACTGGTTTATTAGATAGCAAGTGAAGTTTTGACTGTTCTTGCTCAAGCCAAGAGTCGAGTGGCTTGGTAGCAGCACGTTCATTGCGTTGCAGGAGTAACCTCTTCAGATTTAAACTCTTCTAGTGTCCTCTAGACCTGTCAGTTACAGATGGCATCCAGCGTCGAATTCTGGTTACTAGTACCCAAAACTGAAAGATAGGGAAATAATACCTCTCGTAAATATCCTGTCTCCTGATGTAAGCATCAGGCGACCTTCGCTTTCCCCCACCATTTCACCTCCTTCAGTATGTTTCTGATGTACCTGAGAATGAATCCTCAGGCCATCGAGACAGATGAAAGAGTTTTAGGAGAGCGGAAGAAAACAAAGGCATTATTTTCAGATTTGTTGTATATTTACGAGACATAATAGTACATAAACCATGATGTTATTATCATACGCTTTCTTCTCCCTTTGAAGTCTGGAGCAACCTCTGCTTTGGCTCCTTGTAAGGAAACCAGCACGAAGTAATCACCAGTTCTTGCAGTGGTGGTTTATGTGGCAAGTTATTTTATGTGATGAGGTTGCCAGCCCCATGTGTAACTGTACATCTATAAGTAGTTCATACACGTTAAATGCAAATATAAAATAGGAAAATATCCATGTTACAACTTACCACAATCTGCACGGGTTAAATTATCCAGACTTTGATGTTCACGATAGAATGTTCTGCAGCTGTTGAAGATGCAGTCTTTCCCCGTGAGCTAATATTAGTTGCTGTGTTACAATTATTTGCCTTTAAAACAGGGCAGATTTATTCATTTATAGGGGTCGGAATTATAAATACCTTTATCGAATAATGTTATTGGCTATTTCACACAACCTATCACGTATCCGGCCCTAATAATTCCCTATAAAATCTTATATCTATCACCTACTGGTCTGGTATCCTTTATGAAGACTGAAAACTCCAAAGCGCTCTAGGTTTTAAAGTTGAATTTGTGCCCACGCAAAATGTAACGTCGTGAGGTTCTCTTGGGTGGAACCTTATCAAAATTCAGTTTATTTCATTATCTAATTTTAACTCAATCGCGAGGTAAGGAGTCTTGTTTTAGTAAATCCTCTTACCCCTCACTATGAAATATTGACATGACCATGTAAGGATTTGCACTTTAAGTGTTACATTTACTGGAACCATTGTGTCATATTCCTTGTCCTAATTCCACAATCGTATTAAGAGACGTGCCGGAAATCATTAATATGTCTAGTGTCCAGATTGTCACAATCAAGTTAACCTTGGAGGTTGCATTTTCTGCAAGTCATGCCTACATCTTATCTTTAATTCACCGTCTTCACCCAGTCTGGCCGAAAATACTTACACAATCTAACTGCGATGTCCTTATACCTCTTTGCTCATAAATATACTTCCAGACTATCGTCTTCAGTTTATCTAACAAATACCCCAACCTTGATGGAAGCAATACAATAGCTTCTATCAATAACCCGTCTGTCTAAATAATACAGCTGGCGTAAAACGGCCGACCAAATGTTGACTTTATCTTCTTGTTCCATCTGGCTCGTCATTGTCTGTCCACGATCAAAGGATAGCATGTCATTTGCGTTCAAGCCTAAAACGTGTTGTTGTGTCCAGGTGTGACTTACTGGAGGCGTCAAAGTAGGATAAAGACTGGACAAAGACAAAAAAAAGGGAAAGATCGAATGAATACTGACCGAGAGAAGTGTACAAAGAAAAATTTGATGTGCGACGCTTTTCGTCCCATCATGTGATTTTTGTATGTTCAAAATCGTATTTTCTGTCATGAGATGGTCTCCATGGCAAGCTCTTATTTTAATTAATTTACTTTGGATATCAGTCAATCAGTCAATCAATCAACACCTTTTAGCTCCTCAAGGAGTACAACCCTTCAACAAATACATATCACGTGTTCCTGCCACGTGCCATCAACTCAAGGTCTTTCCTTGTCTTCCTCGTCAGTTTCATTTCTATCTCCAGTTCTCTTTTTCAAGTGCATTTGGTCAACTTCCACCTCTCTTACAATGTGCATTTGGTCAACTTCCACCTCTCTTACCATGTGCATTTGGTCAACTTCCACCTCTCTTACAATGTGCATTTGGTCAACTTCCACCTCTCTTACCATGTGCATTTGGTCAACTTCCACCTCTCTTACCATGGGCATTTGGTCAACTTCCACCTCTCTTACCATGTGCATTTGGTCCACCTCTCTTACCATGTGCATTTGGTCAATTTCCACCTCTCTTAACATGGGCATTTGGTCAACTTCCACCTCTCTTACCATGGGCATTTGGTCAACTTCATATGTTGTTAGGTCCTAGAAGTACTTTGACCTGTTGCCCATCACGTTTTACAGGTTGCTTCTAGTAATGTCGTAAATACAATGTGATATTTTGTTTCAGATTTTCGTGTTGACAAAGCTATACCTGACCTACCAGATAGTAATGCCCAGATTCATTCATATCTGAGAAAACTGTTTGGCATCCAATAACGCAGTCTTGATCACATGACACGCAACAGGTGGTCATAAATAGCTTTATTGTAATATTCTCACTAGGTGCAGATTTGTTGTTCGGGTGTCAAGTATTATTTACGATATTGCTTGTGTGTGTGTATGTGTCTGTATGTCTGTGTTTCAAGATAAATGATTTACAATTATATTTTTTATACATGCAATTTATTCGTGCCATCGCCTGATGTTTCTGTGACATTTGTGCTCGCGTCTAACGCTTTATTCTGTTGCCTATTTAGCTAGCAATCAAAGTTTTCAGATTAATCTTTATTTTAATCATCTTTGTTTATTCGTGGACGTAGGTCACACGTGCTTGTGTACTGCAAGAATACCTTGTTTTTTTATCAAATACACGGCAAACACAAAGAGAGAGAGAGAGAGAGAGAGAGAGAGAGAGAGAGAGAGAGAGAGAGAGAGAGAGAGAACGAACGAACGAATGAACTTTATTTTCAGAGGGTTGAGAATTGGGCACGTAGGCCGTCTGACATTCTGCCCTTAATTTCTCTCGTCTTTTATACTGATTTCATTTATTCTCACATACATTTTACCCATCAATTCAAAGAATTCAACGTTGTAAAGATAAAATAATAGCATACTCACATTCACAGTATCTAATTATAAACATGAAATAAAATATGTTGAAAAGTACAAACTAAGTATTACCATGAAACAAAATATGTTGAAAAGCACTAACATCATCATTAAACCTACATTCGATATTATATCATTTGTTCGGAAAAATAATCACATTAGGGGGGCAGATAATCAGAACTCATAAAGTATTCGAAAAGTTTACGATTGCATGAATAGGGACTGAGGTTGTTATCTTTTAGATAATGTGGAAGATAGTTCCAAAGATGAGCAGCAGAGCAAGCTAAGCTTTTCTTGAATAAGTCAAGCCTAGGCTTGGGCACTTGTATTTTGTTAAGGCATTGACTGCGTCTTTCATTGTATTTGAACATTGGCCTCAGATATGTTGGAGCATTCTGTGACAGGATTTTGTGAACAAATTTAGCTTTGTTGAACAGAAAGCGCTTTCTTAGAGGCAGTATTTTGAGATCTTTATATAGATCTACACACTGTATTTGGCAGTTGTCAGAAACCAGACGCACTACACGATTTGGAAGTGAATGGAGTCTTTTTGTGTTGGACATAGAACAACCATCCCAGATTGTGGAGCAATAGTCAAGGTTTGTTTGTATGTGAGATCGAGAGAGAGAGAGAGAGAGAGAGAGAGAGAGAGAGAGAGAGAAAGAGACGTAGAGAGATAGAGAAAGAGAAAGGGAGAAAGGAGGTGGGCATTTTGGGTGTTGTTGAATAAATAAAACGTAATACATTCTACTCATAATCTGATTTCACCTCACTTCCTTCTCGTCGTCTTTATCTACATATATACTTGTATATGTATGAAGAGGCAAGGAGGTAATAGAAATCTTATCTCAGAATCTTCCGAAATACTTATCATTTTCTGAAATACTTCATTTCAACAATCATTATAATAATACCTCGTCAACATAACGCTCAGTTTGCGGTGTTTGATTTAAGGTCAGTATTTTTTTCGAGAGTGCAGGCAGTTAATTTAAGATTAGATATCCCACTGAATCTAGTTAGGGTTATACGTAGATTATTATTAAGTTTGGTTTTATTTGTTTTTGTTTGTTACGATGGGGTTATATTATTTTTGTAGTGTCCCATCTAATTCCATGTAGGTCTGTCTTGTGTGGTTGTATATAGTGTTTTTTTTGTGTGTGTTTGCCTTTCAGACAGGTTATTTTGTCTGTGCTGTGGTTACAATGGTGCTTTCTTCCTCCAAAGAGTTGACCATTACCAGCCGTGTAATTGTCCACTCACCGCTTGTGATCTGGCTTTCTGTCTTTATCCTCCTGAGATGCAGAATGCGTAGTGTTCTCCTACTGGAGATGTCTTCAGCTCCAGCTCAGTCTCCAGCTGTGGGACATGGCTTAAATCATATCGTGGGATTACAGCTCTAGCAATGTACGGTTTATGGTAGCAGAGGGTACCTGTTTCCAGTAGCGTTGATCATTCAGCGCTCAGTGAGCGAGTCCGGAATCCTGAAATCTTTAATATTAATATTAGATCTGCTAACGCATTGCGTTACTTATTCTGAAGAACAGTATGGTAGTATTTTTTTTTTCTTGTATATTTTACACTGTAATATAGTGTGAGCAAATGAGTTTAATTCCATTCTGAAATTTTAATGCATTTAAGAAAACAAGAAAGCTTTAGCGTTATAGCGAGATATTTATTTATTTATTTTTGTCATTCCCAGGTGTCCCTACTGTAGACTACGCTTCTCTTTTATTTTCTTAATTTGTAACTTAATATGGTGGGCACAAATATGTGTTTTATATATATATATATATATATCGCTCTCTTTATCTTCCTTTTGTTGGGATCCGCGCTGGTGTAATGGTTACCACATTGCGCTGGCGATCAGGTGTTCAAGGTTCAAGCCCGGGCGTGGGCATTTGAAGTAGTGTCACCGACCGGGATTTTGACTGAATAACCTGAACGGCTCCTGAAATAAACCTTCTGTTGATGGGAAGGAGCGATACTCCTGACCGGGTTGAAAGGAAAGTCCTCAGGTTGCCCAACCTCGCAATGACATGTCATTGGGCCGAAGGGCTGAAAGCCCAAGTGCCGTTGGTTAAAAAAAAAAAAAAAACAACTTCCTTTTGTTGACTCCTCTCAAAGTAGCTGTGTCGACTCTACTCTTGTCTCTTCCTTTTGTTGGCTTCTCTCAAAGTAGCTTTGGCGACTCAACTCTTTCTCCGTCCGTAGCTGACAGTCTGGTGAACCTACAGATTTGTCCTGTCTGTCGCATTATCTCCTACATGCCGCTCATATATTCAACCAACAGCCTGAGGTCAGCTGCACCAACAATCTATATATCTTCCTAGATTGTCATTTTAATGTTTATTGTTTTTAGCAGAACACAGACGCTAGAACTATTGCTTTGGGCGAACATTGTATTAATCTGGCTTTCCCAGTGGGGTTAATTTACAATGTTTGTAACAGCGGGCAATATGATTTCTGTCCTCGGCTTTGTCATAATCGGTGGAAGGGGGCAGTAGGGGTTTTAGTCGACTTGCAGTGCCCTTCTAACTCACTGTCAGCTGGTCCCACCGTGCACAACACTAGAAATTGAAAGCCGCGCTCTGACATTTCTGCACAGCATTCATGACAAGCTAATAAAGTCAGGTTTTTGCACTGACAAAAACAAAATATTTGAGTACGGTTTCCACAATGAAGATATATTTGTAAAATAACTCTACGTTGACACAAAGACTAATTTTGCAATTTCTACATTGAGATCAGAATGTTTACTTACGGCATCCACATTGGAAAAAGAAAGATTGCTTATTGTTTACATTATGAAGAGAAACCAGCTATCAGCATTTCCCCATTGAAAAGAGAAGTATGTCGCGGGTTGTTGTGTTCGTGTGTATATGGCTGATGTTTAATTTGAAAAATATTATTTCTTCTTAATGGATGTGTATGTATAATATGCTCATGTAGTTTTGGTGTATATCTATTTATTATTGTTATGCAGGTGGTTTCGTTATTAAGAATACCTACTTCATTCATTCATTCATTACTGTTAAGCTCAAGGATCATGAGACTTCAACAAACATATCTCAAGTTCTCCTGTTGCGTGCTGTCAGACGTAAGGTCTTTTTATATCTCGTCAGCATTATCATTTCTGTCTCCAGTTCTCTTCTCCGTGTGTTTGTTGTCTACATCTGTTTCTCCTACCCTGGGGATTCCAGCACAAAGACGGCCTGGTAATGTTATGTTGACAACAGTTTCCTCAATCCGTGTCCTATCCATCTTTAGTTCCTTCTTGTCCTCTCTTATTGCACTGGCGTTTGCCTGGTTTTTGTTATCAGTTGGGTGACCTTGTCGTACCATTTATTATAAGCATTCAGCTCATTTAAGAAAGTCTCTTATTTCTTGGTGGCTGTTTGTGCTGTTCTCCATGTTTGTGGTGGGTTTTGATGTTAAGAAGGTTGGTGTATGGTAAAGTTGTACTTGAGTGAGGTCAATCTGTGAGGGTCCCTGATATAGTCAATTGATAGCTGTGTTTCAGAGTACCTTGCTGATACCACCTACGATCTCACTCAAAGTTATATTTTGGCCTAGTATGATTGAGAGCTATGTTTAGTGTCTAGGGTAATGTAAGAGTGATGTTAAAGAACCTCAATACAAAAACATACACATACATATACTAAGTACTATGATAAACTCAACTAACTCCAGTTGTTAAATTTTATATTTAGAATTTCTTTTGTTAAACTTTATTGGTCCTGAGCCTAAAGTTGTTTTGGTCAGGACTACCTCTCAATGAGAATCAATTTAGATATATATATATATATATATATATATATATATATATATATATATATATATATATATATATATATATATATATATATATATATATATATATAGATAGATAGATAGATAGATAGATATTTACATACAAAAGACAATATGTCCATAGTACATTGTCACAAATTTTAATTTGATGTTAATTACTCTATTTTAACTAGCTGGCACTTGGAGGCAGGTTGGGGATTGTCATCATCCCAAAGTTCTTTTTGTTTCACTAGGATTGTTTATTTTATTCTTTGGGAGGAATGTTTATGTATACACAGGAGATTTTCTTTAGTCACTGATAAGTTGTCCCAGGCCAGATACTAAGACTTATCTGGGCCCTGGAATCACAGCAGCTGTAGTTGGTTTGGCCAAACACCTCAGTCTCCTCTGGTCTTGAACTTCTTTACTATAAGCAGGTACCAGAGACTCTTAGAAATCGTGCAGAATTTCTCAATCAGCAATTACCAGCACCAGACAAGTGCCAGCAGAAACCCCTGTAAATGCAAGTTATGTTTCTGTCTCAATATCCAACTAATTCCTCCAAAGTTACATGTAATAATAAAGTCAACATAAAGAACTTGGTCAGCTCTCTCTGACCAACCTATCTTCTCTACTCTAGTTTGATGGAACAATTTGTACCAGTTTTCTTTTCTTTTCCCTAATAGCTGCTACGCCTCTGTCATTCCAGTAGTAATCTTTTCCATGCAATAAAATAGGCGTAATGCTCCTGTATGACCATCATATATATATAGTCCTGCAGTTCTAAACTTCTTGGATAGTCCCTTATATGATGGATCAACATCTAGGCCATGCCTAAGTCTGCTATGGAATCATTTAATTACAATCTTTTTACATGGTCTTTTCTTACACCCAACCCTTGTTTAATTAAAAAGTCAATAAAATCAATCTTACCACATATCAAGGAAATATAAACAAGTAACGATGAATTAGGCAATCGAATATGGCACACTTTTAGCACTGCCCCTGTTCAGACTGCTTTCTGTTATTAGTATTTTAAACAAAGCACAAGTCTGCTCATCGCTGCTTGCTCCTCAGAATATTTTGAAAAAATGGCAGCGAGCAGCCTACTTTTCCTATAATGTAAAAGGCTTTGGCCAATGGGACCAAGCATCTCTTTTTTTTGAATAACCTTTAAAAAAAATATTTCAAACCACTATGCGTTACTACTACCAACTATATTTGTATATTTAGGTCAGCCAATAATATTTCGCCTTGCTTTAAATACTATCCAATCCAATTCCCCGTACCTTCTTTCCCCAAAGTTGTTTTCAAAATATGCCATTAAAAAAAAAGCAGGCATGACTTGTCCTGACAGTCTATCGGATCCTCTATAGTATTATGGCTATAATTTGGTCATTTAGTGGACTATTTGTGTAATTGATAACATATTCTTGCTTAGAAAGTCCCAAGGCACACGAATATATAACTTTTATGGCCCTAGGTACCTTGGTTCAGAATTACATATTTTTTCTTTTTCCTCGTATTGTGAAAATCGCCCTAGGCAAGTCTTGCTACTGCGTTGCGGTTGGATTTTAGTTTGAAATCAACACGAAACGAATTAGCATTTGGCCATCTATCCTTCTCTCCCCCCGTTTTCCTATATACTTCTGTCTCCTAGGCAAAAATTTGTTTGAACTTGGAAAAGTGTTACATTTATTTCAAGGTTACTTAGAAGCATTGGGTACATTTATTTCGGCCATAAGGCGTTATCAAACTAATGCGCTGGCGTGGGTGAAGACGCCATTCTCTCCCAAATTTTTAGTTCTATCCTATTTTAGACTTTATGTACTTTAATGTTATATTCTAATTTAGATATTGTACTTTGAATATCGTCACCATGTTTGATAATGTGCACTAATTGTGTTGAATATTTGTTGATATATTGGTGTGCTTGAGAATGATTGCTGTCAACTATTTATGTATTACGTCGATGAAAACTTGTGTAGTTGCTATGGGTTAAACTGACGTAGTGACAAAAACATGGGTGGTTTCTAGATGATGCTGTGGCCGACGCAGCTGACGAATTTTACAGAGAACATTGGGAGAATAGGGCGTGCTAGGTAGAAGGAAAGTATATGTGTATGTATCTGTATTTTATGTATAAAAGTAATTTCATACATCAGACCCTTCCTTATACGAGAGTTTTGGTTTTAAAGACCTTCTTCATTGCACACGGACAACTCCATCAATGCTCCGATCTCCTCCCTTAGCTCACACAAGGAAGATCTCAGCACAGTGCACGAACTCCATAACACCGGCAAGGATCCCAATTAGTATTTATAGGAATTACATTCTATAAATATTTCTGTGGTGGGTAGGTTTACTAATTTTGTAAATGTTGCCAGGGTAGCAACCGTATAGCCCAATTTTTACGATTTCCAACTGGCAAGGGATTTTTAACGTGCGCAACTTGCACACGTGACCTCTTATTTTTTCGCCCTTTTCCGAGAGGCTGGTCATCCGATCTCACTACCGAGGAGATTAGGTGGGAGTTTGACATCATTATAACCCACTGGTTAAAAAAAAAAAATTTCCATTAATTATATTCCCTGTGCTGGGATCGAACCCAGTACCTTATGAATTAGAGGTGGACGACCATAACTCTTAACCATTCCGACCCACACTTGAGGGATAAGCTACATTCTGATGGTCCGTGTGCTAGTCCACAGTTGTATTTGCACGTCTGAAAATTTGTTATTTTGCTGACCACTTGTTACCTGCCAGCAATGTACGGAGCACATTTTCAAGTTTTGTTTGTGGTTGAGTACATCCTGTAACCCACACCACGCCTTGACAAGTATTTTCAAAGTCATACAGTGTGGCATGTGACAACATATTTTTGTTATTTTATTAGATTTCTACTTTGAACACAAAATAATTCAATAAATAATAAAACCCCACACAAAAGCAAGACAAAAAATAATAATAATATAAAAGAGTATTTGTGCATGGTTTCCATTATGAAGAAAGAATGCAATTAAATATTAGCCATTTCATTGGTGTCTAAAAGAACATTTATAACACATAAGGAAAGGAAACCCGAGGCCTGTAAACGGTAAATTAATATGAAACAAACATAAAGGTATGTTTTCAGGCACTCGTAAGAAATAACGAAGTAGAACACTAGACAACAGAAAAACCACAGACATGAGTGGCTTACCCAGGATTCGAACCCTGGACCTTCCGTGCGACAACCCCGCCTAGCTATGCAAGCGAATCACACTATCCTCCCTGTGATGATGTCACCATGATACAACGTTAAAATATCTCCAAAATTAACGATGAAATGTAGGGTTAAAAATAATGCGTAAGATACTAGGAGACATGCTCGCCCATACCAGCCTTTCCCACCGCCATTTAAAACTAACGAGTTAGAAGTGCAGACGAAACGTTTACCCTTTGTAGACGGGAGAGAACGGAGGACACAAAAAAGGAAAAATATGACTGAACACGTGTTTGAAGTTCGAACGGCAAAAAGACGCAAGTGGGGGTGAAAGAAAAAAAATTCACGTCCCCGAGTTGACATAAAGTAAGGAAATGGACAAGAAACGGACATTAGCTCTTGATCGAGACAGTCATTTCTTGGGCGTGTTTCGATACTTGGTCTTTATTTGAATGCCGCGGCAAAACACATGAGGGAAGGTTCTCGAACAAATTTCAAAATTTAAACTTGAGAAAAAATATGTTTTTTCTTAATAATAAAGTTATGAAAATAAAACCTAGCTAGTTTGATAGCCCATCTTGAGCAGAGAAATAATATGCTTTCATTTATACAGACGGATAGATAATAAAGAAGATATTGACAAAAGACTGTATTGTTCATATCATACAAGCGAATGCACTGTTAACCCAATGTCACTAAAAGTTACCAAAATCTTGGCCTTGAGTCTGCAAACGTAAAAATCGAGCTGTAATTAAAGAGAGGGAATGTGGTGGAGCATTGTAGCTAAAAATAACTTAGGCAGCAGATTCGTGTAGGAAATGCATGTAAAACCAAGTGTGTTTTTATGAAAAAACAAGTAGAGACAGACGGACTAACAGACCGTAATACATACTTGACTGAGATTTGACTGAAGTGACTTTTGGTTGAAGATTTGAAAGAAAGGGGGGAAGTCGGCGATTGGCCAACGCATTTTATAGTAGCGGGATAGAGAGGAGAAAGTTTGCCATTCGACATAAGTCTGTTCAGAGACGCAGTTTGAATCCCTGATGGTATTGATTCCATACGAATATAACTATATAGTGGGACGCCATCATACGGCCAGCAGCTCAGCTGAGTTTTGCTAGAAAAATTTAACTGTGTTCTCAATTCTGAATTCTGGTAAGAATGAACAATATTTATTCTGTATATTTTAATAATTCGAGTGATTGATACAGCCATATCATAAAAATGATTACGACAAGTAAGTGTTCGCTCTAGATCCCCAGCCCTAGATCAGGGTCTAGAGACATACATACACAGAAAATATAGGCACGCCTAATTGAAACTATGAAAAAGGATCTAGTGTTGAGATCAGTGGAACATATCACCTATCTTATTTAATAGCAGGAAGCTATTGAACCTATATCAGATGCAATGTAGTCGTGGGGAACTAATACTATGTGAAACCAACTTGGTAAGATGTGCTGTGTGGTCAGAGAGATCTGACCCAGTCTATGTGGTGTTGTTGTTGTGTAGTGTTGTGTGCAGAAGTGGTTCAGGAAGTAGAGTTCTGACACATGACCTATACTTTTGTTTCAGAACTGTGAGTTTCTATTTGGCACCAAAGCGGTGTCAAATGCTGTAGTAATATATACAAGTGTGGACCAGAGCTGTCTATCATTGTGTCAGAGCAGCCGTATATTGCCCCCAGCACGGAGAGGTGGGGCCACAAGACTTTTGTACAGGATCGACACAGGCGAGATAAGTTATATCTGGCCTGCTGGACTTTCACCAACGACATTTTCAACTAAATTATCCCTAATTCAACATTAATAAAGCCATGACATTGGGGAAATTAACTATATATATTTATCCCTTAAGTCAACGAACAATGTTTGGCAGTCATAGACTGGGAGTGATTACACCATCCCAACAGCATATCTAGTTATAAGTTCTCCTGTTACTATTAACCAGTCATTTGAAATAATTAATTACACATTTTCCATTTTATTATGTCATATGATTTTGCATTCCATTTATGACTCCATAATATTTCTTATGCTCTGACCAACTAAACATTTGGTTCAGAGCAAAATAAATTTATCAAAAGATTTAACTGTAAAAAACTAAAATAGCCTGAGTTAGTTCAGTGTGTTATAAATTTTATTAATATTATTAGACTTCTTAAATCTGTGTGTGTGTGTGTGTGTGTAAATTACCACTACACATTACATATCAGTACCCTAGATTTTTAACGTAGCCACATTCATTAGTAAAAAAAGATATGTGTGAGGTCGTAAGTGGTAGCAAGAAGGGCCTTCTGTAATTCACATCTACATTTATCTCAGGAGCCTTCACAGCTGACCTCATACATCACACTAAGTGACATCAACCATACAATACCATCAAAATCCACTACACTCCCTGCCATCTACGCATCACCTTTGTGTTCAAAGTAGAAATCTAATAAAATAACAAAAATATGTTGTCACATACCACACTAATACAGTCTGTATGATTTTGAAAATACTTGTCAAGGCGTGGTGTGGGTTACAGGATGTACTCCACCACAAACAAAACTTGAAAATGTGCTCCGTACATTGCTGGCAGGTAACAAGTGGTCAGCAAAATAACAAATTTTCAGACGTGCAAATACAACTGTGGACTAGCATACGGACCATCAGAATGTAGCTTATCCCTCAAGTGTGGGTCGGAATGGCTAAGAGTTATGGTCGTCCACCTCTAATTCATAAGGTACTGGGTTCGATCCCAGCACAGGGAATATAATTAATGGAAATTTTTTTTTTACCCTGTGGGTTATAATGATGTCAAACTCCCACCTAATCTCCTCGGTAGTGAGATCGGATGACCAGCCTCTCGGAAAAGGGCGAAAAAATAAGAGGTCACGTGTGCAAGTTGCGCACGTTAAAAATCCCTTGGCAGTTGGAAATCGTAAAAATTAGGCTATACGGTTGCTACCATGGCAAAATTTACAAAATTAGTAAACCTACCCACCCCAGAAATATTTATAGAATGTAATTCCTATAAATACTAACTGGGATCCTTGCCGGTGCTATGGAGTTCGTGCACTGTGCTGAGATCTTCCTTGTGTGATCTAAGGGAGGAGATCGGAGCATTGATGGAGTTGTCCGTGTGCAATGTGATGCTTAGATGGCAGGGAGGATAGTGTGATTCGCTTGCATAGCTAGGCGGGGTTGTCGCACGGAAGGTCCAAGGTTCGAATCCTGGGTAAGCCACTCATGTCTGTTGTTTTTCTGTTGTCTAGTGTTCTACTTCTTTATTTCTTACGAGTGCCTGAAAACATACCTTTATGTTTGTTTCATATTAATTTGCCTAAAAGAAGCCTGCTTCAGATCCAGATAACGTGTTGTCTGCTACGTTCATATTTGTGTATAATTTCCCGCTTAATTTCTGAACAGTAATAACACTTGAAAGATAACGCCGTGAACCCACTACAGATAATTACCTGCAGTTGCCCATACATTATATATGAGCAATACAGACAACGATCATTTGTTTTTTTTTTGTTTTTTTTTAATGCTAGAAGAGGACGTTTTATTTCCCAACAAACCACGTTGGCCATATTGTTTCTTGCGGTATATGAAATCTCACTGTAATGCTGTTAGAGGGTGCCACTGTTACCGAGAGAAAAAGTAAACATCGATTTCTTCATTTTTAACACCATCTAGCTGATAGTTGAATGAAGGTAAGAATCATTTGTAATACCATCTAGCTGATAGTTGAATGAAGGTAAGAATCATTTGTAATACCATCTAGCTGATAGTTGAATGAAGGTAAGAATCATTTGTAATACCATCTAGCTGATAGTTGAATGAAGGTAAGAATCATTTGTAATACCATCTAGCTGATAGTTGAATGAAGGTAAGAATCATTTGTAATACCATCTACTTGATAGTTGAATGAAGGTAAGAATCATTTGTAATACCATCTAGCTGATAGTTGTATGAAGGTAAGAATCATTTGTAATATACCATCTAGCTGATAGTTGAATGAAGGTAAGAATCATTTGTAATACCATCTAGCTGATAGTTGAATGAAGGTAAGAATCATTTGTAATACCATCTACTTGATAGTTGAATGAAGGTAAGAATCATTTGTAATACCATCTAGCTGATAGTTGTATGAAGGTAAGAATCATTTGTAATATACCATCTAGCTGATAGTTGAATGAAGGTAAGAATCATTTGTAATACCATCTAGCTGATAGTTGAATGAAGGTAAGAATCATTTGTAATACCATCTAGCTGATAGTTGAATGAAGGTAAGAATCATTTGTAATACCATCTACCTGATAAATGAATGAAGGTAAGAATCATTTGTAATACCATCTAGCTGATAGTTGAATGAAGGTAAGAATCATTTGTAATACCATCTAGCTGATAGTTGTATGAAGGTAAGAAACATTTGTAATACCATCTAGCTGATAGTTGAATGAAGGTAAGAATCATTTGTAATACCATCTAGCTGATAGTTGAATGAAGGTAAGAATCATTTGTAATACCATCTAGCTGATAGTTGAATGAAGGTAAGAATCATTTGTAATACCATCTAGCTGATAGTTGAATGAAGGTAAGAATCATTTGTAATACCATCTAGCTGATAGTTGAATGAAGGTAAGAATCATTTGTAATACCATCTAGCTGATAGCTGAATGAAGGTAAGAATCATTTGTAATACCATCTAGCTGATAGTTGAATGAAGGTAAGAATCATTTGTAATACCATCTACTTGATAGTTGAATGAAGGTAAGAATCATTTGTAATACCATCTAGCTGATAGTTGTATGAAGGTAAGAATCATTTGTAATATACCATCTAGCTGATAGTTGAATGAAGGTAAGAATCATTTGTAATACCATCTAGCTGATAGTTGAATGAAGGTAAGAATCATTTGTAATACCATCTAGCTGATAGTTGAATGAAGGTAAGAATCATTTGTAATACCATCTACCTGATAGTTGAATGAAGGTAAGAATCATTTGTAATACCATCTAGCTGATAGTTGAATGAAGGTAAGAATCATTTGTAATACCATCTAGCTGATAGTTGTATGAAGGTAAGAATCATTTGTAATACCATCTAGCTGATAGTTGAATGAAGGTAAGAATCATTTGTAATACCATCTAGCTGATAGTTGAATGAAGGTAAGAATCATTTGTAATACCATCTAGCTGATAGTTGAATGAAGGTAAGAATCATTTGTAATACCATCTAGCTGATAGTTGAATGAAGGTAAGAATCATTTGTAATACCATCTAGCTGATAGTTGAATGAAGGTAAGAATCATTTGTAATACCATCTAGCTGATAGTTGAATGAAGGTAAGAATCATTTATAATACCATCTAGCTGATAGTTGTATGAAAGTAAGAATCATTTGCTATATCATCTTGCGGATAACTGCATGAAGGTCAGAGTCATTTGTAATATCAGCTTGCTGATAGTTGTATGAATGTAAGAGTCATTTGCGATACCAGCTAACTGTTAATTGTTTGAAAATAAGAGTCATTTGTAATACCAGCTAGCAGATAGTTGTATGCATTTTTTTTTTCTTTCTTTTTTTTTTTTAAATACTTCTTCTGGGGCTCAAAGTGAGGTCTATTGACTTTATTGTGTAAAATATGCGTGATCTCGGCGCTGGCTAAGACACTTTTATCTTAGCCAAACAGCCGAGAAGCGATAGTTGTATGAATTGTTTTTTTTTTTTTTTTAATACCCCTTCTGGGGCTCAAAGTGAGATCTATTGACTTGATTGTGTAAAATGTGTAAATGATGTGTGATCTTGGCCCTGGCTAAGACACTTTGATCTTAGCCAAAAGACCGGTACCAGCTAGTTGAAAGCTGTATAAAGGTAAGAATCATTTGTAATACCAGCTAGCAGATGGTTGTATAAAGGTAAAAGTCATTTGTAATACCATCTAGCTAATAGATATATCTTCTTCTTCTTCTTCCGTCCTTAGCCAACGACCGGCAAAGCAGTCAGTGGCCATTACGCCTAGTGGCGTCTTAAGGGCAACAGCGAACAGATTTTCTCTGCCGTTGTTCCCATCACGCCTAATGGCGTCTTTAGGGCAACGACAAATCAATCCGTTCGCTGTTGTTTCCGTAATCAAAGTGACTGGCAAACGGGTGATCAGCCCGTTGGGTTAATAGATATATAAAGGTAAGAATTGTTTGCAAAATTTGTTTCAACTAGATCTGAAAACAGGAAATCGTGTACTTACTAGATTTTAAAAATAAAATGTCATATATAGAAGTATATTCGCTGATATTTGTTGTGATATGATTGTTCGCCTTGGACAGCAACAAAAAAAACATTACATCCCTTGGATTTAGGAGGCAAAATTAACATTATTTTTTTTCAAAACTTTAATCATACCTATTGAAAAGAAGTGGAAAGAAATTAAAATTCGTTTCAAAAACTTTACAAATATTTAAAGTAACTTTGTTCAGAATCAATAAAATGAGTTACAAGCAAGATCACTGGTCTTCTAAATGTGCTGCAAATGCTTATGTCTTAGAAATTGTCATTAATTCTTTCCTCATCATTTTTATGACGGATATACTTGCTCGCAGAAGAGTGCAGAAATCATGTGAGGACGCCAAATCATAAGTAAGAACAGTTGAGTCACACCACTGGTGTAAGACAAGGTGATATCTTGTCACCTTATCTTTTCATACTCCTCATGGACGATGTCATCAAGACATGCACTTACTTACTTAGTCGTTCCTCTTCTACCGTGATGTGTAGAAGACATGTGGGAAGAGAAAAAGAAAATATTCAGTGGAGTACTGGAAGATGAGACAGGACTATATTTCAGAGCTAGCATTTGCTGATGATGTTGCCCTGATTGCTAAATCAGAGGCACATCTTCAATCCAACCTGCAAGTCTGGAAGGAAGAGCTAGAGAAGAGAGGGATGGTCATCAACAGCTCTAAAACAAAAACCATGGTGTTGTCACGAGAGGAAAGAAGGCATCAGATTAAACTGGGTGAACATGTCCTGGAGCAGGTCAACCACTTTAAATATCTCGGAGCTGTCATAGGCCGGAAGGGGGGAATCAAAGAAGAGTTTGCTACCCGAAGAGCAGTAACTGGGGGACCTTTTTCAGGCCATAAATCGAGGATTCCTCGGCAAAAGAGAAGCTGGCAAGAAGACGAAGTTGGTTGTGTACCTATCCACCTATGTCCCAGTCTTGACGTATGGATGTGAGTCATGGGCAATGATTACAACCCGCAAAAGCCAGATCCAAACCTCAGAGATGAGGTATCTGAGGAAGGTGGTTGAAATAACAAGAAGAGACATGGTCCGCAACCAGATGCAACGTCAAGGCCTAAAAACCCAAACCCTGCAGACCCAAGTAGAACAGTCCCAACTAAGATGGTTTGGCCATGTCTGCAGAATGGGAGAAGATCGGCTACCACGACAAGCATGGGAAACTAAGAGCCAGGGATCAGGACTTCCAGGACGACCCAGAGTCCGCTGGGAGGACATTAGACAAACTTTGAAGGACCGAGGACTAGAATGAAGCCAGGCCAGGAGGAGGACAGCCGATAAGATAGTATGGCGCTCTCTCTTCCAAATCTCTACACCGCACGGTAGAAGAGGAACGACTAAGTAAGTAAGTGTACTTGTTCTTGATGAACTGCTAATAACATCAAATATGCACATAGATACACGCAAACGTACACACTCATACACATTAACATTGTCTACTAATAACAATACTCACTGACAAAGAAGCACATATAGGCATACACATACACACACAAATAAACAGCACCATTGATGCTATCGACCGCTATTCATCTCCTGACTTTATTGAGTTTTAAACGCAGCTAATAATTCAGAGCTGTCACTGGAATTTTATACAGGTCATTTATTTAATCGGGGCTAGCGGCGAGAAAAACACTCTGGTCGCTGTAGGACACACACTGAGTAGGTAGGTGATCTAACAAGGCAGTCTTTATTCTGGACTACCAAGGGTAGAAGAAATAGAAACTGAGAGCAGAACTGGATACAGATGTAAGAAGGATAACGAAGACTTGACGAAAGGGGAGCAAAGAATGTAACACTGCAACCTACCACGTAAGATACGACTAAGGAGGGTTGGGCATGAGGCATGTTAGAAGATCAGTTAGAAGATTTGAAACCACAACATCTTCAACAAAGAATATGGACAGGTTAATTAAAGTAAATAAGTTGTAAGGCTAGAGGAGCTTTCATGGCACTGGAACATACATGGAGATCAACAGAAATCAGGTCCAACACAGAAATCAGAATTTTCAGTTCAAGTGTAAATTCAGTCCTATTGTATGGCTCTGAAATATAAAGAACAACAAAAAACAACCAACGTGTAACTGATGACAAGAACCGGAAAAAAGCACCAGAGAAACAAGAAATGAGAATAAGACGCTGGAGATGGATATGACACACATTGAGGAAACCTGTTGATAGCATTAGAAGGTAGTCCTTGTTCTGGAATCCTCAGGGTAAGAGAGGTCTAGGAAGATCAAAGAACACACGGAGAAGAGAACTGGAGACAGACGTGAAGCGGATGAAGAAGACATGGAAAGACCTTGAGCTGATGGCACGTGACAGGAAGGACTTGACATAAGTTTGAAAAATCCTAGCTCCTTTGGGAGTTGAAAGTTGAAAAAAGAAGAAGACGAAATGTAGGAGATATTATGACCCATATATCTATGGCTATCATCATAGATGAAGATAAGGTATTATATGGTAGACAGAACGTTAAAATAAATGTCCAGTGCTGTGATTTTAAACGTTTCTTGCTTTCTTGTCTTTTGCTTTTTGTTTTCAAAATTGTTTTCTTTAACATTTTTCCGAGTTTGCGGATTCTCCCATTTATAAATCTTTTGGAAGATTTTGTTTGTTTTTACTTTACTTATGTCTTTCAACCCTTTATTTGGGGATTTGTTCAAACTGCGACGTAAAATAATTTATTATGCCAACCGGTGTTAGTGCGTAACACTTCATTGCAAAACTATTACTACTCGAGCTTAAGCGTATCATAATTTGCAATAATTTCCGCATCATTGAAAAGATTTTTACGATAGCCATGTCGAAATAAATGAAAACAATTATTTCAAAATAAGACAACCATGTCACTTGAAAATATCTCTACACCAATTACTTGCCTCCTAGCATTGTATTGTATTATTGAACTAAACATCTCCGTATTCAGCATGAACAGAGACATTTTCTGTGTGTTCACAAAGCCGAGGCTTAAGAAACTTTTATTGCTATCAATCTTCCCAAGTAAATAATAGAACAAGTAATCGAAATTTTGGAAGTGAATTCATTTCAGGAAGCTATCATAACTGGTTGTAGTGTCTCAGAAACTGCCAAAATTGTCCTACGCTTCCGGAATTTACATGGAAACGGTCAGCTCGTAAAGCTGACTGTTCTTAAAACAGTGATACTAATGTCAATCAAGGTGATATAGTAAACGACAATTATGTGTGCACTTAAATGAACAATGTGCAGTACATGCATATATTGTTTCACTTCTGTCGAGTTTTATTTACAATTTTTATGTTCTCTTTTACAAACGTTACATCTTTGTTTCTGTGATAATTTCATGCAATACTCGCTTAAAATCTTTATGGATTTTTTAAAATGGAGATTGAAGCGTACTTTATTAATTCTCTCTCATGTTGTTCGACTTTCATTGTTTATGGATAGATTTTCTGTCTCTGTCAATAGCATTGTTTGACGTGTACTTGACTTCTGAGTCTGACTTGATATGTCGATATCGACAGGAACTTGTACATGTGATGTAATTTTTTATTATTTATTGTTGGGGGTGGGGAGGGGGGGGGGGGGCATGTTTTCTTCATTATTTTTAGCTTCTCTTCCACAGTGTTTTCAGTTTTTATAGAATGTGTGATTCCTATATACACACATTTGGGATTTTCGCCGGTGCTACGGAGTTCGTGCACTATGCTGAGATCCTCCTTGTGTGATCTAAGGGAGGAGATCGGAGCACTGATGGAGTTGTCCGTGTGCAATGAAGATAGTCCTTAAAACCAAACCAAACCAAGCCAGGTGTTTTCAGTTGTGTTGTATTTGTTTTCTGCTACAAGTATACTTCCTTCCATTGTTATTGTTGTCTCTGGTCTCTGTGAAATGTTCATTCCTAGTTATAACGTGTTTACCCAGACCAGTTGCCATTGTTCAACATTCTTTTCACATAACGAAGCTCTCATAATTTGTTCTGGTAATAAGATATGCCAGCGAAGTTCCCTAGGGTTTTTGTGAGTAGACAAAGAAATAATTGAACTACCGCTCTTCCATGCATGTCGTAAGAAGCGAAATTGGACATGTGGCTGGCAACTTTGTCATGTAAAATAAGAACCCTCGGAAACCACAAGAAAACGTGAATCCAAGCTTCATGCAAGAGGCCCAACTGCACTGGGGGCCCCATGATTTATAGAAGGCTAAAAGGGACATGAATAAATCAATGAATAATATTTGCAAATCGTAGGATTTTATCAAAAAAATTACAGGTTCTGGGATTAGATCAATAACATTTGTAGGTTCTATGATTAGATCAATAGCATTTGTAGGTTCTAGGGTTAAATCAATAACATTTGTAGGTTCTATGGTTAGATCAATAACATTTACAAGTTCTAAGATTAGAATAATAATATTAGTAAGTTTGAATCTAGGACTGAATTGGAACACTAACAATTTCTATGATTAGATCAATATCAATTGTAGGTCCTTGGGCCAGATCAATAACATTTGCAGCAGGTTGAGTTGTGTAAATAACGTTTGCAAGTTCTAGGATTAGATCAATAACTTTTACAGGCCTTAGGATATCAATATGGAAGTCGTAGGGGGGAAGAAATTTGCCTATGCCAGCTATTCTGTCTTATCTGGGCACCGTTTCTATTTCCATTATTGCATTCCTCGTCAGAATCAGGCATCTTAACACCCACCCATGCGTCGGAAAACGGTGAGAATATTAAAACGAAGTAATAAATGCGGTAGATAATTAAGAGTTTACACAGAACAAAACTGAACAAAATATCTAAACTATTGATCTAGTTTAGCTTTACAACATCTTCAATGAGTCAACTTCTGAAATAACAAAACGTTACCCAGCCATCTGCTGGTGAAGGCTTCTGTGATCTGATCTCAAGGTGGTTCATCGTACACGGCAACAGATAACTTGTATATTGTGCAGTATGGCTAATAATCATATTATAGTGCAGTATGGCTAATAATCATATTATAGTGCAGTATGGCTAATAATCATATTATAGTGCTGTATGGCTAATAATCATATTATAGTACAGTATGGCTAATAATCATATTATAGTGCAGTATGGCTAATAATCATATTACAGTACAGTATGGCTAATAATCATATTATAGTACAGTATGGCTAATAATCATATTATAGTGCAGTATGGCTAATAATCATATTATAGTGCAGTATGGCTAATAATCATATTATAGTGCAGTATGTTTATTATTATTATTTCTCTTTGAGCCACAACTGCAGATAGTCCCCTATCCCTGTAAGTCTGCTATCTAACAATGCCCTAGTCATTTAACCGAGTTATTAAGTAAACAGATACTGCAGGGTTGAATGGTTACGGCAAAGAAATTCATATCCCGGTCCAGCGGTAGAAAACGAACAATCTTTATTTTTCAAAGGGTTCAGGATTGAGCCCGCAGGGCCG
This sequence comes from Oreohelix idahoensis, assembly GCA_024509875.1. Taxonomy (NCBI): domain Eukaryota; kingdom Metazoa; phylum Mollusca; class Gastropoda; order Stylommatophora; family Oreohelicidae; genus Oreohelix; species Oreohelix idahoensis. Next base: position 127,775 of record JAMPIV010016303.1, read on the forward strand.
TCTAACATTCTGCCTGTCACGGGATTGCCTCCCCTTGCTTTGCAGTAGTATTCCACTAATGGTTACAACGCAAGCGTATCTAAAAGTAGGTCGTCCAAGGTATCTATCTTCGCGCAAGAATACTCTTGGCAAAGATATAGATAGAAGATGAATGGCGATTCTACCTTAGGGGAGCCTTCACAAGAAATTCCCAGAAGTCAAGAACAAACGCTGCTTAAAGGCTAAGCAAATTTGTTAACTTATTATCTGGTCCATCGCCTTCTGTGAAGAGGTTATGCACTGATTCTGGCCCGTCAAGCCCCCAGTTGGAATAATCCAACGAATGCCCTTTTATAAGTAATGGCTATATATATATATATATATATCAAGAAAATGTGGCTCATACGTTTGCTTTCGTACAAATAAACTGAAGCTACTATTATTGTTTAGTTTAAAATAACATACAACAAATTTAATATTAAATTAGTTCAACAAGTTAAAATAAGGATTAAAGGGGGTGAAAGTTATATTAAATTTTTCCTCATTGAGGTTTTGGTAGGGCGTGACTAATACTGTCCGTATTTTTTGTTTTAGCCTGTTACACACAACTTAACTCCAGATGAGTCCTGCAGCTGTGGTTTCCGTCACTTCTTTTCGGTGATGAGTACACTTCTCCACATAATTCGTCCACTGTTGGCGGTTGGTGGTGATACTCTTCTCTCACACTAATGGCGTAGGAACTTCAGTACTTAAGTCTGATGTCTTGTAACCACGAACCCACAATTTTGGGAATACACACGTCTCCTGGCACAGATTTAGAATGGACCCACAGCCCTGTAGTTAGATGCTGTTCGAATCACTTAAGGTCTGGAAATGTGAGTTAATTCCTCTGACGGCTGGTGTTCTGCGAATTCCTGGCCTGGCAAAACTGTTTGTATAATTCCTCTTATGACTTCTTGTGATAAAATTCCCAAGTTTCCAGTCTTGCATTAAAATGCGGGTTTACTTGTAAATTCCAAAGTTTCCCAATACTCGATCTGGTACTTATAATTGTGGAATGATAAGTCCCATTCTCTTTCCTCTGGCTTGTAGGAGGTGTTTAGTTGACGCTGCGATGCAGTCTGTCTGTGTTGTGTTGTGACTCCGAGTTTGTTAGATTATATCTCACAATCCTTAGTTTCAAATCTCAGATGTGTTTCCGCCGAAAGTTCCAATCAAATCATAGTAGATTCTGGCGAACCAATCCAATCTATCTAGCACTGTTTGAGTGGGGAAATTTATCATTACTCATCTCACGCGTATTTGAAAATATTAAATGTAATATACGCGCGTGGCCTCTTACACAGTGATGTCATATCGTTACCTAAGACTTCCGACCCACCTCTATTTATCAGAATAATCTACATGCCTACGCCAGGCAGATGTCTGGACAGCCCGTGTGTTCTTCTTTCATCTGATTCCCACACCGGCTTGTGTCAACACGATCAGCCGCTTTCCAGTGGGGTCAAATGTTTGACGGACACGTTACCACAGGTGTTCAGACGGATTAGGCGATAAAATATTATCGCTGGCCGGGTCACCAAACCTGGCGAATCGTAACAACAGTCTGGGAGTGGAGTGTGAAACCATAAGATACGCATTACTCCCATAGCAAATACTGCCATAGGGGAGTGGCGTGTTAGAGAATTCACCATGCTATGCCCAGCATAGAGCAAAATAGTGAAAATAACGAATGAAAAGGCATGATTTATGCCAAATAAAAGCGATTAGTGAGAAAAATGAAGAAAAGGAAATTATACTGCCGGAGGGTTGAAGGTGTGAGAGATCACACAAAATGACACGTACAGACGAGTCGTCACACTGCCCGTTAACTGTCGTCTTCTATCCTGGCACTCATTCGTCAGGGTAAACTGTAAATTATATATATATAATCAGGCTTTCCCTATTTCTCCCTATGGATCATGGAGCCACCACTGTATTGGCCTTCTTTCAGGAAGCCTTCTCGAAGCATTCATACTAGTCCATTTTAAGATGGTTACAGTCGTAAAAAGACGCCATTTGCTCTGCAAAATAGTGAAATTGACTTGCCAAGCAGTGTAACATTAGCCGACCTGAAGTATGATGGTCTTAAGGTAATGAGACAACTGCAGGATTACTTTTTTAGAAATCAAAGTGTATTACTTGCCACTCTTATACGACTAATCAACATTGAGTGACACGAGAGATCTAACTTTAATGTTCAGAACAAGAGTAACTACATTTAGTATTACCAGAATTTCAGGGGATGAAGGTTTTGTGAGATTTCCTGACAGAAAATGAACCAAAAGAAAGAAAAACAGAATACAAACAACAGGTAGAGGTAAAAGAAATGTTAGAAAAAGATGAACAGAAATAACAAATGACAGAATATCATTTTCTGACAATGTGCTCATGAAGCAGTGATTTCTGTAACAATTTGTTTGAACTTATGAGGTTGTCATTCCCGTGGCTTATAGATTGTCGAAGAGAAGTCATAACTAACAATTAAAGGACAGCTTCTTAAAGTAGAAGAGGACCTATAACTAATATTCTTTGAACAGTTTCTTGACTGTATATAACGATGTAATGGTCATCAAAAAGACAGCTTCTAGACCGTAGATGAGATCTTAGAAATAATTTAAAACTTACTCTTTGGCAGCCAATACCAAGTTGAAAACTCCTTGGTATTATTTACACTGTAGATGTAGGCTTTTCCTGGGGTTTTTCTACCATTCCGAAACGTGTTGAATTGAAGTCATGAGCTCCAGTTTCTAAAGCTTAGCTGGCATTTAAAGGATCATCACATCTGATCTCAAGTGTGACGTATAATGGAAAAAGAGCCTACAGTAATCTGACATCTTATTGTAACCTTATAGCTGCTCTCTGATTTGCTAGCAAAAAAAAACATGCATTATACCAACTGTCTGAAATTCTGCAAGCTCACTGGACAGAGCGGACGGAAGACTATCGTTTCCCGTATATATATATATATATATATATATATATATATATATATATATATATATATATATATATATATATATATATATATATATATATATATATATATATATATATATAGAGTGGTAGTATGTTCCCATATATGTTTTATTGTATTTTTCGCAGGCCTGATCAAGTAGACGAACCAGCGGTCTTTATCTTTTTATTTTCTTGGTCGTATCCATTTCATTTACAAGCGTGTAATCGCCAATGATATTGGAGAACTATAAATATAAATACTGGACTTACAAAATCCAGATTACCATTTTTACCAGCCCACAGTGGTGTGTACATGTAACATTATCATTGTTTCCCGATTCCTTACAGATGTATTCACGTGGATTATATATATATATATATATATATATATATATATATATATATATATATATATATATATATATATATATATATACATATATATATATATATATATATATATATATATATATATACACACACACTGTGCAGAATCCGCGCTCTACCACAGAGTTGGCCGATAGAAGAACCATCGTCGTCACTTATTTTTAACATTTTTTCATAATTGTGTGTGTGTGTGTGTGTGGGGGTGTGTGTGTGTGTGTTTGTGTGTGTGTGTGTGTGTGTGTGTGTGTGTGTGTGTGTGTGTGTGTGTGTGTGTGTGTGTGTGTGTGTGTGTGTGTGTGTGTGTGTGTGTGTGTGTGTGTGTGTAGAGTAACCTATTCTTTCATTAGATAGGGAGGCTAAGTGTCTTATAACAAAACAGTTGTACGGATAGGCTGGATGAGAAACACCTACTCACTCCAGAGACATATCTTTCCCTCAACCTACCACATGTGAAACCTATTTCTATACATTCTCGTGTATTAGTCAACCATTACTCTTTACCTAGACTGGGCCCAATGAACCCAATAAACCTACCGTACGACATCAAGCTAGGAGGAAGAAGAGATCTTAGAAATAATATAAAACATCTGCAAGAGCAATGCCGGTCTTTCTAAGTGACTTGCCATTGTATCTTACTCAGACACGCATATAAACTATCCTCTTTAACATTCGTAATATGTGTGAACAGCATATCAGAGATGAACACACGTGTGATCAAAAAAGGAACCGTTTCATCTAACACGATCTAATTGTTTTTTCCCTGTCTGACGACAAGCGTTTATTTCAAAAAGCTATAGAAGAGTTCTTGAAATCAAATGAGCGCCTAGAACATAAGATCACGTGAGACCCCATAACATAAGATAAAGTCAGTGCTTAGACCATAAGATTACGTGAACACCTAGTACATAAGAGGAAGTCGGCGCCTGGTACATAAGATCAAGCTCGTGCCTTGAACATAAGGTCAAATGAGTGTATAGAGCTGTGACAAAATATGTTCGTCCAATTGTTTTTTCTTGTTTTCAATCTTCTCCGTCAGATTACTCGACTATCCCTTCTCATGCTCCTTTTTTATTATTTTGTGTACGCTTCCAATGATCGAGGTTATCTTGTCACGCTTAATCTTTTGCAGCCAATACCAAGATGAAGACTCCTTGGTATTATCTACACTGTAGATCTAGGCTTTTCCTGTGGCTTTTCTGCCATTCCGAAACGTGTTGAGTTGAAGTCACGAGCTTCAGTTTCTCCAGCACAGCTGGCATTTAAAGGATCATCATATCTGGTCTCAAGCTAGGAGGAAGAAGCGTGTGGCATACTATGCATTCCCCGACATCCAAGAGGGCTCTACAAATATGCAGAGCTAAAATACTATGCTCTGATTCTGGGCGCTCCCAAGGAATTCTCACGTCATTCACAGAGTCACTTATCAGCTCCTGCTGCTACCCATCATGGGCCCATAGTGAAAGCCTCCTGCATGCAGCCAACCAAGTAAAAAGCCCGACGAACATCTGGGATTCAAGTGACTCCTCCAAGCTTAGAGTGCAATGCTGGGTTCTCAACATGTTTAATATTAGACAAACATAAAGGTATGTTTTCAGGCACTCGTAAGAAATAAAGAAGTAGAACACTTGGACAACAGAAAAACAACAGACGTGAGTGGCTTACCCAGGGTACGAACCCCGTACCTTCCGTACGACAACACCGCCTAGCTATACAAGCGAATCACACTAACCTCACAGCCAGCTAGGCATCCCCAAAAACGGATGCTTTACTGACCGGTCATCAGTGCGAAACACAAGACAACACCGGAAGTTTACAATGACCCTGGGTAAGCCACTCACGTCTGTTGTTTTTCTGTTGTCTAAGTGTTCTACTTCTTTATTTCTTACGAGCGCCTGATAACATACCTTTATGTTTGTCTAATATTAATTTACTGTTTACAGGCCTCGGGTTTCCCTTCCTTATGTGTTATTAATGTTTTCTCAACATGTTTCACCACAGGGGAAAATCCCTGGAAGTTTGTAGATGATTTCAAGAGTCAATGAAGGTGTAATTAGCCTCACAGACAGGTTCACTTCCACACTGAATACTGTAGCATTATGCTTAGATGGTGGTTATACAAGGGTGACTCCAGATATGCCTTCATGCATAAGCGCGAGGTAAAGCCTAGATCGAGGTCATTTAAGAACACTGTATCTGGGCTGTCGTATGTCACTCAAACATCACATTCAGTGATCTTGGACTATCCAACCATTTCTGCACTTAACTAAATTTGGCGGTTCAATTGGATACCTTTGCCTTCTTTTTTTTTCATTCACCTCTCCATCGTGTGTTCAGCAGGGACGGAATATTAGACGGAGAATTTGAAGAAAGTATTATTTTAAGAATTCAGTACAGTGACAAAGCAACTAGCCCCAGTTTTGAAGGATCCAAATATTGAAATGACTAAAAGAAACAATTAATAAAAGTAGTATTTATCTTAAAACAGTGCTGTCAATGTCACAGAACATTAACCAAAAAAAAAAAAAATTCACAGAAACAAACAAAATAAAGATAAGAAAATGACAATTTATGAAATGAGAACAAAGACTAATAAAACATGAAATTACCTCATGCAAAACGGAGAGATAAGGATCATTGCTGGAACAGCACCAATTGAGCAATGTATTGAGGACAACAAGAATCCGTTGTTGGCGACTAATTTAATGTTGAATCTGGTGCAGCCCGCAACCTGAGGTTATGACTTGAAAATGGAAAATAAAGGAACAGAGGAGCTCTGTTAGAAGATAAAGGCAGATAAAGAAGGTTGATACGCTGCAAAACAAATAAATATAAGTATGAACAGAACAATGATAAACATTATATTTCAACGAATAATAGAGGGAGTGGCAGACTATTGAAGAAACTCAACATAACAATCAGTGGCGGATCTACTATGAAACTAATGAAGCTTAAGCTTCAGGGCCCCTAATCCCGGAGGGCCCCCCAAAAGCGACTTTAGTCCACATTGCTTAAAAATGTTGGGTCTACTGTATGAGAAGGGTTTTTTTTTTATAGTAATATTAATAATATAGAGTAATTCAAGTAGACCTAAATGTTTTTCCTTTCAAAGCATGCGACAATAGTCGCACGACTCATTTTGATTAATTTTTTGTTGTATATATTTCAACAATCCCAAAGTTTGAGAGTCAGCAGCACAGATGTTGTAAAGGTGGAGTGTCGCGGTAAGTTGGCTGTTCTGCTGTGGCTAATTTAATTTTTGTCCCTTTTTAACAGAGGTCAAGACCCTAGAGGAATAACAATGAGTTCACGAAAGTACTTAAGTGGATACCAAAAACGCAAACTCAAGGAAAAGCGATCTGACGAAATCTCTAAATGTCAAAAACTAACAAACTATTTGGCAATGTCAAGTTTGTCAACACCTACAGTTGAAACAAGCCAAGCAAACACCATTGAAGCCACTGATAGTCCACTAACTGTGGGAGCTCTTTCTAGCAATATTCAACCCACTGTTGACGCTTTTGATATAGATGACGATCACAGTGGTCAACATGAAAGTACCGCAGAACAAGCAGAGACTGAGCAGACACATGAAACAGAAAGCAAATTCAGTGATGTGAAAAGAATACATTGACCTCGAAAACTGGCCCATAACAGTTGATAATGATTTCATACAGAATTTTTAATGCAAGACATAGGCTTTTTTTCAAAATAAAAAAAAACCAGATGATGTATATACCGAATCAAACAGGGTTTACAAGGAGCAAAACAGAAGTTTCTCAAACAAATATTTGGAAGAAAGATTGAAAAATGGTCAGATTGTGGTGTGATCCTGGGTAGTTTACTCAAAGAGCAAAGGCTGTAAATACTGTTTTGTTTGCAAACTCTTTTCTAAATGCCAAACATCACTTACAACAGGTGGGTTTTCTGACTGGATGAATGTACTGAGAACTCTGGAGAATCATGAAGACAGCATGGAACATAAGAGGGCGATGTTGTGTTGGATAACAAGAAAGCCAAATAAAAATACTGTGGATCAGCAACTTGAAGAACAGATGACAAAAACCATGCAGTACTATTTTGAAGTACTGAAGAGAATTGTAGCTGTTATAAAGTTTTTAAGTGAAAGAGGTTTGGCATTTAGAGGTCATGAGGAGAAGTGGGGCTCACCAAATAATGGAAACTTCATGGGGGCCATTGAACTTATTGCCGAATTCGACCCATTTTCACATGAACATCTCGAGAAATGTAAAAATGAAAAAGTAAATGCTACTTACCTATCCAAAACCGTGTATGAAGAATTGATAGAAATTATGGGAAAACATGTGCAAGATGAAATTGTGAATCAAATCAACAACCTGGACACCAAATACTACTCTATTATTGTTGACTCTACGCCTGACCGGATACATGTTGACCAGCTGGTAATTGTGGTTCGATACTGCTCTAATAGAAAACCCTGGGAGAGATATTTAACATTTTTACCGATAGAAAACCATTCATCCACAACCTTGTTCAACAAAATACAACAAGTCCTGGGAGAACACAAGATTTCACTTGAAAATATCCGTGCTCAGTCCTATGATAACGCATCTAACATTAAGGGCTTGGAGAAAGGGCTGCAAGCACTCTTTAAAAACATTAACAGGTACGCAGACTATGTACCATGTGTTGCCCATTCACTTAACCTTGTTGGAGAAAAGGCAGTGTCTACTGTACCTGAAGTTGTTGACTATTTTGGCATTTTGCAGGAGCTGTATGTTTTCTTTTCTGGATCCCCATGAAGATGGGGGTTTTTAAACACACAGGGCAATCTACATTTTTCTCTGAAGAGCTTATGTGTAACTAGATGGTCTGCACACTATGAAGCAGTCTGGGCAATTAAAAATGGATATATGGGTATTTCACAAACTCTCAAAGATATTTTTGAAGATTCAGAAGAGAAGCCTGAATGTAAACGAGATGCAAAGAATTTATACAACAAGTTGGTACAGCTGGAAAATGCTATTTTAACAGTCGTTTGGGAAGAAGTGCTGGAGCGTTTCAACAAAACAAGTAAGAAACTTCAAACCCCTGGTTTTGATGTATTTGAAGGTCATCTTCTGCTTTCATCTTTACTTTCGTTTGTTAAAGAACTCAGAGAAAATTCAGCCGATAGGATTGCACACTTTGAATCAGAAGCAAAAGGTTTGTGTGAAGATATCACTTCAAGTTATTCTGATGCTTCCAAACGCATTGTTACAAGGAAATTGTCAGATGGAACAAGTGGTATTGCTTCTTTGAGAGGAGCTGACAAATTTAGGATAGAAGTTCTATATCAACTCTATAACTGCTCGATAATCCAGTTGCGCAAGAGGATTGACCCATATGAGCAGATTGCGAAAAGGTTCAAGTTCCTCTCAGAATTGGTTAACAATTCTGAAATTGATGAGGACAGTATTAAACTTATAATATCGTATTACAAAGATGATATTGACCACAAATTAGTAAACGAGTATTATCAGTTCAAAGACTATTTACACCTTAGGAAATCCCAGAACACAGAAGAAAACACGCCATCTAAAATGCAATGCGCAGAAGTTCTTCAGCTTATTAGTGAGCAACACCTAATTGAAGTGTTCCCTAATATTACTACTGCGCTTAAGCTGTAATTGGCAATGCCCACCCCGAGCTGTGAAGCAGAAAGGAATTTTTCAAAGCTATCCTTTATAAAAAAACAAATTTCGGTCTACCATGACTGAAGAGCGCTTAAATTCTTTATGCATATTGTCTCTAGAAAATGACATTGCAAGGAAGCTCTCATATGACAAAACTGTACGTGAATATGTTGCTAGAAAAAAACAGAAATAAGAGTCATTTGTAAAATGTGCTTCATGTAGTATGTTCTGTTAAGTTTAACTTTTCATTCTGAGCACAAATCTCTTATGGATACACCTTGTCAGCCTTGTTTTTTTAACAAATGTATTAACATATTTTATATTTTCCTCATTGCTAATTTTCTTATCTTATAATTTTCTTGGTATGTCTTCGATGAACTAATTCTGAATGATGGAGGCAATCATTAAAATAGTTAAGATTTAAAAAATCACGTATACCAAGGTGGATAGTGGTTTAGTGATCAGAACATGTCTTCCAAGCAAATGTTCTGCATTCAACTCCCAGCAGAGTTGTTTCTATTTTGAAAATTCATTCATTTGTCTTCAGTTTTTATATGTGTGTTGTTGTGGATCTACTATAAAGCTTGAATTTCAGGTCCTCCAAGTCCATTTAACTCTATAATACATTTCTTTCCCATCCTCACAATTTTTTTTTTAAATAAAAGGGGCCCCTCCAAGAGTTCAAGCTTCAGGGCCCCCAAAATGTGGATCCGCCACTGATAACAGTCCATCTGCCGTTTTTGTACCTGTCTGAAGTCACGATCAATAGTTGATTGAATGAGTGTTGGTTTATTGATTAATGACATACATTGTTTGTTTGCTTTTTCCTGATTGTAATATGTGACATAGGATAGTTGGTTTATTTTGTTTTTATTTTGTTTATATTTTTTTTAATATGTATTAACCTGACCGTACCTGTGTTTCTGTCAGTATCCCGCCTAATATGCATAGCCCTACTCCATTATGTGACATTGATAATTAGTTTGACGATAGCGCGAAAGATTTTATTTGTGACTGAATCTGGACTTATGAGAAGGAGAGTATCTGCACGATCCATAACGTGACAAATAGATCAATTGTATAGAAGCTCTCTAAACATAACAAGAATAAATTGTGTGGCACAGATATGAAAATCGCTGCGGCCAAGGGCTTGCTACCATGACATCACTTCCGTTACCAGGGATATTATCAGATCAGCTATCGGATGGACGTCTGCCATGGCATATGTTCGAGCACATTTTCTCTTTTACTTTGATGGAAACGCAAATGTCCCTTGAGCTAAATTACACATTTCTGTGAACGACACAGGATGCATAATATTCCTCTGGTGAACAAAATATTGTATACTTTGTATTTTAAGCACTGTTAAAACAATAGAGAGCATTGTTGAACCAAAAAATTTTCCATACATTATTTTTTCATACATTTAATGTAGTACGGAAAGTAGTTAATGTTAGGAAAATAAAAACCAGACTAATTCCATGAAGATGTGAAGGGTGGGTAGAAGAAAATGGCAAAATAGCAAATAGTTGAAAGCATAACTGATCCTAAATACACACACACACACACACACACACACACACACACACACACACACACACACACACACACCCACACACACACACACACACACACACACACACACATATATATATATCTTGACTTACCACATTGCCTCTATCTTCATATCAAATACCAAGTCAGTTCTACCCAATGGTTCTGAAACATCGAGAACAACAAACAGAAAAGACTACCTAGAAGTTACAGACTTTCATAAATGGGTGCTTGCCTAAAGTAGAAAGATAGTAACGTGGCATGATTACAACTGTGAAATGGATGAAGTTAACCAGATAGATAGCACTGGAACTTGAAGTGAGGACAAGGCGCTGGCACTGGGATAGGACACATGTTGAAGAAACCTGTTCGAATCTTTACAAAGCAGTCCTTGCTATGACATTCCTATAGTAAGAGAAATTGAGGGAGACTGCATGGAGAAGGGGAGACAAACATGAACGGGGTGAAGAAGACAGGAAATACTTTGAACGGATGACACAGGACAGTAACACGTGACGTGATCTTGTTGAAACTCTTTATTTCATTTAGGAAATGAAGCATAACAAATGAAAGACATTGTCACATCGTAAATTTGTGTGAACATCAGAAAGCGTCTATCTCGTTCATGTTGTCGGTTGCCTTACGTTCACTATTATCACTGTACACTTTTAAAATGTAGAAGTATCAGTTTGACAGCTTCATACTGGGTCATATGGTGTGACTGTCTCAAATATAATTCTCCATTGAAGGTAGCCCGTGCTGTTGTCCCTGGGGTCTCTAACGAGACAAATACAGAATAGAACCACTTCTTCATCAGACATGTCGTAGAAGGCGACCTAATATGAGGTTATGTATGGGGCTGGCCACCTCATTATACAAAAAATACAATTGCTACATCTAGCACCACGGCAAGAGTTGGTGCTTTTGTGCAGGCTTACTCAAGGGAGTCATCTGCCCTGCGGTGGTTCTTTGCTCCGTTAGGAGCGAAACATGAGATGATGATTATTGTCGTACAGATAGGTTGTGAGTTATTTTTGTCCCGTCTGAGTAGAGTGGATGGGGATAGATACGTAAGAAAAAGGTGTGAGAAATAGATTTCACGGGTGATAAGTTAAGGAACAAAATATATATCTATGGAATGAGTAAGTTTCTCTATTCCAGCCTATCTATACGACTATAATTTAGTACAAGACAACCTTGCCCTCCTCATACATATAAATATTAGTTTAACTACACACACACACACAGCTATGTGACAACAAGACACACAAACGTGAAAAACTACGGTTAGTTGGGTATGGGTCTGACCAACACACACAGTTAAGTTTCTTGTGTTGTTTATTATCATTTAAACTTGACAACATCAAATATTTAAAGAAAGATCCAATAAAATCAGATTTACATACATATGAAATAGCAGAATAAATGTGCCCTCCCCTGTGGAGAAAAAAAAAAAGAACCCAACAAGTTAATAACCCAAAGGTCGAAGGTTTGCACTATGTTACAGAGTACAGTAAAGTAATCAGGTTCCTACTATAGGCTACCCAGTAAAGTTAACAAGTTTAAGCAAAATCCAATGTTGGTAAAGTCCCTGTAACCAAGAAAAATATTCACTCTCTCTTTCATACAGTGGCCACTCAATCGCTTTTACCTACTCTTGGTGATATCCCTTGGAAAAACAATTATCCTGAATATAAAAGAAGTCAGGTTTAATTCCCAAATTGGCCCCAGTCCATCCTCTACAAATAAAGACTAGTGAGGTGAACGCCGAATCTGGTGTGGGTTTTTTTCCTGGATGGACAAAATGTCACCGCCAATAGTTGATGTAGAAAAACGTGATCTTCAAAGAGGAAAATACTTCCAGTATTGGGAAACCTCTGGTTGCTAAAAATGTTACATATGATGATGATTGATAATCCTATCGGACACTCTATGTTAGAGCGCCGATTCTGAAACAGCGTAAATTTCTGGATGCTTCGCTTGAATACGATTGTCAGAAGTCGGGAATATGTGTTATTTTTTCACACCACAGTGGGCTGATAAAATTGAAAAAAATATTGCTGGGTATGGTAAGTCCAATTAAATGTACAAGTTAAAATGTTTCTCATGTATCGTTGGCAAATGCTTGCTCACCAATGAGAGTGATAACGCACAAGCCAAGAAAGACAACATTAACCAATCAGTAAAAAGGAAATAGACCAAAAGACCGCTGGACGCCCATTGATCAGGTCTGCTAGGAATATATAAGAAACAAATATGGAAAAATGCTACTATTCTAAAAAGCTACATATATGCACATAGACGGGACAAGACGATCTCTTATCTACTCCGTCAGTCCTGATTAAATGTAAAAGGCACTCGGTGTCTTTAGCTTACCCTATCGCCTGTCGCTTAGCGAGTGTAGGTTGGATGAGTTATGGCACTCCCCCCTGTAGCGGAAGGTTTTATATGTGTGAGATAATAGTGCTAGAGTAGAAATAGTATTCTCTCCAGAATGTGTGAGGTCCCAGTGACAGAGAAGTACACTGGTATCACTTGATAGTCACGGCTGTGAAAGTATCTGGACTGAAAATATTCAGAGAACAGTCAGACCTTACTGCGCCACCTCCGCTATGTGACCACCTGTGATATTAATAAAATTCAACCAAACTCAGTATCAACTATATTGAATGAATAAAGCTGGTGAATACAATTTATATCCTCTTTATTTACATCTATCTAATTGTGGTGATTGTGTGTGACTGGTGATACAAAAGTTATATTTATACAAAACCAAATTGGCGAAATCAATTACAGTTTTTGCAAGTTAAACTAAAATGTCATTTCTTTAGACTCTTCCAATTAGTTGGGTAATAGACTTCGTCACTCTCTTATTCACTTTATAACTTTCACTAGTTTATCACGCAAATTGTCATCACAAAACTTTGCTTGACAGTTATCACTTCTTGGTTGCACGATTGTCACAAATATCACTCATCTGTTAGGTTAATCAGTGTTCATATGAGATGTACAGCTTCAGTAGGTCTTGCTTCTACCAATCCAGACACTGCCGGGGCGATTCGCATTGATCATCGAGCAATTCTTGATCATTGACCTCTGACTTTTTGTTGACAAGTATGAACCTGCAGATAATTGTAGGATATGTGGCTATTTGTGGATAATAATTACCACATTCCTATTGTAGGTGAGATGAATTTGTTTTCAGATGTATGCGTGAAAATGCATGATTATGGATCAGTGACAAGACAGGTGTCTACTGTGGAACATTTTATAAAATCAAATAATACAAATAATATGTACACACATATATGGTATGAGGTTATAGTAGTATCCCCTGCCTAACACGTTAGCTCTGTAAAGTGCAGTAACTTGAAGACAGATTGAATAAGCCCTGATAATGATTGTGCTAGCCCTGATACGGACTCAGTCATGGTGGTATATTTCGGGTTCCAATCTTCAACAATCATACCAAGTAATCAATTAATATACATGATACTTTCATAACATATAGCTTAAACAAATCCTGAAATAAAGATTAAACAAATCCTGAAATAAAGTTGTAATTACTGTATTATTTTACATAGTAACTTTACATACCCTCGCAGGATCTAATTAAGATCAGTAAAGACTGGCTTTAGTGGAGTAACAGAACTGCCTGGCTGCAAATAACAAGATATTGGCCGTGACACGTTTCTCTCTCTCCAGCCGTTGTCCTTCTGTCTTGCCTCGCTGTACAAGTGAATTTGAAATCATTTCCGTCCGCCCTTATATATGCAGCTACCGGACGTACAGGAAACAAGGCTCGCAACTCCAGCAAACTTCCCAAAAAAGTTGTAACTTCGGGGGGGTTTGTGCTAGAGGTGTTTCAAACCTTGGTCTCGTGCATTTCACCTTTCCCAGTTCAAGCCTTTGGAGTTATATATTTCCGTTCTCCATGAGTTGACCTTTATATCCATATGTTGTTTTCCCATTTCTGTCGTGTTAACGATTTTATATTGAATTATAAATAGGAAAAACACAGGATTTCTCAATGCACGGACACTATTCTTGCGAAATTCTTCACAACTACTTACTCCCTTCTGATTTCCTTGTACCTGTACATAATTGAAGATATTCCCGTCAAAAGAAGACCATTCTTATCCTTGTCTGTCATTCCGTTCTCCTTCCCGACCGCTAATTCTAACCATGTTTCGGACGATTATTCTTCCTTATACAATCGCCGAAGTCGTTCTATCTGACCGGGGGAAACCACTTCTCTGATTGGCTGCCCTAGATACACACAGGAAAATACCCCTGCATTCGTTTGTTCAGGTCAGAACACTGGTGTCCCACTTTTCGGTCTTCAAACATTTAACTAGGCAATGCGTAACATGCGACAGAGCCTCCCTCTCTTTTAAGCTGTAGATTTCTACAGCTAACAACTGTAAGCTTTGCCGTAGTTAATGTTCTTCTTACTCTCGTTCTATCTCAGTTGGGTGTCGACTAAGAAAATCTGCTCCTACATTTTGTTTTCATGGATATAGATTTATCCTTCACTATCTCTCTTTTCCCAGTTCGGCTTTTCATCCAGGCCCTTACCGCTGGTGAAATGGGGTCGGTAGGTTTCCCTTGAAGTTTACCGCCCTCTTTTCGTTGATAGTTGGTTGCGGTTTTCCCTCGCAAATTCGTAGGTGTTTGATTTTGGCTTCGTGATTTGTTCTTTTCTTCCAGCGCATGGGTTTCAGATTGCAATTCAACCTGTGTGGGATGTTTCCTTTCCCCTCCAGTGCAAGTCTCGGGAGTACCCATGATTGCTGGTTTGCTTGTAGACTTTTGGAGAAGACTCTTCCGTCGACTTTCTAAATCTACATGGGTGCACTCTGGACAGGAATTTACATACCGATTGATGTCTTCCGTAATACCTAGCCAGTAGTACTGGGTGGCTATTCTTTGTTTTGTGGCACCATTACCCAGGTGTTCACTCAAAGTTATGTGCCCCCAGCCTATAACCTTCTTTCTATAGGTGGATGGTACAACCATTTGACCATGACTGTTCGTCCCTCTGCCAGCTTTCCTGTGCAAGAGTCCATGTTCCATATAGAAATTCCCTTTGATTGGATTGTTATGTGTTTTTGACAGTTTGCCAAAACAAGGCTTCAATGTGCTGTCTGCTACTTGAGCCTTTTTCATCTCAATCGAATCAAATTTTAATTTGGTGTCCCTCTCTATGTTCCTGGAGTCAGACCTGGTCTGGATTTCTGCCATAACCATAGGTTTTACCGGGTTTCCCAAGAAAACATATCTACTCCCCAACATCAGGGGGTAAAAGGGATCATCTAACACTGCTGCATTTATCTCCCCTTCCACATAGCGACAACTGACATGAATCTTTGCTATGGGTAAAGTGAGGGGTAATGCTCCTTTTAGTGGCCCTTGAATATCTACTGTTTCTGTGGTGATTTGTTCAGGGCGCACCAGAAATGCACACACGACTGCGTCATAGGACAAACCTGTGTCATACATTCCTGTGACTTGTTTGCCATTCACAGTCACTATCTCCTGTGTAGGTGGGTGATGGAGGCTATTCTGAATCACCGTCAGTTCCTTCTTATCAGAAGTCCTCACCTGTAAGCATGCAGCATGATGAAGAGGTTTTTTCCTCCCACATTTATCAGTGTTGTGGTTGTTCATTTTGCAGAACTTACACCATTTTTCTTCCCTCCGTGAGGGTTTATTGTTATATCCTGGAGGGTTCTTGTCTTTGTAGTCATATCTTTGGTTGTTCTTGGTTGTATTGTCCTTTTGTTCAAACTCGTTTTGGTTTTGTGGTGACTTGAAACTATCTCCCTGCTTCCTCTTGTTTCCTTGAGTCAGGGGGTGAGCCAGTTTGTGACTTTCTGCATAGATGATTATTTCATCTAATCTCTCTCTTTTATGTTCTACTAGGAATGTCTTCGTCTCAGGAGACATGGACTCCAGGAGTTGTTCTATCAACATCATCTCCTTGATCCCTTCAAAATCCTGATTGAAGTTTCCTAACTGACACCACCTCAGCAAGTAACTTTCCAACCTTGCTGAAAACTGCTGATACGTTTCTCCTGTCTGGAGCTTAGCAGTTCTAAATCGCCTTCTATAAGCTTCTGCGTTTAGTTCGTAACGCACCAACAATGCTTGTTTCAAGGCTTCATAGTTTTCCTGATCTTCTTTTTGCATCTTCAAGTAGACATTATAAGATACTCCTCTCAATCCCTGTGACAACTTCAAATTCCACTTTTCTTTTTCTAGGCCATAAGTAGTGGCCAATCGTTCATATCTGTCAAGGTAATCCTCTATTCCCTCTTCTTTCTCCACAAATGGGTCCAAGTGAAAGTTCATAGCTCCATTGGAGGTGCTTTGGCTGGCGCTGGTATCCGAATGAGATGACCTACTACCATTAGTTGTAGCCGCTGCCTGTATTTCAAGCTCTTTTAATCTCAGTTCATGGTCTCTATCAGCTTGTAGCTTCCTTTCTTCAGCCTCCAATTTCTTGGCTTGAGCCTCAACTTCCAACAGCAGCCTCTTTTCTTCAGCTTCCATTCTTTTGGCTTCTCTCTCAGCTTCTGCTTGAAGCTTCCTTTCCTCTCTATCCATATGTTTGTCCACTTCAGTTGTGACATACTGGATGAGAGCATCACCTGTCAAGCCCAGCTCTCTTCCCATCTGCATGATCGCAGTTCTGAACTTCACTAAGTCAGCCATTATATTAAGTTAAGTAGGGTATGAAAACGTACCTAAAGTTACTTAAAATAATTATCAAATGGACAACACAATTAATCGTGCAACCTTGTGATAGTCAATATTTACTAAGTACTCTAAGGTACTGTTACTGAGAAAAAAATCTTGTTCTAGAATTTCCAAAAAAAATTTTTTTTTTTTTTTTTCTATTGGTGGCCCAAGATAGACTAAAGATAGATGTATTAGATAGAGGATGGCTCAGGATATACGAGAATATCCCGCGATCGAGCCCCCACTGTAGCGGAAGGTTTTATATGTGTGAGATAATAGTGCTAGAGTAGAAATAGTATTCTCTCCAGAATGTGTGAGGTCCCAGTGACAGAGAAGTACACTGGTATCACTTGATAGTCACGGCTGTGAAAGTATCTGGACTGAAAATATTCAGAGAACAGTCAGACCTTACTGCGCCACCTCCGCTATGTGACCACCTGTGATATTAATAAAAATTCAACCAAACTCAGTATCAACTATATTGAATGAATAAAGCTGGTGAATACAATTTATATCCTCTTTATTTACATCTATCTAATTGTGGTGATTGTGTGTGACTGGTGATACAAAAGTTATATTTATACAAAACCAAATTGGCGAAATCAATTACAGTTTTTGCAAGTTAAACTAAAATGTCATTTCTTTAGACTCTTCCAATTAGTTGGGTAATAGACTTCGTCACTGTCTTATTCACTTTATAACTTTCACTAATTTATCACGCAAATTGTCATCACAAAACTTTGCTTGACAGTTATCACTTCTTGGTTTCACGATTGTCACAAATATCACTCATCTGTTAGGTTAATCAGTGTTCATATGAGATGTACAGCTTCAGTAGGTCTTGCTTCTACCAATCCAGACACTGCCGGGGCGATTCGCATTGATCATCGAGCAATTCTTGATCATTGACCTCTGACTTTTTGTTGACATGTATGAACCTGCAGATAATTGTAGGATATGTGGCTATTTGTGGATAATAATTACCACATTCCTATTGTAGGTGAGATGAATTTGTTTTCAGATGTATGCGTGAAAATGCATGATTATGGATCAGTGACAAGACAGGTGTCTACTGTGGAACATTTTATAAAATCAAATAATACAAATAATATGTACACACATATATGGTATGAGGTTATAGTAGTATCCCCCTGCCTAACACGTTAGCTCTGTAAAGTGCAGTAACTTGAAGACAGATTGAATAAGCCCTGATAATGATTGTGCTAGCCCTGATACGGACTCAGTCATGGTGGTATATTTCGGGTTCCAATCTTCAACAATCATACCAAGTAATCAATTAATATACATGATACTTTCATAACATATAGCTTAAACAAATCCTGAAATAAAGATTAAACAAATCCTGAAATAAAGTTGTAATTACTGTATTATTTTACATAGTAACTTTACATACCCTCGCAGGATCTAATTAAGATCAGTAAAGACTGGCTTTAGTGGAGTAACAGAACTGCCTGGCTGCAAATAACAAGATATTGGCCGTGACACGTTTCTCTCTCTCCAGCCGTTGTCCTTCTGTCTTGCCTCGCTGTACAAGTGAATTTGAAATCATTTCCGTCCGCCCTTATATATGCAGCTACCGGACGTACAGGAAACAAGGCTCGCAACTCCAGCAAACTTCCCAAAAAAGTTGTAACTTCGGGGGGTTTGTGCTAGAGGTGTTTCAAACCTTGGTCTCGTGCATTTCACCTTTCCCAGTTCAAGCCTTTGGAGTTATATATTTCCGTTCTCCATGAGTTGACCTTTATATCCATATGTTGTTTTCCCATTTCTGTCGTGTTAACGATTTTATATTGAATTATAAATAGGAAAAACACAGGATTTCTCAATGCACGGACACTATTCTTGCGAAATTCTTCACAACTACTTACTCCCTTCTGATTTCCTTGTACCTGTACATAATTGAAGATATTCCCGTCAAAAGAAGACCATTCTCATCCTTGTCTGTCATTCCGTTCTCCTTCCCGACCGCTAATTCTAACCATGTTTCGGACGATTATTCTTCCTTATACAATCGCCGAAGTCGTTCTATCTGACCGGGGGAAACCCCTTCTCTGATTGGCTGCCCTAGATACACACAGGAAAATACCCCTGCATTAGTTTGTTCAGGTCAGAACACTGGTGTCCCACTTTTCGGTCTTCAAACATTTAACTAGGCAATGCGTAACATGCGACACCCCCCCCCCCCCCTGCTCGCGGTTAACGATCAGCGTACAATGTCAATTATTATTTAATGATCTATATGCGCACTTACACAAAGTATTGCCTGTCTTTAATAGCTATTAAATTGTCGGCGGCTGATAGTTTAGTCGAATGATATTAAATAATAGGCACTTATAATAAATACGCACAATGAAATAAAACGTGAATTCAATTCTGTCACTTTCAATCGCACCTAGCATTTAAACCAGTAGCTAACCGTCTCTTCTTGTGTGAGAAAGCGTGTGTGTTAATTAACATTATAACTGAACCTCTGGTATGAAATAGATACGCGTTATTTTATTTCACTAGTTTTAACGCTAGAAATCTAAGTGAATTATAATGGTAAAAGCTTAACTCTTTTAAACACGTAAGCACTAATTTCTATTACCAGAAAAATCAGAATGAAAATCCCCACGAATGATATTAACACATTGTTCACAATGGTTCTAGAACTACGTGCTTAGACTATCCAAATATTCTGAGTGACAACTGATAGCAGTTTTAAGAAAACATAGTTTATATATCATTATGTTTCTCTGATCTATAGATGATGTTACTTTTCGCACTATTGTGTGAGTAACGGAGAATCAGAACAGAGTTCCCCAGTTAAAAGTTTACGGTCGGTCTTTCTCGGACGTTTGACCGCCATCAAAAGAGTTATATCCGTAACGGGGTTCTCTAAGATTTTCTCTGTACGAATGCCCGCTTCTGAGATCAAAGAGCCCAGGGGGGTTTTGACTTCCCCTGAGTACGAACTTCAAAAGATTCTATGTTATTCACGTGCGGTCTGTCAGGTATCGTATGATTGAAAGATAAGCTCGCGTGAGAAGACTTAGGTAAACAAACCTGATTCGCTACCTGTTATGACTGGCAGGTCACGAAAGTTTGTAAACATTGCGTTAGCTCGTGTTCACAGAAAAAGAGATGGGACAACAAGTACGCTTGTGTAAATAAACGCAGGTAGAAAAAAATGCATGGTTTTGCTAGCAAATCATAGAACGCAACGAGATTACAAAAGATTGTCAGATTACTGCATGCTCTCTTTCCATTATACGTCACAATGATGATGTTGAAACTGATGCCATTGTCCAATAGACAAGTTTCTCGGCGAAGCATTGAGTTATTTGAGCCGCCAGCTACTATGCTACAAATCTGCGATATGCAGAAAAGTATGTCTTCCATTCCTTATAAAACACACCAGAACTCAAATCAAACTGACTTCCAGTTTAGTGTTACAGCATACAGATGACGCAGCAAGAAAGCAAGTTCCCTGTCGTACTTGTAGCGTGATGTAAACACAAAGCCTTGTTATGACAGAATGAAAGGAAATACTGACAGCCAATCAAAAGCCGCAAAGCTCGCATGTAAGTTTTACATTGGCGTTCTGCAAGAGGAAAGGAAAGTGCGATTGAATCAAATGGATTCGTGTGTCGTACAAGGAAATGGAGAGACAGAAAGTAATGACAGTGATTTCTTTATTTGAGGGATAAGACAGGCTATATTCATTCCAAAGCAATAGTTGCTGTGTGTACTACTTTTGGAGATAATTGAAAGTAAAGGTGCCATCACGATGAAAACCGATGTGTCGATTGTCTTTAAAAATTTGATATAAATCGAAGTCGGAACCAATTATGGACAACTTTATATAAAAGGAAAGCAGAAGTTATGGAAAGTAAAAGGGGATATAAATAAAAGTCATGGATAACATGGTTGAAAAGCATGAAGACGATTTCGGGACCCAGCTAACACAAACTTGCTCGAGTCTGCAAAAACTACACAATCTGCAAACTGTGACACCGCATTGCTCCCCGATACGCCCGCTCTCGCACTATATAAAGGCCAGCAGTGGAAATTTCAAACTTTACAC
Organism: Oreohelix idahoensis; assembly: GCA_024509875.1. Classification (NCBI taxonomy): domain Eukaryota; kingdom Metazoa; phylum Mollusca; class Gastropoda; order Stylommatophora; family Oreohelicidae; genus Oreohelix; species Oreohelix idahoensis. The sequence goes on from JAMPIV010016303.1 coordinate 149,177, forward strand.
ACACACAGCAGACAGATAGACGGAAGGAAAGAGATGCTCGCCAAGGCTATTACTTTACCATCTGTTTGCCGTGCAGCTCTTCCATCACCAAACCGAATCTGTTCTGTACTTTGCATCTATCCTAAGAGGGTGTGTAAATTTACGAATAATTCAATTGTTTCATTGCAGTTTAATATGTTAGAATATGTATCAGGATCAGACCAGAGAACTGAACTGAAAATGCGTTATGAATGGTTAAATGAATTCGCTGCATACCAACGTTTATCATGAAATGTCAGTAGTAGTGATCAGTTAAAGTTATTATACTGCAATAATGGACTTGGCACTCCAGAATGTGAAAGGCGAAGGCAGCATCATGATCATGTATAAAAATGTATTATATTTTATTTATGTAATATTTATAAATGTTATGCAGATAGACACCTGTCTTGTCTCGCAACCCTAATCAGAACTGATCCATGTATCATTCATTTACATGCAATCATCTGAACACTCTCATTCATGGACACATAGGCTTGTGGAATCTATGACCAAAGGCTAACCACTTGTCACCTATTGTCTCCAGGTTCATTCGTGTCATACTATACTACTCGTCAAAAGTCAAGGGCCACTTAGAAAAACCTTGGTTGAAACTATAAAACAAATCTGATATAAACGTAATTGGTATCAGTCAAAACGGCATTTATTGAATACCAAATTGACATGTCACGTAAAGAAATGGAAACACACATTCAAACGCAATGAAGCTGTGAAGTGTGTCACCCACCTTTTCAAAAGTCACACAATAGATATTGGACAAATAGACATTTCAAAATCGGGTATGACTACCGTTTGCAGCAAGGCATTCAAGACAGCGTAGACGCATCGAGTCCACAAGGGTCCGAAGAGTATCCTGAGGAACAGCTTGCCATTCCTGAAGCAGAAATGCAGTCAGCTGTGCAACATCCATTGGCAGGGGGGTGATTTGTTGACAATCTTCGACCAAGGACATCCCAGAGGTGCTCAATCGGAGAAAGGTCAGGTGAATGAGCTGGCCACGCCATCCTGATGATCCCATGTTGCTGAATAAACTCATTCACCACACGAGCTCGATGGGGTCGAGCGTTATCATCTTAGAGGATGGCATTACCACCTTTGGCCTCCAGAGCAGGCTGAACAATTGGTCTCAAGATTTCGTTCTGGTATCTTGGGCCAGTCAAGTTGCCTTGGATGATGTAGAGTGGGGTCTTGCCGTGTCTGTAGAAGCCTCCCCAGTTTATGACAGAACCCCTAATATAACGATCCACCTCTCGAATTGTGTCATCAGTAAATCGCTCTCCTTGTCGTCTCCAAACTCGAATCCTGCCATCATTGAATGACACAGTGAAGCGAGATTTATCAGTGAAGAGAACTTGACTCCATTGTTGCCTTGTCAATCGGATGTGCTCGCGACACCAAGCAACACGGACTCTGCGATGAGCAGGAGTAAGAGGGATTCTGACTGCAGGACGTCGAGCAGCCAGTCCAAATTCAAATAAACGTCTGCGAATGGTGCTTTGACTGACATTAACGTTTACAGTTTGTCTCAGCTGACATCTTAGAGTGGAACAAGTCACTGTTCGATGGCGCAGGGCTGACAACAAGAGGTACCGGTCATCATGTCTATTGGTGCATCTAGGGCGACCTGGCCGGTGGCGATCCTCCACACTTCCTGTGGCCTGAAATCTCTCCAAAATTCTTTGGATAGTAGAATGTGACACTGCAAGCCGTCTAGCAACCTCACGGACAGATAAACCACTTTCAACCCACGATATAGCCCTCATTCTTTGTAAAGTGTCAAGACTTCTTTTCGGTGGCATGGTTTTTGCAAGTGATGAAACTACCCTAAGTCTGCTGATTGTAAAACAAATTAAGAGTGAACTCTGTTCACGAAAAGTCGCCATTGCACGTGGAATGTCAATCAGCACACTATTACTTCACCTGTTTGGTTCTACGGAAGTTTGGAAAAACAGATTAAAAATGTGAATTTATGGTCAGCATACCAAATTGCACGTGATCACCATAGTTGTCGGTGAGTAGTTTTTATGCTTAACGTGCATAGAGGACTGTCAGAGGAAGATATTGCACCCATTTTTACTAAAAACTTCCTTCATTTAATCATTCTATGCGCTTATATAAAAGTGTTGAAAATAATAGGGTGGCCCTTGACTTTTGACGAGTAGTATACACCAGAGGTCTAGAATCCTAGATCAATGTTGCATTCCTGAACACAACACAGGAGCATCAGAGATTGCTTGGCATGTGTTTGTTGAAGGCCTATGCTCCTCGGGGAGCTAAAGGGTATTTGTATTTACAATAGCTCTAGTCGTAGACCCGTTTTCTGGGATGTTTTGTAAAACAGTTTGTTCAGACCCGAGTGGAACAGTCCCAGTTACGACGGTTTGGCAACGTCTGTAGAATTGGAGAAGAACGGCTACCACCACGCAACCAAAAGCCAGCGATCCAGATATCCAGGACGACCCAGCGTTAGCTGGGTGGACAACATGTATGACATTACTAGTAACCAGTGGTTCTGAAAAAAAATTCCATCAAAAATTGTCCCTGTACTGGGAACCGAATATGTTGTTTTTAGAATTAGAAGTGAACGCCATACATCTTACTAGGGGTGGGTTTGAAAAAAAATCGAAAAAAGGTGATTCGTCTTACGAGGACAAAAGACAAAGAAAATAGTCTACGTTACGGCCACAAGGCCTTCGTCAGGAAAGGAAAGAAAGTGAAGTCTAGATAGGACACATAAAAAACTTAATAAAATAATAAAATAAAAACTGGGTACTTCCCTGAAGGCAAGAACCGAAATTCGCTGTCTTGTTGAAGAGCGCGTGGCTGAACAGAAAGCGACTTCCGCCGCCGGGTGTACACAATACATACTAGAAAAACTAAAAAACGAAACCGGACAATAAACTGCCCAACGGGATAAAAGTGGGGACTGGAAATAGAAGGACACCCCATGCGGTGTATAAGACGGTTCTCAAGCTGTTCTCGGCTGGCAGTGTCAGAGGAGCAGGATCGGATCGCTGTGACCTGGATGTCGATGGGACCATGGTGGTCAGGACCATTGAAGTGTATGGCAACTGGTGTGGACTTTTGCTGAGCGATGTCATTTAAGTGCTGGCTGAATCTGTCCCCAAGTCGTTTGCCTGTTTGGCCAATATAAGTTTTGCAGCAACGTTTACATATGATCGTATAAATGACATTGCGCGATTCACACGTGAAGCTACTAGTGATGGTGTACGTAGCCTTAGGAAAGGACACCTTCTGGGTTGAGGTGACATACTTGCACGTGTTGCATCTTGTCCGACCACAGGGTAGTGTGCCAAAGTGAGTGGCATTCTCCTTTGGGAGACGGCTGTGAACAAGAAGATCCTTCAAGTTCTTGTCACGTCTATATGCCACCAAAGGTGCTTCACTGAATACTTCTTGGGTCACAGGCTCTGCTTGGAGGATAGGGAGGTGGCGGAAAAGGATCTGTTTGACAGTAGTACTATGAGGGTGATGGGTCAAGATTAATTTGACTCTATCCGAAGTGGATTTATGGTGAGGTATGAGGGCCTCCTGACGAGAGATGGGGAGCACACGTTGGAGAGCAGAGGTGAGAACATGTTCTGGATAAAGTCTGTTACGGAAGAAATCCAACATCTCATTTGCTCGTAAGTGGAAGTCATCGTCGTCTTGGCATAAACGGCGGAGGCGGAGAAGTTGTGAAAAAGGAAGGGAGTCACGACAGGCCCGAGGATGAGAAGAGGTATACAGGAGGTAGCTGTGGGCATCTGTCGGCTTGTAGTATACTGAGGTATTAAGGCCGGAGGGCGTGATAGAAATAGTAATGTCAAGGAAGTTGACAGAAACTGTGGAGACGAGGGGGTGAACTTAATGGTGGGGTGAAAGTGGTTCACAAAGTCGATGAAGCGGTGTAAATCAGTCTCAGACATATCTGTGAGACCTATGCCATCATCGATATATCTGCGGTAAAACCCAGGGAAAGGACCGGAGTATTGTTGCCATATCTGATGCTCCAAGTGGCCCATGAATAGACAGGCATAGCTGGGACCCATCTTCGTTCCCATGGCAACACCACTAATTTGGTCAAAAAATTGACCATTGAATTCAAAGGAATTCAGGTTAAGGACCAGTTCAGCAAGACGGAGAAGGGTGTCAGTGGATATAGAAGGGCAAGTGCGCTGATCCAGAAAAAACCGAAGAGCTCGGAGACCATCAGAGTGGGGAATAGAGGTATACAGAGAGCAGACGTCTAGCAAGAAAAGACGGTAGGAGCGGTCTGCTGGGAGTCGGATAGAGGAGAAAGTAGTAAGAGCGTGATTGGTGTCTTTGATGAAGGAGGGAAGACTCTCAACGATAGGCTGGAAAATGCTGTCGAGGAAGTCAGAAATGTGTTCAGTAGGACAAGAACAGGCTGAGACAATAGGTCTTCCAAGGTTTTCCAGCCGGTCTCAACACTTTTCACACCTTTGCCCGAGGTCACCCTTTCCTCTCTTGCTCTATTTGACTCGTTCCACTCTTATCCTATTCTTCTATTTGTATGCCATATACATTTTTTAATTTCATATTTATTTATCTCCCACTCATTCTGTCCTCTTCTATTTCCAGTCCCCACTTTTATCCCGTTGGGCAGTTTATTGTCCGGTTTCGTTTTTTAGTTTTTCTAGTATGTATTGTGTACACCCGGCGGCGGAAGTCGCTTTCTGTTCAGCCACGCGCTCTTCAACAAGACAGCGAATTTCGGTTCTTGCCTTCAGGGAAGTACCCAGTTTTTATTTTATTATTTTATTAAGTTTTTTATGTGTCCTATCTAGACTTCACTTTCTTTCCTTTCCTGACGAAGGCCTTGTGGCCGTAACGTAGACTATTTTCTTTGTCTTTTGTCCTCGTAAGACGAATCACCTTTTTTCGATTTTTTTTCAAACCCACCCATTGTATTCCACGTCTTACCGCAGTTCCCCTCAACTTCCTCGATTATATATATATTTTTTTGACTGCACCGTGTCTCTGTTATCTCGTATCTCTATCTACCTATCCTGCTTATCTCCCTGATCCTATCCTATCTCCTTTTCTCAGTATTTTATATCCTACTTAGGCCTACTTATTATTATTTTTTTTCGTATTTCCCTATTCTTCCTTCATACCTTATATTACCGTAATCTACCCTATTTATTTATTGTTTCATTAATCTCTATTTTCATTTAGCGTTTTATATTTTATTTATTTCACATTTTATTTTCTGGACGTTTTTCTTTTTCCCCACTATGCCCTCTCTGAAATATTTTATCAACTCTCTCCGTGTGTCGGTCACCACCAGCTTTAGCTCCCTACCTCCTGATATATCCCGTGTCGCTATTGACTTTGCGTTCGTTACTTTCAAGAAAACTAGATTCACCTCTCATCTCCACTTTATTCACACCTGCCTCCACCACAAAATTCTTCCTAATGGATTTTCTTCCAATTTTCATCCATCTGCTGGTACACTCAATCCTAGGGAACAACGTCTCCTACAACGAATTGAGACCAGATGTGGCTTTCAACGTATGCGCGTAGTGGTCGCCAGTCACTCCCGCCTTTTATCAGACCTCAGTGCCCAACAGACCCAGCTTCTGCTTCGCTTACGTTGTCTCACCTCCAACAACTTCCCTTTCTATTCTATGATACGCACCACTATCCACACACTGAACCGGCAGCTGCATGAGTTCCTTTCCACGTCTAAACACCATAAACTATCCCGTCTCATCCCTACCCCCAAAGCTACCCCTCCATCCTCCACTCCATCATGCGCTCAGGTAGTCTGCATCCCCCCAGATCTACCCCTCTCTGAGGAAGAGCGCTCTGTTCTTAGTAAGGGCTTAAAATTTGTTCCTCTTCGTCCGACCCTAGACCAATACAATCTCCTCCAGGATGTTCATCGGTTTCACCGTCGCATGAGGCTGAAGCTCCATTTTAGAGAGGTAGACAGCACTCCGCAGTCTCAGGCTGAATCCGACATCTTTGCACGCTTTTCTGACTCTACTAAACCTCCCTTTACACCTAAACCTGGAGCCTCTCATGCCCTGGACCTGTATATCAAGAACACCATCCATGACATTCAGCAGCTCCGCCCTCGTAGATTGCATTATTCCAATCTCACTTCGGCAGAGTCTAGTGCTCTCTCCCTTCTTCGCCGTAGAGACGACATTGTCATCAAACCGGCTGACAAGGGAGGAGCCATTGTCGTCTGGCAGAAAGACTTGTACCTAAGTGAAGGTAAAAACCAGTTGACCAATGGCTCTTTTTACAGGTCTAGGACCAGCGATGCGACTGTCTCTAATAATCGCATTGTACACAACACCATTAAACAGCTTATCAATAGTAATGATCTTCCTCCCGGGGCATCTCGTCTTAGGATTCATGACAGCTCTTTGGGCAAGCCTGTATTCTACATGCTCCCCAAAATTCACAAGATCGAAAACCCTGGAAGACCTATTGTCTCAGCCTGTTCTTGTCCTACTGAACACATTTCTGACTTCCTCGACAGCATTTTCCAGCCTATCGTTGAGAGTCTTCCCTCCTTCATCAAAGACACCAATCACGCTCTTACTACTTTCTCCTCTATCCGACTCCCAGCAGACCGCTCCTACCGTCTTTTCTTGCTAGACGTCTGCTCTCTGTATACCTCTATTCCCCACTCTGATGGTCTCCGAGCTCTTCGGTTTTTTTCTGGATCAGCGCACTTGCCATTCTATATCCACTGACACCCTTCTCCGTCTTGCTGAACTGGTCCTTAACCTGAATTCCTTTGAATTCAATGGTCAATTTTTTGACCAAATTAGTGGTGTTGCCATGGGAACGAAGATGGGTCCCAGCTATGCCTGTCTTTTCATGGGCCACTTGGAGCATCAGATATGGCTACAATACTCCGGTCCTTTCCCTGGGTTTTACCGCAGATATATCGATGATGGCATAGGTCTCACAGATATGTCTGAGACTGATTTACACCGCTTCATCGACTTTGTGAACCACTTTCACCCCACCATTAAGTTCCCCTCCCTCGTCTCCACAGTTTCTGTCAACTTCCTTGACATTACTATTTCTATCACGCCCTCCGGCCTTAATACCTCAGTATACTACAAGCCGACAGATGCCCACAGCTACCTCCTGTATACCTCTTCTCATCCTCGGGCCTGTCGTGACTCCCTTCCTTTTTCACAACTTCTCCGCCTCCGCCGTTTATGCCAAGACGACGATGACTTCCACTTACGAGCAAATGAGATGTTGGATTTCTTCCGTAACAGACTTTATCCAGAACATGTTCTCACCTCTGCTCTCCAACGTGTGCTCCCCATCTGTCGTCAGGCGGCCCTCATACCTCACCATAAATCCACTTCGGATAGAGTCAAATTAATCTTGACCCATCACCCTCATAGTACTACTGTCAAACAGATCCTTTTCCGCCACCTCCCTATCCTCCAAGCAGAGCCTGTGACCCAAGAAGTATTCAGTGAAGCACCTTTGGTGGCATATAGACGTGACAAGAACTTGAAGGATCTTCTTGTTCACAGCCGTCTCCCAAAGGAGAATGCCACTCACTTTGGCACACTACCCTGTGGTCGGACAAGATGCAACACGTGCAAGTATGTCACCTCAACCCAGAAGGTGTCCTTTCCTAAGGCTACGTACACCATCACTAGTAGCTTCACGTGTGAATCGCGCAATGTCATTTATACGATCATATGTAAACGTTGCTGCAAAACTTATATTGGCCAAACAGGCAAACGACTTGGGGACAGATTCAGCCAGCACTTAAATGACATCGCTCAGCAAAAGTCCACACCAGCTGCCATACACTTCAATGGTCCTGACCACCATGGTCCCATCGACATCCAGGTCACAGCGATCCGATCCTGCTCCTCTGACACTGCCAGCCGAGAACAGCTTGAGAACCGTCTTATACACCGCATGGGGTGTCTAAAACCAGCCGGTCTCAACACTTTTCACACCTTTGCCTGAGGTCACCCTTTCCTCTCTTGCTCTATTTGACTCTTTCCACTCTTATCCTATTCTTCTATTTGTATGCCATATACATTTTTTAATTTCATATTTATTTATCTCCCACTCATTCTGTCCTCTTCTATTTCCAGTCCCCACTTTTATCCCGTTGGGCAGTTTATTGTCCGGTTTCGTTTTTTAGTTTTTCTAGTATGTATTGTGTACACCCGGCGGCGGAAGTCGCTTTCTGTTCAGCCACGCGCTCTTCAACAAGACAGCGAATTTCGGTTCTTGCCTTCAGGGAAGTACCCAGTTTTTATTTTATTATTTTATTAAGTTTTTTATGTGTCCTATCTAGACTTCACTTTCTTTCCTTTCCTGACGAAGGCCTTGTGGCCGTAACGTAGACTATTTTCTTTGTCTTTTGTCCTCGTAAGACGAATCACCTTTTTTCGATTTTTTTTCAAACCCACCCATTGTATTCCACGTCTTACCGCAGTTCCCCTCAACTTCCTCGACATCTTACTAGGGTAGAACAGAAACGACCAAGTAAGAAAATGTGTTTAAAAGATTGTTGAAGTGCGCTATTTGGCGCCGATGAAACGTGTTAGTGTGCACATCTGCGACTGCAACACATTGCGGCTTTCGCGAACTGTCAATGAAAGTGGCAGAGTACATAAGTAGACTACTCGTACTTTAACATGTGCATCAAACTCATATTATTTAAAGTATTTTCACTCTAAACACGGGAAACAAAATAAGTGTTTAACAATTAAACAAATGTAGTTATAAAAATAAGAGAATATTTTATACCTTATATAATGTTGTAAAATGAATTTGATAAAATTAAATAAGTAACGGAAAGCTGTTATTTACCCTTGTAATTTGATATTTTTTAAATAGGTAAATTGTTCCCCTTCTGAAGTAAATATGACCCATTCCCCTAACTTCTTTATCTCTTCTGCTTAAAGTATCGCATGGTTAAGTTTTTTTTTTTTTTTTTTTTTTTTCACTTTCTTCCGAGATTCGACATCCCGTCAAAACCTGTCAAGAGGTGTGATCTCACGGTTGTAAGTGGGGTATATTGTGCACATTTTTATAACATTTTGACCGCTGGACTGTTATCTCTGTCCTTTTTTTATTTAAGTTAATGATCTTCATGGGAACTCCACAATGCCTCATCAATGTCCAAAGTGATTCTCTGTCTACACTGTCAAATGCCTTTTCATAGTCCACGAATCCGATGTATATAGGTGAATTCCATTCCAGATTTTGTTCAACTTTTATTTTCAATGTGGCTATCTGGTCTGTACAGGATCTGTTTTGTCGAAAACCTGCTTGTTCATCTTTCAGTTGCTTGTCTATGGACTCTTTTAATCTCTCAAGGATGATTCTGTTTAATACTTTTCCTGAAACTGATAGTAACATTATTCCTCTATAATTTGTGCACTCTTGAAAATTTCCCTTCTAAGGCAACTTGACCAGATAACCTTCCTTCCATTCTGCTGGTATTTCCTCTCTCTCCCAAACTTTGCCAAGTAGTTTGTAAAATATCTCTGTAGAGGAATCAATATCTGTTTTGATGGCCTCGGCTGGAATTCCATCTGGACCAGCTGCTTTTCCATCTTTCAGAAGCTTTATGTCCTTTATTTCTTCTCTACTCGGTCGTTCACAGCTGATTAGTAGCTCCTCTTTTGCTGGCTGGATGTCTGGGTTATTAGTTATAACAATACGCACAAATTTAAATAACAAGAGAATACGCGATGAGAGGTCACAACAATTGGGTCTGACACTAAACAGAGACAAGACTAAGATTATGAGAATAAATGCTGCAAATTAGAGAATTTGAAGAAACACCTCTACAAGAGGAAACGGAAGCATTTTTGCATAACAAGGTTTGGAGGCAATTTTCGACAGTGTGATATTCTTTTTCTTCATTCATTCTATTTACTTGTCTAAAGTATCTTACTTAGATAGCGTTATCTTTCCTTTCCGTGATGAAGGCATTGAGGCCGCAATGTAAGCAATTTGTTGTTGTTGTTGTCTTAGTAAGACGCTTTACTTTTTTCAATATTATTGTTATTGTCTATAAAGCAACACTACAAGATGTAGAATTATATTGCACTGGTTTCCTAACGCGGTGGTCCATGGTTCGATCCCCAGTTGAGGTGGGATTTTTTAGACCGCAAACGGCTCCGGGGTCGACCTAGCCTCATGAATAGGGTACCAGAGCAACTCTGGGAAGATTAAGGCGGCCGGCGTTGTCATGGATTGCCTCCCCTGCTTTGCAGTGGATTTAAGCAATGGTTTTTAGCCCGTTCAAGCCCCTGTTGACTCCGTTTTATGGTTGAGTACAGTTTATACTGGTGAAGAGGTAGCTTAAAACGCGAATGGTTAAAATGAACGAATGTCAACAATATTCTTCAAACGAACTTCAACAAGTAGTGTTGAACTGGGTGAACTGGGCAAGTACTGGCAGTACATAAGTCGGTGATGACTGTACATAGATTTTATTCAACATGACACATACGGAGTGGACAAGACTAACATCGTCACAGGCGCAAAGATCATACATCAGCATAATGGTAATTACTTTTAAAGTTCCTGAAGATTCTCTACCAATAAAGTCCTCTGACTCAAGTGACTAAGGATCACAAAACTGTTACCGTATAATATTCTTCTCATTCAAGTCCATTGACCTTCCTTCAAGGACGTCTATCATGGTAACGTATTCATACTCCAGGATAAAATCTTCCATATCATACTTCACAATCCCATACGTTCTCCAAAACATAACGTTAGATAGCATATAGTTTCAAACAAAGTCATACACGATAATACGAACAGGTTAGAGATTCCAGTTGACTAACCTCTCCCATTCTATGCCACGCTTCTGGCATTGTTGAATGTACGGCATATAAAATATGAAGCATACGAATAAATAAACTGGTTTACACGTAGGTATTATTCCTCTACGGTAATCTAATATGACCACCGACTCCGTCTGTCCATTCTAGGAAATTACATGCTAAGATGACTTCCCGCTAGACTACAACTGGGAGCGGCCTGATACTTTAGTTACGGCAATAAATATACAAATATAACCGGGGCGACACTTACATGATCCTTCCATCATTGGCTTCGTCAAGAATACCAATTGAATCAATATAACATACTGGCTTATACAAAACTGCCAGAAAATTCCAATAATCTATATCTCGGACATAACAAAGTCCGCACTGCCCCGTTCAAAACATGACGTCACAATCCCCAAACTAGGTTACCCGTGCGTCCAAAGCAACTCACACTGCATTGTGCACGTCAGTGCGTGAATCAATCGAACGCACAAATAATAAAATATATAAAGACTGGTGCGTACATTTGGCAGGACCGAAGACTACCCCCTTAGGTAATAAATGTACGTAACAGCTCCCTTATCACCTCCCCTTAAAAAAAATTAATTCTATTAATTTTTTTGAACTTAATACCCGAGAGAGGTGAGTCAAAACTACAACAAGATATGAAATGCATAAAGTTATACCATATTAAGAAAAGAATATTAAACGAAATCAATATAACTAAATGATAGTATGCATTAAAGCACACATCCACAATCGACCTACTTTGGAACGATGTGGTAATATTCGAAGTAAAAACAAGTTTGAAAATGAAAATGAAAAAAACCATAAAAAAAAAAGATGATAATAAAATTCAACTAAGTTTTCAACAAAATTTGAAACATATGATTTCAAAAATGAAAATGAACAGCAACACTGATGATGATCAATGACAAGAGAATCAATGAAACAGAAAAATTGAAAATACAATGTGCAAAAATGAAGCAATGCAAAATTAAACACTTTAAGAATCAACACACTTAATGTTTTCTAACACTAGTACGGTTGACTAGTGATCTAACAGTGAGATATCATAACTAAGACCCGTGAATGCAGGTATTACGTGACAACTAAGAAAGTTAGTATGTGTGTGATCCATAATCAATTAAATAGATTAAATTGAATTAATCTAATTTATATATTCCTTAATTACTAACAAATAACTAGTTAACAATATATTCTAAGTAATTTCAATATCCCTATCAATATGTCACTGTTCCGTTACAACTAGTTAGTAATCGACGAGATAATGTTCTCAATGTTCCATACACGATATAATATATTCTCTAACACGTTATGTAGTGTAATATGTTCCATAGGAATAACAAATGTATATTTGTCGCTCTTAACAATGTTACCATACTAATAAAAAATGTTACTATAGTATCAATGTTCACGTAGTAATAAAACGTTAATATAGTATCAATAACAATGTACAAAGTTATTCATGTTATCGGTGAGGATGTTCCAACATCTGGAAGTGGTTTAGTTTCGACACGTTCACTTGGGCATCTTGATAGACAGTCTGCGAACACATTCTGCACTCCAGGAATAGCTCGTATCTCAAAATGGAACGGTTGAAGCGCTATAGCGTAACGCGCTGACTTTGATGACTTAACGTTCCCTGTATTCAGTGCGGTAAGAGCTTTCTGGTCAGACTCCACCACAAAGTGTGAGCCGAGAAGGTAACGTTCCAGTTTTGTGATTGCCCAGACAAGAGCAAGGAGCTCTTTATCCAGAACGGAATATTTCGTCTCGCTCGGCGTGAGCTTTCTGGATACGTACATAACCGGAAATAAGGTGCCGTTATATTCCTGCATCAAAACTGCAGCGATAGCGTAAGAACTTGCATCACTGCGGAGAATGAAGGTGAGATTTTTGTCAGGCAACCTCAAAAAAGGTGCATTTGAAAAAAATTGTTTTATATAGTCTAACGCCGTTTGGTGATCCTGCGACCACTTTATTACATTAGATGTGCCTTTCTTCAGTAGAGACGAAAAAGGTGCAGTTATAGTAGACAAATGAGGGATGAATTTTGAATAGAACTGTATTAGTCCTAAAAGCGACCTAACTTGTTTTTTTGTCTTAGGTGCTGAGATGTTTAAAATTTTAGAGACGTTACTGTCTTCTGTATACATGAAACCATGACCTATGCGGTGACCCAGAAATGAGATGTCATGAAAACCGACAAAAGCCTTTGAAGGTTTCGCTGTTAAGTTATAATCCCGTAAGGTAGAAAGTAAAGATTTTAAAACCCTGAATATGTTCATCCCAAGAGTCACTGAAAAGACAGATGTCATCTATATAAGTAATGACATCGGGACGATGAGACAATATGCGGCGCATCATGCGTACAAAGGTAGCTGGCGCATTCATTAACCCGAATGGCATAAAATTCCATTGAAAAAGACCCCGTGGTGTCGAGAAAGCGGTGAATGGCTTTGCTTTAGGAGTGAGTGGCACTTGCCAATATCCCTTTGAAAGGTCAAATTTCGAAAAGAATGTAGCATGAGATAATCTCTCCAATAAGTCATCTAAAAGAGGTAATGGTTCCGCATCGAATTTTGTAACTTTGTTTAATTTCCTGTAATCTACGCAAAGACGTATATTGTTGTCTTTCTTCCTAATGATTACCATGGAAGAAGAATATGGTGATGAAGATGGTTCAATTATATTTAATTGGAGCATCTCATCCAATTCCTTATCAACCTTATCACGAAAGTGTAAAGGAATAGGATATGGGCGAACTCGAATAGGCGTATCGTCAGTCAGAATAATGTCATGTTGGATGACTGACGTATGACCTGGGATGTCAGTGAGGACATCCTCATACGAGTGTAGAATATTAGAGACTTGCTGACGTTGATCAGCCGAAAGAGTAGATGAGATCGTAACATCATTCCATTTCTCAGTGGAATGGAGTGGTACAACTGGTATTGGTAGTTGTACATCATCGAAAGAAGATTCTTCTTCTTGGATGACTGACAAACTAGAATAGTGTTGAATAGGAGGTGTAGGATCGTCAGTTGCCTGAAACACTGACTGTAGATAATCAGGACGTGAGTAATACTCCTTCAACATGTTAATGTGGAAGGTTTTATGTTTACCATTAACATCAACGATGTAGTCGACATCGGATATTCTTGAGATGATCCTGAAAGGACCTCTCCAGGTAATTAAAAGACGATTGTTATGCGCAGGTAGTAAGACAAAAGCTTCATCACCAGGTATGAGCTGGCGAAGACGTCTATACTTGTTTGCAAATAGACGAGCTTTTTCTTTGGCTTGTTCAGATGATGCAGTAGCTAGTCTACAAGCATCTATGATTCTCTTTCTCAGAGAGATCACATACTCATAAGAGGATTGAGTTTCCTCTTCAATATTCTCGTCAACCAATAAGTCGTGGATTAACGACATCGGACCGCGTGGTTGCATGCCAAAAACAAGCTGGAATGGAGAAAACCCCGTTGCTTGATTTTGTACTTCGCGATACGCAAAGAGACAAGCGGGTAGGACCCGATCCCAGTCTTGGGGATGGTCTTGAGTCATCTTACCCAACAACTGCTTGAGTGTCCTATTGAGACGCTCAATTAACCCATTTGACATCGGATGATAAATAGAACTAAGAGATCTGTCTATACCTAATGTCTTCATAACTTGAGACATGGATTCAGAAATGAACTGAACCCCATGATCCGACAAGATTTTCCGTGGAAAACCAATGCGTGAGAAGATTAACATCAATGCCTCTGCTACACTGGCAGATGAAGTGTTCTTGAGAGGGATGGCCTCAGGCCAACGAGTGCACATATCAATGCACGTAAGGATATGCGTATGCCCTCTAGCAGATGGAAGTATCGGACCAATAATGTCAATGGCCATTTTATCAAATGGTCTAATCGGGATGTCCGCAGCTTGAATAGGAGCCGCATGAAATGGACCCCGTACCTTAACTTCCTGACATATCAAACAGGACCGACAATAGAGAGTGATGTCCCTATGGACGCCTGGCCAGTAGAATGCCGAAAGCACTCTGGATTTGGTACGCGAAAAACCCATATGGCCCGCACATTGCGAGTCATGCGCATGTCGTAATATACGAGATCTCATAGAGGATGGGACTAAGATCTGATAACATAAGGATGAATCCTTTTCCCGTATTACTCTCACCAAAATCCCATTTTTAAGTATAAAGTCATGTCTAGATTTTGCAAGTTTGTTGCTTGTATTCTTTTTGTTAACATACTGAAAATTTTTTTTTATGAATCATCATTCTTTTGCAATGTTGCAAACAACTCCCGTGAAATAGGAGCATCATCATCACAAGTGGTATGAACTGTAGGTTCAATAGGTGTATCATGCGACATATTAGTAGCTTGCGCTCTAGTCACTACTGCATTTGCAGTTTGAATATGTCGCTCTTCCCATTCAGCTATTTGCTGTGGTGAACACTCTTTAATACCATGTATGCGACCAAGTATTAAATCACAAATTGGATTCGGAAGAAGACATGCTTGGATCTTTCCTGAAAAAAATGGTGTATGAAGTGTTATAATGGCTGTGGGAAATGTTTCCACAGTTCCGCCAAACGTCACACATTTCACAACCCTGCCCGTTGCACAACTAGGGTCGATCAGCGAAGTCCGGACGCCCACAGTGGTACAACCTGAGTCGAATAAAAGAGAGCATGAAATATTGTTAACAAATCCTCTGTTAAACTTAAGAGAGCCCTGTCCCTGGTGTACTGACGCAGCAGTGGCCGTACAGACTGCAGGTAGACTAGGCAAGGTATGTCCGCAACGCAGCGTCGTGATCGCCTTGGGCTGGAAAAGAGTCGAGCATTCTGGACAGTCTTTCACCTGGGTACAATCAAGAGAACAAGACATAGCATTGTAAGTTTCAGCTACTTTACCCTGTTCAATGTTAGCCTGTGTATCACTTAAAGCGACATTAGAATGTCTACCCGTATTATTTGACGATCTATCTCTGCGACGCGATTGAATTTGATTACAGTAGAACTCCATTTATCCGAACCCCATGGGACCGAGCATCGTTCGGATAATCAAATGTTCGGATAATTGGATTACATAATGTATCGAGTACATGTACACATATTTCTAAAAATAATTAACCATCACAAGGAAAATACACTATAAAACATATTTACTTGTACTGTAATAATAATACCCACACTGTATTAGATCACTGTATCACCAAAATCTTTTATTACACTGCAGTGCATGTACTACAGTACTTGTATTAATTATTTTTGTTAAGAAAGAGAAATGTTTTCAAAATAACATTACAAACGATTCAAAACCAGGCGCAACTTACGTATATATGTACTTGCACAGATGTAGCCCACTATTTAAAATAATGAGGAATCCTCTTTTGCACCAAACTGGATAGTCTCCTTTTGGCTGCTAAGTCCCGCATTCTCTTCAACAGCAGAAGCTGTGTAGGACAGCTGTCATCTTCTTGCTCGTACCAAGCAATCGCTGTTTCTAGTGCTATAAAGGCCTCTTCAGGACTTGGTCGACGTTTTGGTTTTTTTCTTCATAATCTACAAGTACATCATGTACTTCTGAGGAGTCTTCATCATCGGTCACTACATGTATTTGGTTTTCTTCTTGCACAAGACAAAATTTCTTCGTCATTCAAAAACTGAAAACCAGAATCATTATCATCTTCTAGCCACATGTGTACATCATCTTTGTCACAGTCCGAAAATCCGGGCATTGCTTGAAACAGTTCCACAACTTCATTTATACAATCATCATTTGTGTCCACTGCAGTAGTTTCATTTCCTCCTTTTTTTCCCAAGCAATCTACTCCAAGCCTTGTTGAGATTATCTTGTGACAGGGTGGTCCAAGCATCAGCTAACATATAGCAGCAGTCTTTGAGATTAAGCTTTTTGGAAAACGCCACCACACTTTCTTCATCTTCAGTCAACAATAAACGACGCAGGACTTCCTTCTTGTACATCTTTTTAAGCTTTGCTATAACACCCTGATCCATTGGTTGAATCAGTGCTGTTACATTGGGAGGCAGAAAAATTACTTTAAAATTTGCATCAACTGCATTCAATGTATCCGTCTCTGGATGAGATGGTGCATTGTCCAGTAGAAGAATTACTTTTTTCAGTTTTCTTTTCTTGTTCTCTCAACCTCTTCACATTTGGGATGAACTGATTTGTATACCAATCAAGAAATATTTCACTATTCATCCAAGCACTCTTCTATGCTTTGTAACACAATGGGAGACATGTCACATTCTTTAAACAACGTGGTTTTTTGGCTTTGCCGATCATTAGCACCGGTAAACGATGACTTCCACTGGCATTTGCGGCTACCAAAATTGTTACTCTCTCTTTGCACTTTTTAAACCCAGGGGCAGCTGCTTCGCGCTGAGATGCAAGTGATTTTTGAGGCAATGATTTCCAGTATAAGCCAGTCTCATCGGCATTATACACATCATCGAGTGAATAACCTTCTTCTTCCAAAAAAGCCAAGAATGTTTCTTTAAAATTTTTAGCGGCAGTTGCATCGCTAGATAAAGATTCCCCTTGTATCTCCAATTCTCGTATGCCATGACGAGATTTAAAGTTTCTTAACCATCCCTGGCTAGCCTTAAAGTCAGGAGGACCGTCAAGTTGATTGTTGAACTGAAATGCCTTTTCACACAACAGAGAACCAGAGATAGGTTCCCCTTTGCTTCTTCTTTGCACAAACCATATATACAAAGCCTCTTCCAATTTCACATCTTTCGCATTTCTCATGGTTTTACGTTTCTTCGACCCATTTTCACTATCAAATTTCGATGCAAAACTCATAATTTCTTCTTCTTCCTTGTTCGCCCTGAAAAGGACGGTGGTTGCGTTGTGTCTGTTTACGCCGTAGCTGTGATATCTGCACCTTTCGGTCGACACATCCGACTTCAGCATGGCATTTTTTAGGGACCGGGTTTGCCTTCCCATTGCGATCTGTACTCGCTCAGCCAGACTGCACTGATGCAGACTGTTTCCAGGACCACCACGTGGAGGTGGAGTACGGTCTTAGTCAGCTCTGGTTCGCTGACTCTGATGCAAGCAGTCAAGCTATGGGTCGCTGATTGCATTCACTATTGCTGCATCTTTGGGTCCCACTCATAATTTTATCCTTGTTACTTTTGATGTCAGAGACGGTAGCTTTCCCAACATTGAACATCCTCGCAAGTGAAGACACAGTTTCACCTTGTCCTAGTCTCTTGATAATTTCTGTTTTCGTTTCAATTGACAAAACATTGCGGTTCCTTTTATATGCTTTAGGCCTACTGGAAGATGCCATATCGCACAGAGAAATACTTGTACACCAAAATTATTCTGCTGTAGTAGCAGACACAATTATTTTAAGTTGAACTGTCTGTTTAGCCAGTGTTCTACCTAGAACGCACACGTACACTTTATTGGTAAACCAGATATTAACTGACTTTATGATCTAACTGACTTCCTGTACGTAAGCGACCGACCATTAGCCCATCCCATTCTCTACAAATTGTTCGCACACATTTGAAGTTTGCCGCATCAAAAGATTCAGAATTTTAGTCTAACGTGACTGTGGCATCTGATTTTTTTTTTTTTTTTTTTTTCTTGAACAAGTGTTCGGATAATTGGATGTTCGGATAATTGGGGTTCGGATAAATGGAGTTCTACTGTATTTGCATTAAAATTGCTACAATTGTCATTTCTGCTAGAGTTAAAATTTGGATGAGTCCGATAATTTGTTTAATTAAAGTTATGATGTTCTTTAAAATTTTTATTCCAAGAACCTTGTCTGTTTTGTGGACCCTGAGATCTTGATCTCCAGTTTTGTTTATTATAATGTCCTTGATTTTTTTTTAAATTATTGTTACCAAAATCTTGTGATCTGTGAGTTTGGTTCCAAGAAACATTAAATGGAGCAGATTGTTGAAATTGCTTCCCTTTGTAAAAGTTATCATTGTTAAAATTGTAATTATTTCCCTTATTGACATACCTGTCAGCACTAAAGGAACGATTTCGTGAAAAATTGTTTTGTTGTGCTGCAAAAGCAACAGGCAATTCATTCTTAATCCGTGCATTACTTAGATCCATGGTTGGGTGAGCAGTACAAAAATGTTTGTGCATGTTCTTCTAAGTCTTTTATTGATAAAGGTTTCCGTTCTTGCAAAAATGCGAGAAATGTAGGATTTACAGACGATAGTACCTTATCGCGCATCAGTAAATCGAAGAGACCTTCATACGACTTTTCAATTTTGGATAATTCAATCCATCTTTCTAGTGTTAGTCGTATTTGTGACAGAAAATCATTGAAATTTCTGCTAGATTGGGGTAGTAATGTATGAAATCTTAAACGATATTCGTCTTCTGTCATTTGGAATTTTTGCAGAAGTGCTGCTCTAAGAGCATTATAGTCATTTTTTCTCACCAATGCTGGTGGTATGATAAACTGCTAATGCATCCCCTGTAAGTAATCTGGATAAATATGTACAGTATAGCGCTTTATCCACGTTATAAGATCCACAAGTGGCCTCAAACCTATCTAGGAAGAATATTACGTCATCAGACGGGGGATTAAATTTTGGTAATTTAAGGTGAATTTCCTTAAAATAATCATGTCTGGATGGAGTTTGGCTTTCAAAAGTTCTCTGAGAATTAGCTTCCTGAGTAAACCTAATTCTCTCATATTCTGACTCTGCTAATTTCAGTTCATGCTGTCGTTTTTTTTTTTTCATTCTCTTCCATCTCAAGCTGAAGTCGTTTTACATTTTGTTCAGCTATTAATCTCCTATCTTCCATTTCTTTTTGTTTCTGTTCCATTTCCTTTTGAACTCGTTTATCTTCTAATTCAGCGGCTAATCTCATTTTTTTCTCCTCTTCCTCAGCTATAAATTTCCTCTTCTTTTCATGTTCCTCAGCATCAATCCGTTTTTGATCTGCCTCAAATTTCATCTTCTTCTCTTGTTCCTCAGCCTCAAATTTCATCTTCTTCTCTTGTTCCTCAGCCTCAATCCGTTTTTTGATCTGCCTCAAATTGAAGTTTTTTTAGTCTTAAAGTTTCTAACTTTCTCTGTTCGGCTTCTATTTCTTGAGCTTTCCTATATTCTGCAAGTGCAAATGTTTTTGCTTCATCAGGAGCCATCTGAAGAGCTTTTGCTTGCTTAATGAAATAATCTAGTGAATACATTATGCTTTATAAGTAGTCACAATACTCTTGATTTATAAAAATGATAATTAATCAATATAAATTAGTTAACCTTGTTATTATAACAAGTGTTCTTCGTTCCTGTCCTTAGAACGGTATAATGTTATCATATAATTATTAAATATGTTATTAATCAATAAATTTATGTAATCAAATGTCATGAAATGAACAACGAGAAAGACAATAGAAACATAACCGACAAGACATGATAAACTGGACGGGTGAACACAATCGTAGAAATCAAAAAAAAATAAAAATGTATAACTAAAATAGAATATCGTAAAAATATACGACGATAACTACGATCAGATAATTAACAGTACAATTGACAACACAGTGTAAAAACATAGGTTTTGTAAAAAAAACTGAACGACAGGAAAGGTGAGATGGACGCAAAATACAAACAAAATTCATCATAAAACTAAATTACGAATAAAAATAACTACGAGAACAACAATAAAAACTTGACGGAACAGCTAAACAGATACTATTATAAGGGACAATTAGCGATCGGAACTTCGGCAAGGTTTCTAGCCTTGTACCGGAATTATCGCTCAATTGAAACTTACAAGTTGAGCCCTACAGAACGTCTGACGAAGAGCCCGAATTGGCTTCGAGATGGATCTCGTTCGTCAGATCAACCTCCCTACCTCCCACGACAAATGAACAACATATAACATATAACAAGGAAAATATAAATATGGACATAATTATTTAAGGCACAGCTAAACGTAATAAAGGGTACAACGACAACACGTTATACTCATCTCGCGTGCAGGAAAAAAAACCAATGTGCCTCGTCTCCGTGTATGTACGTGTGAGGATAAAATACTTCGTTCTGAGTTATTAGACCACAGCTTGCACGTAATAGTGACAAAGAGATGATCCCAAGATGTTGTCGCCTTGAAAGTTCAGATCTTCAGATGATCCCAAGATGTTGTCGCCTTGAAAGTCAGATCTTCCATTAATGATAATTGTATTGGGTACGTTTCCTGTGAAATTCTTGATTTCAAAACCAGACTGGCACACCAATTACTGTTGACTCCGTTTTATGGTTGAGTACAGTTTATACTGGTGAAGAGGTAGCTTAAAACGCGAATGGTTAAAATGAACGAATGTCAACAATATTCTTCAAACGAACTTCAACAAGTAGTGTTGAACTGGGTGAACTGGGCAAGTACTGGCAGTACATAAGTCGGTGATGACTGTACATAGATTTTATTCAACATGACACATACGGAGTGGACAAGACTAACATCGTCACAGGCGCAAAGATCATACATCAGCATAATGGTAATTACTTTTAAAGTTCCTGAAGATTCTCTACCAATAAAGTCCTCTGACTCAAGTGACTAAGGATCACAAAACTGTTACCGTATAATATTCTTCTCATTCAAGTCCATTGACCTTCCTTCAAGGACGTCTATCATGGTAACGTATTCATACTCCAGGATAAAATCTTCCATATCATACTTCACAATCCCATACGTTCTCCAAAACATAACGTTAGATAGCATATAGTTTCAAACAAAGTCATACACGATAATACGAACAGGTTAGAGATTCCAGTTGACTAACCTCTCCCATTCTATGCCACGCTTCTGGCATTGTTGAATGTACGGCATATAAAATATGAAGCATACGAATAAATAAACTGGTTTACACGTAGGTATTATTCCTCTACGGTAATCTAATATGACCACCGACTCCGTCTGTCCATTCTAGGAAATTACATGCTAAGATGACTTCCCGCTAGACTACAACTGGGAGCGGCCTGATACTTTAGTTTACGGCAATAAATATACAAATATAACCGGGGCGACACTTACATGATCCTTCCATCATTGGCTTCGTCAAGAATACCAATTGAATCAATATAACATACTGGCTTATACAAAACTGCCAGAAAATTCCAATAATCTATATCTCGGACATAACAAAGTCCGCACTGCCCCGTTCAAAACATGACGTCACAATCCCCAAACTAGGTTACCCGTGCGTCCAAAGCAACTCACACTGCATTGTGCACGTCAGTGCGTGAATCAATCGAACGCACAAATAATAAAATATATAAAGACTGGTGCGTACATTTGGCAGGACCGAAGACTACCCCCTTAGGTAATAAATGTACGTAACAGCCCCCTTCTGAGTTAATTCAGCGAATTCCTCTTATAATGGTATAGCTCTGTTTAGAAGTAAATATATATCTAGGTATATATATATATATATATATATATATATATATATATATATATATATATATATATATATATATATATATATATATATATATATATATATATATATATATATATATATATATATATATGTGATGGGGCCGGGAAGACACCCCTGAGGCCCCACCCCCACTTCAGTTCAAGGCATGTTTGTCGCCCATATATTTTCGTTCGGCCCACGTGACTGTCAGCTCACGTGACGGCGCGAGCCCGGGTTGTGAAAAATCTGAAGTAGAAGATATGTAATTAGGCCCGAATAATGCCTAGAAATTAAATTGTGGTGTATAGTTGTGAGTCATATTTGATATTCGTGTGTTATATTAAATAGCTGTAGGTTTTATTTGTGTTTTCGCTATTCCTAAAGCGATAATCGCGTGTGATATTTAAGTAGCCAAGATTAATACGCCCAGCGCGCAGTAAAGTGAGTGATTAGACCTGGGCTTATAAAAGAATGCGATAACCAACAGCGACTTTTCCTAGTATCAGCCCACACGAGAGAGCAAACGACGAGGTGACGGGTGTAGGTAGCAGATGGACCAGAGCACATTAGCATCGGGCACTGTTGGGTGTTTTGTTTAGTTTTGTTTTGTTTTGTTATGTTCGCTAGTTTATTTGTTTAATGTTTGCTGAATCACTGAATGGGTTGTAAAAATAAATACAACCCCTGCCTCTAGAATCAAGAGTTTTATTGTTGTTCGGGTCGGTGCGAGTGTGAAAAGAGAGTGATCAACTATCACAATATAATCATCATCATCATCTCGCCCACCCTACCACAATTGGCGTCGTCGGCAGGATAAGGCAGACAGTGACACTGAGCAAACAGCAAACGAATAAATATTGTAAACACCCAGCAGTGCATTCCTGCAGCAAGATGGCTAATACGCCTGTGAAGATATTGTACGTGAAGGAGCCAGAGATAAGGTTGTTTAGTGGAGAGGAGGGTCCCACTTGGCAAGAGTTTGTGGAAGATGTGGAAGCCGCGTGGAAAGTGGCGCCTTTTTGTGCAGAAGACAAGTTAGACATGATATGGAACAACGTTACACCATGGGTATCTAGAGAATTACGGATACATGGTGGAGCCAAGGCCCGCCCTGAGAAGTTACTGGAAATTGTCAAAAAAAGCCTACTGCAAGCAACCACCAGTCAGTGAGATGACCAGGAGTTTCCCTTGGGAATATGCTGTTTATGGTGAAAGTAAAAAGCCTGAGACACTGGTCCAGATAGCAAGTGCAGAAGTTCAGAAGGAGGCGGAGGCACTCAGAGCAGAATTATCCTTCCTAAAGTCCCAGATAGCACAGATGTCAGAGGCCAGTTCGCCAGCACAAGAGGAGGTGCAGAGAAAGAGAGCACCATGCCAGCCGCGGGAACAGCCAACGCAAGACGAGGGGGTGTGTCCGCGGGAACAGCCAACGCAAGACGAGGAGGTGTGTCCGCAGGAACCTCAACTAGACCTTCTTGCGTGTGAGAGTCAGGCTGTTGCCAAGGAAAGCTGTGAGTTGACAGCACCGATAAACGCAGTGGCCCCGACAAGGCGAAAAGAAATGTGCAAGTGGTATAGTGTCCACAGGGGATAGGGGTTCATCACGCCAGATGATGGAGGTATTGGTGTATTCGTACATCAGACCAAGATCTACAGAAAGGGATTCCGGAGTCTGGCGAGGAATGAACGAGTAGAGTTTGACAGCAAACCATCGGTCCAGGGCATGGAAGCAATTTATGTATGCGGCATTGGCGGTCAAGAGTGTAAGGGCAGCAGGAAGCGGCCCATGGCACAGAGGAAGCCCAGAAAGATAAGATGCTACAATTGTGGAGACCTGTCAGACCACATGGCAGCCAAGTGCCCTCAAGGCCCGCTTCCGAAGAGATGTTTTCGATGCAAGTCCACTGAACACTTGATATCTACCTGTTCCTCAAGGAGCTCTTTCCCGAAGCGTACTGTCACAACCAGGTTGCCTTTAGGGCGCAAGCCAAGAGATGGCCACGACAACAGTCACACTAAAGGCGCCGAGAGAATTGGCCGTCGTCTAGGGGAGGAAACCCATCCTAAGCAGATAGGAGGGAGTGCAAGTCAAGGTTCAGCAGAGGAGACTCATCAAAGGCAGATTGTGGGGAACGTAAGCCACCGTCCACACAAGATGAGTGGAAATCACGTCAAGAGCGATCTCTCTTCAAATTCGACAGCTGCAAGCACTGACAGGCAGATGTCACGGGCAGACAGCGACGCGGCACCGGTGAGCGAGTCTTCAAGACCACAGCGGCTGACAGCCCGACAACGTACAACTGGAGACATGACGACCAAGAGTGTCTCCAGCCGGGTTGTACGAATACAGAATCTGAGACCAAAACATCGCCGCTGAGAAATAATCAAGCGCAGCACCAACGATCCGAGAGATTTCGACTGAAGCGCCAGAGGTAGTGATGAGGTAGTGATGTTGTCGGGACGACAACAAAATCAGGAGGGAGATATGTGATGGGGCCGGGAAGACACCCCTGAGGCCCCACCCCCACTTCAGTTCAAGGCATGTTTGTCGCCCATATATTTTCGGTCGGCCCACGTGACGGCGCGAGCCCGGGTTGTGAAAAATCTGAAGTAGAAGATATGTAATTAGGCCCTAATAATGCTTAGAAATTAAATTGTGGTGTATAGTTGTGAGTCATATTTGATATTCGTGTGTTATATTAAATAGCTGTAGGTTTTATTTGTGTTTTCGCTATTCCTAAAGCGATAATCGCGTGTGATATTTAAGTAGCCAAGATTAATACGCCCAGCGCGCAGTAAAGTGAGTGATTAGACCTGGGCTTATAAAAGAATGCGATAACCAACAGCGACTTTTCCTAGTATCAGCCCACACGAGAGCGCAAACGACGAGGTGACGGGTGTAGGTAGCAGATGGACCAGAGCACATTAGCATCGGGCACTGTTGGGTGTTTTGTTTAGTTTTGTTTTGTTTTGTTATGTTCGCTAGTTTATTTGTTTAATGTTTGCTGAATCACTGAATGGGTTGTAAAAATAAATACAACCCCTGCCTCTAGAATCAAGAGTTTTATTGTTGTTCGGGTCGGTGCGGGTGTGAAAAGAGAGTGATCAACTATCACAATATAATCATCATCATCATCTCGCCCACCCTACTGTGACGTACGTCTAAGTATGACAAATGAATTTCCCTGACTCGATGGATGATAACAGAATATTGGCCTCTCATAACTTTAGAACCCCTGATCATCTGTTGTAACTTTTACCGGCATGCAACATTTCCACGAGAACCTTACACGCTGGATCATTAATATGTAGCCTGCTATCTTATGTGAACGTTTGAGATCGCTTGGCCTTTGATGGGAGGTTAAATCCCGCCCACAACCATTTCTGAGAACGATTTATAGCAATCTTTTCCTTAACGCCGGCCCAAAAGAGGACGGGCCACAGACTCACTCCTGTTTCTAGAGCAATAAACAGCAGATCATTTTCTTACCTGGCTGTCACCCCGCCTGGTGGGAGTTGCCAAAGCTCTCAGAACAGCGGTACCATCAAAGACAGGCTGATCTTCAGAATTCAACGTGGAGCGGCCGCGATCTAAAGAATCAGGGAACTCGCAGCTCACAGAGTTAGCTTCTCGAGAAATTTTCGCACTCTCATGCTAGAAGCCTGAGACGGAAGAAAATCGGTAGACCGGGGAAAACGAAGGAATCGCAGCGGTTAACACATCGGCGAGGTACCCCGGATTTTGCTCAAGTTCAAGAAAGGTGCGAAAATTTAACACGCCCTATTCAAGTTACATTCGAGAAGTATAAATAGAGAACTCCGAGAAACTGCATTTTATCGTTCGCTCTGACAGAATCCTAGTTGCACTAGTATAGTCGGATTCCTGCTGGATTTCATCTACCTTCGTGACTATTGGAGTGTATTCTTTCTGTGCAGACGAACGATCATTCAACCTGCATCCCAGCAATTATTAATTATATACAGAGTTCTGCCAATCTCAATTCGATAACTCCAGTAACATATGAATTTTTTAAAGCTAAACTTGTGGCGACCTGTAATGGGCCCCGCTCCTCAGAACGTAACTGAGAATAAAGCCATTCAAGAAACACTTTAAAAATACTAGTTCATATAGAGTCCTTAAAGAAAACTGGAAGCAGAACATATTTTATTCACTGCCCATATTTGTGAAGAAAAAACATAGATCTACCTGAACGCTGTTTGTCAAGTATATTCAGTGGATTTTACACCCCCCCCCCCTCCGAAGAAGAACTTACCTCAGTGTTTTTCTTAACTTGTGACATTACGGACAAAGGAAGTTATCTCCACCAGCTGTGCCAATTTTTAGGAACCACACCATACCTCACGCCTAGCCAAGTGCCTGTGCCTTTCTTTAGGAACTTTATCTAATAAACAAACAGTACCGTTAAACTTCAACGTCCAACGATTTCGGGACACTTTGTTAACTTCAACAACCCCCAAATCTGGGGCTGTACACGGAAGAAAAATACTTTTACCTAAGCCAAGGTTTAGTGCTGTTTTTTTTATGTATTTCCTATGAAGTGCCAGAATTCACCTTTCGGTAAGTCTGCGTGTGTGTTTGTGGGGATGGCCAGCCCTAGGGTGTTTTTTTGAATGAAAGGAGATTTATCTTTTCTTTACCCTTTTAATTAGTTCGACCTTGTACTAAGGTGCATTATATTCCTTGTACGGGATCTCTCCTAGCGGGATTGGGTAATTGTGTTCATTCCCCCTCCCGTAAAATTTGTTGATTTAAAGGGAGACAATTGAGAACCCTAGCTTTTCCTCTACCCCCCCCCCCCCCCCCTTTTTCTGTAACCCCTTGCCTCAGAGTAATAACTTTACCAGTGGGTTAAATTGCCTATCTCTGATCCCCCCCCCCCCCCCTTTCTTGTCTTTGGGACCGGGTTTTGTCTGTTAGTAAATATAAACGGGAAACGGTGGATGGGATATTTCTCCTCAAAAACCCCTCTTCCCTTGTTATATTTGTATTCTGTAACCTTTGATTTTTGACTGTAAATGTACAATTATGTGTGAGTCCTTTATGATAATAAAGGTATTAATCATTAATTGTGTTGGTTGTCGGTTGGCCTAAAACTCCAAACATTTCCATCTGTGTAGGCTGTATTCATGTACGTTGAGCGACAGAATCACCAAATCGGTGAGTGCGCCTGAGCGACTGGAACTGACAAACAATTGTTTGTGCAGAAGAGAGATAGGAGTAGTCTGTGAGAAAACAGATATTGTCGTAATAAGAGACTGTCCTTGCTCCTTCCCAGCGCTTGTGAATCTACTACCTCATTCTCCCAAATCCTTATTCTCACAGAGCCTTCAATATCACTTTACACTCTAAAGGGACCAATATTCATCAGCACCCTCTCAGATAAAAATTACGACAATATATGGTTAGCTCGTTCGAGATTCTGAACTTAGTTAAAATAGAGTGTGGTTGATTGTCTTTGTGAAGTAGGGTATAATCTTTAAAAGTATTACTTCCCCTAGACCAAGCCGTTCAGTATTTTGGGCCAACCACACAATAATTAAGACAGGTTTGTTTTTCCACAGGAACAGGCAGTTAGTGATAATAAAAGATTGTCACATTTGTATTCTCTGGCAGAGGGAATTGAAAATTTTGGTTATATAATTGCTGGGACTGCGTGATTGTTTTACAATCACTAAAGGTTATGAAGCGTTTGAGTTGAGCTAAGCTAAAGACGGATTGTTCTGATTTTTTAAAATTAAGTTAACTACGTCTCATCTCAAAAATTGTCTTCAGGGACGGAGTTTGTTGTTAGAGAATTAACATTTTCTGGGAAAAAAAATTTTTTTTTTCCTTTTAAATTGTTTAATATAAATTTTTCTCTACTGTTAGTAAGAGTAGATTCTTTTCTAGTGTAACTTACCATTTAATTGGCATAGTTGCTTGCGTTACGAGTCTTAAGTGACAATAATAGCGGCGATAAGTTAACACACGAGGTCATTCAGTAAATTTTTTTTTACTTTGTTTTTTTCTCGTAGCGGCTTTGAGTTTTTCCCCTTCTTGTTCCATCTTACTATTCTCTAGTCTTAGAAGCATCCAGTTCTTTGACAATGGCTGAGAGAATTAGGATAAGATCCATTTTGAGACAGGAAGCGAAAGACTCAGGATTAGACACAGAAGCCGCGAATCTGTTTATCACCCAGGAACTGCAAATATATGACGCGGAGCAACAAAGAGCAGAAGCAGAGAGGAAGGAAGAGAAACAAAGGGCAGAAGCTGAGAGGAAGGAAGAAAAAGAGAGAGAAGAGAGGGCAGAAGCTAGGAAGAAGGAAGCGGACGATCGTCAATTGGAACAGAAGAAAATTGAGGCAGAAATGGAAGCCCGCAGAGAGAGAGAGAAAGAGAGAGGGAAAGACAACATGAATTAGCGCTCAAGGTTTTAGAGAGTCGGAGTGCCTCTACTTCAAATAATGGAGAGCCGTCTTCGCCCCAGTCTCAAACAATGGATCTCTCCAGCACTCAGTCTGCCCAATTAACTGCGATGTCTTTTGCTTTAGAGTCTTTTCCTAGCCCTAACGAAAAAATTGACAGCTACCTAGAAAAATTCGAAAGGCTCGCAAATCTGTATGGGTTAGAGAGTTCCCGCTGGGCACTGAAACTCTCAACGTCACTAAAAGCGAATGCTTATGACGTATACACAAAGCTGGGACCGAACCAACATGATTACGACATGCTTAAGAAGGCCTTGCTAGAGCGGTTCGAAATGACCGCCCGAAAATTTCTGCAAATGTTCAGAAACAGCCGAAAAGAGAGCACGGAAACATTCCCACAATTCTCTTCACGTCTCACGGGCTATTTGACAAAGTGCATTGAATTATCTGACCTACCTCTTACATATGAGGGACTACTTGAACTTGTTCTTGTGGAACAGATAAAGGCAACTCTGTCAAACGAAACCCGTAGATTTTTGGCTGAACAGGGCGCAGTCAGGCTTGAGGACATACTCAATAAGGCCGAACGCTATACCAATGCAATGGCCGAACTTCCCAGCACTAAACGTAAACCCACAGATGAGCCATCTCGTAAACAAAATCTAGAGCAGTCATCCTATTCCTCTAATTCCTCTCAGAATTATAACCAACGAGAAAATAATACCCAGAGACCTCCCCAGGAAAAATCGAAATTCTACAAAACCCGATTTCCCCCCCCCCCAACAACAATTCTGATCAACCCACCAAGCCTACGTGGCAGCGCGGCCACCAAGGTCAAGGAAAAGGAAAGACCCCTACACCAGGAACGTCTGATCAGGGCAAACAAACCGGTCCAAACCGCGTTGGATGTTTGCATACAGCCTCGAAAGGTAGAGTCAATGTCAGTGATTCTCAACCTGAGG
This sequence comes from Oreohelix idahoensis, assembly GCA_024509875.1. Classification (NCBI taxonomy): domain Eukaryota; kingdom Metazoa; phylum Mollusca; class Gastropoda; order Stylommatophora; family Oreohelicidae; genus Oreohelix; species Oreohelix idahoensis. The sequence goes on from JAMPIV010016303.1 coordinate 178,914, forward strand.
GGGACCGACCCTCAACTCGAGGAACTGTAATTTTGAATGGTACCTCAACCACTTGTCTCTTTGACACTGGATTAAGTTTTAGTTGTATTGTTGCTAGACACCTAGTCAAACCAGGTCAGGAGACAGAGGAAACCGTCAAACTTAGTGGAGTGTTTAAGAGTGATGCGCCCAGGACGCTGCCTATCGCACTGGTAGAAATACACTCTGACTTTGTCAGAGGAGTTATAAAAGCGGCCATTATGGATGATCCTATCTACCCAGTTATCCTGGGATGTAGATATGTGTTTATTGGGAGACCAAAGGAGCCGATTGTGGCAGCGGTAACCACAAGAGGGCAAGCCAAGAAGGAGAGGGAGCCTGCGCCAAATTTGTTGCCGAACGAACTGAAGGAGGCGCAACAAAAGGACCCTACTCTGGAGCTCTGCTTTAAAAAACTGCCCATGGCTAAGGACCCCAGACACAACGGAGACATCTTTTCTAAGGATGGCGTATTGTATCGTAGAACGGGCAACCCGGACACGGGGAATAACCAGCTCCTAGTACCGACGCAGTACCGAAGCCAGATCTTAGAGATGGGGCACTCTCTTCCCTTTAGCGGACATATGGGGCAAACGCCACTATTCAGCGAATAAAAACCCACTATTGGTGGCCAGGAATGAACTCTGACATTATCAGGTATGTGAAATCCTGCGCCCAGTGCCAACGGGTAGCACCCAAGCACTTGACACCCCCAGTACCCATGGGGCAAATGCCAATAGTAGGGACTCCATTTGAACGGGTTGCTGTCGACATCATTGGACCCCTGGAAAGGACCAAAAGAAAGCACAGGTTCATCCTGACTTTAGTCGACACTTGCACAATGTGGGCCGAAGCTGTACCGCTAACATGCATAGATTCCAAGCATGTTGCAGAAGCCCTCGTGCAAATCTTTACACGGTTGGGATTCCCTCAACAAGTTTTGACGGACAATGGATCCCAATTCCGTAGCCTGTTAATGGAGGAGATCTTTAAGATCTTGAGGGCCAAACATATCCACACAAGTCCCTACCATCCGGCCGGAAATGGGCTCGTGGAACGTTTTAATGGCAGCCTCACCACCATGTTACGTAAGCTGGGTCAGGAGAAACCGGAAGACTGGGACCTATATATATCGGCTGCCTTATTCGCCTACCGAGAGGTTCCCCAAGCGTCTACGGGATTCCCGCCTGCTACACTTTTATTTGGCAGACCTATAAAGGGGCCATTAGAAGCCTTACTTCGGTCCCTGACAGACCAAAAGGCTGACGAGACAGTCGTCTCGCAAGCAAGTATGTATCTGAGCTCAAGGAAAGGCTAAAGCTAGGATGGGATCTAGCTACAACCAACCTTACGAAAGCCCGCGCTAAACACGCTAAAAGATACAACAAAGCTGCAAAAGAGAGAGAGCTCCAACCAGGGGAGAAAGTTTTGTTGCTACTCCCAACCGGAAGCAATAAACTTCGCATCGGATGGCAAGGGCCGTTTACCGTCCTTAAAAAGATCTCACGTACCAATTACAAGATCTCCATCAAAGGAAAGGAGAAGGTCTTCCACATAAATCTGCTAAAGAAATATTTGGAAAGACCGGTGCCATCCTCCGAGCATCTCCTGGCTGTCGCCATAGCAACGGAAGACGAGGAAGATGATGATGGTTGCATGGAGTATCCACTGCAACCCACAGAATCCTTTAAAGATGTCAAGTTCGGCGACAATCTCTCACCAGAACAACAAACAGAAACCAGGGCTCTACTAAAACAGTACAGTGCAGTCTTAACGGATGTACCTGGTCGAACAAATCTCATTGAATTTGATATGAAATTAACAAACGAGACCCCTGTTCAAACCAGAGTTTACCCCATCCCGTACGCTAAAGCGGATGCACTTCGCGGAGAAATAGACAAGCTGCGTCAGGCAGGAATTATCAGTGAGTCTACATCTCCTTACAGCTCGAGTGTAGTGCTGTTGCAGAAGCCCAATAAGGAAGTTCGGCTGTGCATTGATTACAGGTTGCTAAACGCTGTAACGGAATTCCAGCCCGAACCTCTCCAAACTGTTTCTGAGTTGTTCACCAAGCTCAGCAAAGCAAAGATCTTCTCCAAGATTGACCTCAGTAAAGGTTATTATCAAATACCAGTCAAGGAGGAAATTAAACCTTTGTTTGCTTTCAGCACTAGCGAAGGACATTACACATTTAATGTGATGCCGTTCGGTTTGCATAACGCACCAGGAGTGTTCACCAGGATGATGAGGAAGCTTCTAGAGCCTTTGCAAAGTCCCCATATCCATAATTTCATGGATGACATATTAATTGCATCGAAAACCTATGAAGAACATATTGCTACGGTTGCTATGCTCCTCAGGAGACTACAGGAAACGGGTCTCACAGCCAGACCTAGCAAATGTCTCATCGGGTTTGAACAGTTAGACTTCCTGGGGCATACTATTTCTCACGGATGCAGTTGGCCTATTAAGAAGAACGTGGAGAAAATTGTGGCAGCAAAAAGACCCCGAACGAAGAAAGACGTACGTTCCTTCATATCGCTATGTGCATACTATCAGAAGTACATCCAGAACTTCAACGGACTGACGGCACCTCTGACTGACCTCACAAAGAAAGGTTGTCCTGATAAGGTCATATGGGATCAAAAGTGCGAACACGCGTATAGCACTTTGAAAGGACAGTTGTCGGCATACCCCATCCTAAGGTTACCTGACCTTAAGAAACCTTTCATACTGAGAGTTGATGCGTCAGGTCAGGGCATCGGGTCAACATTGCTGCAAGCCGATGACAGTGACCTGAACATGCTATTTCCAGTTGCCTATGGCAGTCGGAAACTGAATAAAGCGGAACGCAACTACAGTGTCGTTGAAAGAGAATGTCTCGCTCTGATTCATGGCATCAGACGCCATCATGAGTTTCTGTATGGTACTTCTTTCACGGTGCAAACAGACCATGCTCCACTAGCTTTCCTGGGTGCCAAGAAGGAATTCAACGCAAGGATAATGCGTTGGGCCTTGCTATTGAGTGTTTATTCCTTCAAAGTGGAATATATTCCAGGAAAACAGAATGTCGGAGCTGACTTCTTGAGTAGAAACTGGACCACGGAGGAAGAGGAGAAAATCGACGATGCCAATCATCCAAAAGCTACCGATCAGGGCAGCTTCATTGTCATAAATGAAACATGAAAACGAGTTTCCATGTCTCAAAAGTGGGGACGATTGTGACGTACGTCTAAGTATGACAAATGAATTTCCCTGACTCGATGGATGATAACAGAATATTGGCCTCTCATAACTTTAGAACCCCTGATCATCTGTTGTAACTTTTACCGGCATGCAGCATTTCCACGAGAACCTTACACGCTGGATCATTAATATGTAGCCTGCTATCTTATGTGAACGTTTGAGATCGCATGGCCTTTGATGGGAGGTTAAATCCCGCCCACAACCATTTCTGAGAACGATTTATAGCAATCTTTTCCTTAACGCCGGCCCAAAAGAGGACGGGCCACAGACTCACTCCTGTTTCTAGAGCAATAAACAGCAGATCATTTTCTTACCTGGCTGTCACCCCGCCTGGTGGGAGTTGCCAAAGCTCTCAGAACAGCGGTACCATCAAAGAACAGGCTGATCTTCAGAATTCAACGTGGAGCGGCCGCGATCTAAAGAATCAGGGAACTCGCAGCTCACAGAGTTAGCTTCTCGAGAAATTTTCGCACTCTTATGCGAGCAGCCTGAGACGGAAGAAAATCGGTAGACCGGGGAAAACGAAGGAATCGCAGCGTTTAACACATCGGCGAGGTACCCCGGATTTTGCTCAAGTTCAAGAAAGGTGCGAAAATTTAACACGCCCTATTCAAGTTACATTCGAGAAGTATAAATAGAGAACTCCGAGAAACTGCATTTTATCGTTCGCTCTGACAGAATCCTAGTTGCACTAGCATAGTCGGATTCCTGCTGGATTTCATCTACCTTCGTGACTATTGGAGTGTATTCTTTCTGTGCAGACGAACGATCATTCAACCTGCATCCCAGCAATTATTAATTATATACAGAGTTCTGCCAAACTCAATTCGATAACTCCAGTAACATATGAATTTTTTAAAGCTAAACTTGTGGCGACCTGTAATGGGACCTGAACGCTGTTTGTCAAGTATATTCAGTGGATTTTACACCCCCCCCCCTCCGAAGAAGAACTTACCTCAGTGTTTTTCTTAACTTGTGACATTACGGACAAAGGAAGTTATCTCCACCAGCTCTGCCAATTTTTAGGAACCACACCATACCTCACGCCTAGCCAAGTGCCTGTGCCTTTCTTTAGGAACTTTATCTAATAAACAAACAGTACCGTTAAACTTCAACGTCCAGCGATTTCGGGGCACTTTGTTAACTTCAACAACCCCCAAATCTGGGGCTGTACACGGAAGAAAAATACTTTTACCTAAGCCAAGGTTTAGTGCTGTTTTTTTTATGTATTTCCTATGAAGTGCCAGAATTCACCTTTCGGTAAGTCTGCGTGTGTGTTTGTGGGGATGGCCAGCCCTAGGGTGTTTTTTTTAATGAAAGGAGATTTATCTTTTCTTTACCATTTTAATTAGTTCGACCTTGTACTAAGGTGCATTATATTCCTTGTACGGGATCTCTCCTAGCGGGATTGGGTAATTGTGTTCATTCCCCCTCCCGTAAAATTTGTTGATTTAAAGGGAGAAAATTGAGAACCCTAGCTTTTCCTCTACACCCCCCCTTTTTCTGTAACCCCTTGCCTCAGAGTAATAACTTTACCAGTGGGTTAAATTGCCTATCTCTGATCCCCCCCCCCCCCCCCCCCTTTCTTGTCTTTGGGACCGGGTTTTGTCTGTTAGTAAATATAAACGGGAAACGGTGGATGGGATATTTCTCCTCAAAAACCCCTCTTCCCTTGTTATATTTGTATTCTGTAACCTTTGATTTTTGACTGTAAATGTACAATTATGTGTGAGTCCTGTATGATAATAAAGGTATTAATTATTAATTGTGTTGGTTGTCGGTTGGCCTAAAACTCCAAACATTTCCATCTGTGTAGGCTGTATTCATGTACGTTGAGCGACAGAATCACCAAATCGGTGAGTGCGCCTGAGCGACTGGAACTGACAAACAATTGTTTGTGCAGAAGAGAGATAGGAGTAGTCTGTGAGAAAACAGATATTGTCGTAATAAGAGACTGTCCTTGCTCCTTCCCAGCGCTTGTGAATCTACTACCTCATTCTCCCAAATTCTTATTCTCACAGAGCCTTCAATATCACTTTACACTCTAAAGGGACCAATATTCATCAGCACCCTCTCAGATAAAAATTACGACACCTACCATATATATATATATATATATATATATATATATATATATATATATATATATATATATATATATATATATATATATATATATACAGTACTTTGCAAAAAAAAATGGCAGTCATATTGCTCAGCTAAATATGCTGAAATCTAATTAAATATGCATGTTCTGCCCCAAATTTACACTCCACTTAAGTGAGCAAACACTACCAAAAGTAAAAAAAAAATTAGCGTAGAGTAAAGTCCCTTGATAATAGAGCAGACGACAATTTCTAATGCTAGTGGCAGAAAATGGATACAAAGTCAAAGTGTATGTTAATTTCACAGCTGTGGAATGAAGGAAATCAAACATGTTCCAACATTTCTAAAACCTTGAACATTCCTGAGCGGACTGTCTACAGAGTTGTGAGTAAATTAAAAGCAGGTAATGGAATCGAGCGAAAAGAAGGTAGTGGGGGGTCAAGAATTTTGGACACAAAGGACCATCGGCGTCTCGCCCAAATCGTTCGGGCTGGGCCAATGAAGAGTGTAGAAAACATACGGCAGCGCATGATCGAGTTGGGAAACCCAGAGGTATCTAATGCTACTGTCAACCGGGAGCTACACAGGATGAATTACACAAAAAAGCGGGTAATTTTGTCACCATTTCTCACAGAGACTCACAAACAGATGCACTTGAACTGGTGCCACGAACACCAAAATTTTTCATGGGACAATGTGATTTTTTCAGATGAATGTTCTGTTTGGTCTTATCCTGCTCAAATAAATATTTGGATGAAAGACTCTGTAACGCCTGTGTACCAGCGACCGAAACATACCTATAAATTCCATCTTTGGGGAGGGGTAGCAGCAAGAGGTGTCACCCCACTGTGTGTTTTCACAGGAATTCTCACGAAAGAAATGTACATCGACATACTAGAGTGACACCTTCTGCCATTTATGCAGGTCATGTACCCCGATGGGTGCACATTTCAACATGACAATGACCCAAAGCATACAGCTCATACCACCAAAGCATGGCTGCAAGAGAAGAATGTGATAGTGCTGAAGTGGCCCAGCAACAGTCCCGACCTAAACCCAATTGAAAACGTTTGGGCACTACTCAAGAATCATTTAAAAAAAGAGCGGACTCAGAGACGTTGAACAATTGAAGAAGGTAGCTGAAAAATACTGGGACAGTCTGACTCACAATTACCTACAAACACTTGCGGGAAGTATGCCTCGCCGCATCCAGGCTTGCCTTGCTGGAGAAGGCAACATTATATTGTACTGAAACCACTGTTAATAGATAGGGGAGATACCAATCTTCCTCTGGACATACAGTTTTTTTATTATTATTTGCTTCTATGAGTGTGCTGCGTTGCGAAAATATGACTGCCATTTTTTTTTGCAAAGTACTGTATATATATATACATATATATATATATATATATATATATATATATATATATATATATATATATATATATATATATAGATATATATATATATATATATATATATATAGAGAGAGAGAGAGAGAGAGGGATATATATATATATATATATATATATATTTTTTTTTCTTAACCAGCAGCACTTGGGCTTTCAGCCCTTCGGCCCAATGACATGTCATTGCGAGGCTGGGGAACCTGAGGACTTTCCTTCCAACCCGGTCATTAGCTTCGCTCCTTCCCATCCACAGAGGGTTTATCACAGGAGCCGTTCAGGCTATTCAGTCACATTTCCGGCCGTAAACATTTCTTCAAACGCCGACGCCCGGGTTTGAACCATGAACACCTGGTCGCCAGTACAACGCCGAAGCCATTACACCAGCGCGGCTCCCATATATATATATATATATATCTTATCTTCTTCTTCTTCTTCCGTCCTTAGCCAAAGACCGACCAAGCAGTCAGTGGCCATCACGCCTTGTGGCGTCTTAAGGGCAACAGCAGATTGATTTTCTCTGTTGTAGTTTCCCATCACGCCTAGCGGCGCCTTTAGATATATATATATATATATATATATATATATATATATATATATATATATATATATATATATAATATATATATATAATATATATATATATATATATATATATATATATATATATATATATATATATATATACATATGTCGTGGTTGAGTTAAAGTGTAAGAGTAGTTTGTCGAGTTGGACAATAGTAGTGAAATCGACAAGGGATAGTGGACTGACAGAGTTATAGATTACACATAGATAAAGTGTAAATAGGAGATAGACTTGAGACAACCTGGAAAAAAGATTTATTAAAATGATCTCTCTCTCTGTCACAGAGGTTTTATGATCATTGAATTGCTGTTGGATCCGTTTCTTCTAGAGGTAAAGACCTTCATTACGCGAATGTTTTCTCAATGAAAATATTTCAGAAAATGTTCTTAGGTTGAAACGAACTCCAACAAGTAGTGATCAACTGGTCACTGATAGGCAGCACGCAAGGCTGTGATGAATGTACATAGATTTTATTGAACGTGACATATACGGCGTTGAACAAGACAGTCATAGTTACAGGTGCAAAAAAAAGGTCATACATCACAATGTTGATCATCACTTTTCAAGGGATGAAGATTCTCTAACAATTAAGTCCTCTTATTCAAGTGTCTAAGGATCCCTTCCTTTGCCATAGTATATGTATTGTAATAACGTCCGTTAACCTTCTCTCAAGGACGTATCTTATGACCAACGGATTCATACTCAATGAGTAATATTTCTTATCAGACTTGCCATGATTCCAGGCTTCCTTCCTACAATACTTAGGCAGCATATATATATAAATATCCAAATAAAGTCATCCACAACAATACGACCAGGTTAGAGTTCTGTGTTGACTAACCTCTCTATATCCATGCCATGACTTTGGCATTGACTAACATACGGCATATAAAACATGAGAAGCATATAATTCAATCAACTTTGTGTACTCGTAGGTATTCTTCCTCTACGGTAATTCAAAAGGCTACCGACTCCGTCTGTCCATTCTAGAAAATAACATACAGTGATGGATTTCCCGCTAGATCAGAACTATGAGCGGCCTTACACTTTAATTTACTCAATAAACATTTAATGACATGGGGCGACACTTACTTGATCCTACTACTGTTGGCTTCAACATGAACCAGTAGAGATCATACAACATAATAGCTTCTTCCAAACTTGCCAGCAAAATTCCAAGGAAATATATATCGGACATAAACATGGTCCGTACAGCCCCGACAAAACATCACGTCACAATCCTAAACTAGGTTACCCGTGCGTCCAAAGCAACTCACACTGCATTGTGCACGTCAGTGCGTGAATCAATCGAACGCTCAAATAATATAACTATATAAAACTGGTGCGTACATTTGGCAGGACCGAAGACTACCCCCTTAGGTAATAAATGTACGTAACAGCTCCCTTATCACCTCCCCTTAAAAAAAAAAATTAATTCTATTAATTTTTTTTTTTTTTTTTTTTTGAACTAAGTACCCGAGAGAGGTGAGTCAAAACTACAACAAGATATATGAAATGCATAAAGTTATACTATATTAAGAAAAGAATATTAAAAGAAATCAATATAACTAAATGATAGTATGCATTAAAGCACACATCCACAATCGACCTACTTTGGAACGATGTGGTAATATTCGAAGTAAAAACAAGTTTGAAAATGAAAAATGAAAAAAACCATTAAAAAAAAAAATGATAATAAAATTCAACTAAGTTTTCAAAAAAATTTGAAACATGTGATTTCAAAAATGAAAATGAACAGCAACACTGATGATGATCAATGACAAGAGAATCAATAAAACAGAGAAATTGAAAATACAATGTGCAAAAATGAAACAATGCAAAATTAAACACATTAAGAATTAACACACTTAATGTTTTTCTAACACTAGTATGGTTGACTAGTGATCTAAAAGTGAGATATCATAACTAAGACCCGTGAATGCAGGTGTTACGTGACAACTAAGAAAGTTAGTATGTGTGTGATCCATAATCAATTAAATAGATTAAATTGAATTAATCTAATTTATATATTTCTTAATTAATAACAAATAACTAGTTAATAATATATTCTAAATAATTCTAATATCACTATCAATATGTCAATGTTCAGTTACAACTAGATAGTAATCGACGAGATAATGTTCTCAATGTTCCATACACGATAAATTATATTTTCGAACACGATATGTAGTGTAATATGTTCCATAGGAATAACAAATGTATATTTGTCGCTCTTAACAATGTTGCCATATTAATAAAAAGTCACTGTAGTACCAATGTTCCCGTACTAAAAAAAAGTTACTTTAATACCAATGTTCCCGTTCTAATAAAACGTTACTACACAAGAAGTAATGTTATAATCTATAAGTAAGTATATACTGAAAGTTATATTTATACGAATACTTCCGTTATATAAACAGTCTTTATAGATGTACAATCAATGAAAAAGTACATAGTTATTCATGTTATCGGTGAGGATGTTTCACCATCTGGAAGTGGTTTAGTTTCGACACGTTCACTTGGGCATCTTGACAGACAGTCTGCAAACACATTCTGCACTCCAGGAATAGCTCGTATCTCAAAATGGAACGGTTGAAGCGCTAATGCGTAACGCGCTGAACTCCACCACAGGAAGTGGGGGGTAATTAATATTAATCATAAATAATTTAGGGTGGGGTGGGACTCGCTATCCACAACACATCAAACC